>WNGS01113158.1:7801222-7815492 GCA_020271785.1 Procambarus virginalis | reverse complement strand
GCTGCCAGCATCCTCCAGTGGGGGGGGGGGGGGAGATCTCAGCAAGATCAATATTCACTGAAAACAGTGCCTCCCCCCCCCCCTCACCCCCTCCCTATCCCTCTCTCCTAAGGTCGCGCTCTCTCTCACTCTCTCCGTAAACGTTTATCTCTTACACTCTCTCTCATCTCCCAGGACCACTCTCCACGCCTCCCTCTCATCCCCAGGACTCTCCACGCCTCCCTCTCATCCCCAGGACACTCTCCACGCCTCCCTCTCATCCCCAGGACACTCTCCACGCCTCCCCTCATCCCCAGGACACCTCCACGCCTCCCTCTCATCCCCAGGACACTCTCCACGCCTCCCTCTCATCCCCAGGACACTCTCCACGCCTCTCCTCTCATCCCCAGGACACTCTCCACGCCTCCCTCTCATCCCACAGACACTCTCCCACCCTCCCTCTCATCCCCAGGACACTCTCCACGCCTCCCTTTCATCCCCAAGACTCTCCACGCCTCCCTCTCATCCCCAAGACTCTCCTACGCCTCCCTCTCATCCCCAAGACTCTCCACGCCTCACCTTCAACACCCTCCAGACGCTTCACAACGTCACCTTCCCATCAATCACCAGCTAACACACAATTACATTCACCAACTTCAAGACCTCGAGGACCAAGGCGGCAGCTGCACCGAATGACCCTGACACAGGAACGGAAGCAACCAGAAGAACATAAGCTGCCATTATGTGTGTGTGGTGTGTGTGTGTGTGTGTGTGTGTGTGTGTGTGTGTGTGTGTGTGTGTGTGTGTGTGTGTGTGTGTGTGTGTGTGTGTGTGTGGAGCAATGATTTCTAGGCTGAATCTTCTCTATATTCGTTAGCTTTTTCTTAGCTTGAGAAGGAAGTTGAAAAATTAATTCTCCAAAGTTCATTTTTGCAGTTTTCATTGGCCCGGCGCTAAGAGACGCGTTTCGTTAACTCTTGTTAACCTTGTCAAAGGCAGAGATCAAATGATTACAAAGTTTCTTGCTGCATGATATATAGCCGTGGATGAGGAGAAGGTGAGGCACCTCACTTGTAGGTTAATTGTACCTCGACATTCTCCTGTTTGCATGATGCGATATGTTGTGTGTTCTGTCGTGCTCTCGAAAATGGCAGAGTTTAATTTGATGCTAATTGGCTAAAGATAGCAGTCTTCTGTTGCCGCTATCTGTCGGATATCTTGGTGTTCTTTGTCAGTATATCTCTGGTGATGGTCTGGTTATGTATAGACACTACATATTCCTTAATACGGCCTTGCTGCTTGTGCATTATTAGGCGTCTTGAAAGGAATGTTATCGTCTTGCCTATATATTGAATTCCTGGGGGCTGACAGTCCCCAAGTGGCATGTGAAGGCATAGACTAACATTCGTCTCATTCAAGGGGGGGGGGGGGCTCTGTTTGGTGTCGGGAGAGGTTCTTCATGAACAAGTTGCCAGTCTTCTTGCTCTTATAGTATATTATTAGTTCAATCTTCTGGTTGGTGTCAGCAGGGTCACTTTCCTATCAGTAATGCTTTTCAGGCCGCTCTCTTTAGCTTTATGGGCCGCGGAGAAGAACTAACTTCCTGTAGAATATTTTAACAGTAGGGACCTGGTTGATGGGGTTCTGGGAGTTCTTCTACTCCCCAAGCCCGGCCCGAGGCCCAAGCTTGACTTGTGAGAGTTTGGTCCACTAGGCTGTGGTTGGAGCGGCCCGCAGGCCCACATACCCACCTGGTAAACCGATGATGTAGTGCTGTCTGTTGTATCTGAGAGCGCATGGCTACCTGGTTGATTACCTGGTTGATGGGGGTTCTGGGAGTTCTTCTACTCCCCAAGCCCGGCCCGAGGCCAACCTTGACTTGTGAGAGTTTGGTCCACTAGGCTGTTGCTTGGAGCGGCCCGCAGGCCCACATACCCACCACAGCATGGCAGCTCACCTTCCTTTTGATGATTTGCCTCGACATATCTATTAGAGTAGCCATTACTGATCAGGACCTGCCTTGCTCTACCGCGTTCCTTGTTAACCTGCTTCCAACTCATAACGATCAATAATGAATATTCTAATGGATATGTCGAGCAAATCGTCAAAAGGAAGGTGAGCCTCCATGCGACTTAGATATAACAGGCAACAATAACTATGATAAGGAGAATTCTTTGAGAATTTTGCCAATACCAGTGCTTAATATTTAAGACATAGAAAGATAATATACAACGCTTTGATTTTTTTTTAGCAGGTCGAGACACTGGCAGAGTTGCGGCTACCTTCATGGGGGTTATCTTGAGGTTATCTTGAGATGATTTCGGGGCTTTAGTGTCCCCGCGGCCCGGTCCTGACCAGGCCTCCACCCACAGTAAATAGCCCGTGACAGCTGACTAACACCCAGGTACCTATTTTACTGCTAGGTAACAGGGGCAATAGAGTGAAAGAATCTCTGCCCATTGTTTCTCTCCGGCGCCCGGGATCGGAACCCGAGACCACAGGATCACAAGTCCAGCATGCTGTCCGCTCGGCCAACTGGCTCCCTGGCTTGACGAGGACAGGAAACTGTCAGCATGTCGAAGGTCCCCCTATTTGCCTTGATGATCTTTTCCAGGTAAATTTTAAAACTTAACACAGTTATGACATTTATGATTTTGGCGGGTAGGCGGTTCCATGGTAAATAACCCTGTGGGTTAATAACCTGCCTTCAGGAGTCACCACGCAGTGTTGGGCGAGGCTAACCCCAACCATCTGTCCTCGGACACACATCTTCCTTTTACAAATATGGATAAGATGGTGAAAATATCTCAGGAGTCAGTTCATTAGACAACCGGCTGTTAGAAAAGCAGGACCCAAGAGCTAAAAGCTCGATCCTGTATGCGCAAATAGGTGATACTAAAAAAAAATGGTAAATACACAAACCACACAACATACCATTATCTTTCTGGCAAAATCTCTTAAAGCTGGATTAATACATGTTTAATATCTTACCCCGAATAAACAGCTTAGTCAGGTCCGCTTTGGAAAAATCCCAATTTTTCCAGGATCCTGTTTGCTTCTCAAACCTTACCTACCCCACCCCCCCTTCTCTCCCTCCCTCCCTCCCTCCCCCCCCCTTAAAAAAAAAAAACCCTCCCTCCCTCCCCCCCTCTCTCTCTCTCTCTCCTCATCTCTCATCTCTCTCTCTCCTATCTCTCTCTCTCTCTCTCTCTCCTTCGGGATGGCTTTCTACCTGTCCGTCAAATTACCCAAAGCTACTCAGTTTCCTAGCATTACTTAAGTAATCAAGAAATATGATATATTACTCACTATACTGTTGGTGCTCAATATACAACATTAAAAACAGATATTTACTCAGAAATAATATTATTTTATAACGAAATTAGAGGAAATTAAGTGACAGGCGACGCCACAGGAAGTCGACGATCCGAGCGACAATGTTGTGGCTTTGGGTAAGTAGATGGACCCAATTTCAGTATAAAATGATATTATTTCAGAGTAAAAAATGTTTTTCTCATGTCCGCGCGCGCCCACACGCCCGTCCTCCGCGCCCTTCTCGTGCCCCGGTAATCGGCCCACGACACGTCCTCTTCAGTGACCCATACCTACACTCTCCCTGTGGAGGCAACCAAAGCTGTACGACCTCTGACCCCTGTCTGTGGTTTACCTGTGCACGGTTTTAAGAGTTCTCCAACTGCTGAGGCTAAATTACAGATATAAACTATTTGCTACTTAAGATGGTTTTGTCGCTATATGCCATCCTAACCTAACAATATCAGCAGTTTTAACCATTAGGAAACGAGCCTGTGTATGGTTTGACCATGTCCCCGCCAGCACAACCTGGCTGATCAGGTACTTTGTTTACTAACCTGTCTTTGAAGACTCCAGTCGTTGTTCCAGCCATGTTGCTCACGGGTAAAGCAGTCCCAACGACCCGATATCAAGACAGGAAACAATGTGTGTGTCTGGGGGGACGTAACGACGCTGGTTCAGTGCCTCTGTAGTGTCTCAGTGCCACTGTAGTGCCTCAGTGCCACTGTAGTGCCTCAGTATGTTCCGGTAACGTTGCCTCCACTGACTGGTTGAAGGCTGGGCGAGCCGTGTGTGAGCATACACACGCAACATACCTGTGGCGTGTATACTCTTCACGGGATCTGTTTTACATTTTCGTGTGCTTTGAGGCGCCTCTGGTGTATTGATGCTTTTGCTGTGTGTGTGTGTGTTGTGTAGGATGCCTGTTTACCCTTCTCTTGTGGGGTATCTCGCCCGGCTGGAAGGTGGAGGCGAGTACACAGTAGTGGTGCAGGCGAAGGGCACTCACGGGACTTGCTGTGTTGTGCATAGTGGTGGCAGCCCCTTGTCTTGTAGGGTCATATGGACCAGTCCCTTAGCTTCCTGGTTGTGGCAGCCCCTTGTGTTGTAGGGTCATATGGACCAGTCCCTTAGCTTCCTGGTTGTGGTAGCCCCTTGTCTTGTAGGGTCATATGGACCAGTCCCTTAGCTTCCTGGTTGTGGCAGCCCCTTGTGTTGTAGGGTCATATGGACCAGTCCCTTAGCTTCCTGGTTGTGGCAGCCCCTTGTCTTGTAGGGTCATATGGACCAGTCCCTTAGCTTCCTGGTTGTTGCTAAATTTTATTTGTTTTGTTCAATAAACGTTGGGTCACCGTCATTATTATTTCTAGTTTCCTGGACGTGTGTACAGGCTGTGTGTAGGGCCACACCCCCTTCCCCATAGTTTGAGAACCCCCCTACCCCCTTTCCCTTCGGGTTCAACGACCCATGACCTGCACCCACGCCCTGAGGGATCCTCGTGGTTCAGTAGCATTCCCACATGACCCCACGCCCGGGCAGACGACACCCACGCCTGGGCAGACGATGCTCACGCCCAGGCAGACGACACCCACGCCTGGGCAGACGATGCTCACGCCCAGGCAGACGACACCCACGCCCGGGCAGACGACACCCACGCCCGGGCAGACGACACCCACGCCCGGGCAGACGACACCCACGCCCAGGCAGACGATGCTCACGCCCAGGCAGACGACACCCACGCCCGGGCAGACGACACCCACGCCCGGGCAGACAACACTCGCGCCCGGGCAGACGATGCTCACGCCCGGGCAGACGACACCCACGCCCGGGCAGACGTCACCCACGCCCGGGCAGACGATGCTCACGCCCGGGCAGACGACACCCACGCCCGGGCAGACGACACCCACGCCCGGGCAGACGACACCCACGCCCAGGCAGACGATGCTCACGCCCGGGCAGACGACACCCACGCCCGGGCAGACGTCACCCACGCCCGGACAGACCACACCCACGCCCGGGCAGACGACACCCACGCCCGGGCAGACGATGCTCACGCCCGGGCAGACGACACCCACGCCCGGGCAGACGTCACCCACGCCCGGACAGACGACACCCACGCCCGGACAGACGACGCTCACGCCCGGGCAGACGACGCTTACGCCCGGACAGACGACACCCACGCCCGGGCAGACGACGCTTACGCCCGGACAGACGACACCCACGCCCGGGCAAACGACGCTCACGCCCGGACAGACGACACCCACGCCCGGGCAGACGACACCCACGCCCGGGCAGACGACACCCACGCCCAGGCAGACGATGCTCACGCCCAGGCAGACGACACCCACGCCCGGGCAGACGACACCCACGCCCGGGCAGACGACACCCACGCCCGGGCAGACGACACTCGCGCCCGGGCAGACGATGCTCACGCCCGGGCAGACGACACCCACGCCCGGGCAGACGTCACCCACGCCCGGGCAGACGATGCTCACGCCCGGGCAGACGACACCCACGCCCGGGCAGACGACACCCACGCCCGGGCAGACGACACCCACGCCCAGGCAGACGATGCTCACGCCCGGGCAGACGACACCCACGCCCGGGCAGACGTCACCCACGCCCGGACAGACGACACCCACGCCCGGGCAGACGACACCCACGCCCGGGCAGACGATGCTCACGCCCGGGCAGACGACACCCACGCCCGGGCAGACGTCACCCACGCCCGGACAGACGACACCCACGCCCGGACAGACGACGCTCACGCCCGGGCAGACGACACTCACGCCCGGGCAGACGACGCTTACGCCCGGACAGACGACACCCATGCCCGGGCAGACGACGCTCACGCCCAGACAGACGACGCTCACGCCCGGACAGACGACACCCACGCCCGCAGCTGACTCCACGACCCCCTGAAGACATAACCTCACCCACATGATGCCCCACAAAGAGTTATTTAAGTGTCTAACAGCTGCGGCCGCCGGCTTGGATAGTGTGGAGACTGTGGGGAGGGGGGGGGGGTGAGAGGGGGGAGGGTTGCTGGGGACTAGGCGTGATGTGGGGGGGGTGAGGGAGAGGGGAAGAGGATGCTGTGAAAGAGGATAGGAGTGAGAGGTGTAGACACCCCCCCTGGGGTGTAGAGAGGCTGGTGCAGCATCAGGGGAAGACTGCCCCCTGGGGGAGGAGACCGAGCGCTCGGAACTACAGAGGGAAGGGGGGGGGCAAGCTTACACAGTAAACAGTTTCAGAAACACAAATGGCAAAACACCTCACACCTCAAGCAGGAGGGAGGGGTGAGGCAGGAAGTGTTGCCTCATATTGATCCCTTAGTGAGGAACAGAAGTGTATGTGGCGCGTTACTGTTGTCACTACCACCGCCGCTACTGTGAGCCAACGATTTACCCAACCACTAACGAAACCTGTACATCTTTCCTCAATAATAACAGCTGTATTTATATTTGTTAATCCGCTTATGCGCTCCGACGCGCTATATATATTGAGGAAGTAGTTATACACACGATGTTTATAACAATAATAACCTCGGGTTGTGAAGTTGTGGAGCTGGGTAATCTCTTTAATAAATGTAAACAAAAGCTGCCATGATTGAGGAAAGATGTAGATGTTCCGTAAGTGGCTGGGTAGATGTTTGTTCGAGTCCTTACCCCCTGGCCTGGCAGAGCAGGCTGGGTCCTCGACCAGGAGGCCTGGTCGGGAGGACCTAGACCACAATCCACCACCACAATCACCATAATCATCACCATCACCACAATCGTCACCACCACAACTTTCCGTGCTTGAAGTACTCTTCTAAAGATGCTTCGCTCACAGTCAGTAAATACAAACTGAACGAAAACTCACAAAAAGTACAAATATGTAAATTATTATTATTATTATTAATTTGATATAGAGAAACTACCATCATTGTACACACATTTTACAATTGAGAGGCGGGACCAAAGAGCCAGAGCTCAACCCTCGCAAGCACAACCAGGTGAGTACACAGCAGGGATGTGTGATCAGTGGGGGGGGGGGTTGCAAGGGGGGGCGTCTTTCAGGAGGGCACAACAGCGTCGTTTTAGTGTGAGTGATTAAGCTGCTCTGACGTGATCCCTAACTATTCCTTTTCCAGGGAAATAATGTTGAACTTTGGAAGGGGGGGGGGTCAAAGGGAGGGGGTCACTGCCGCCGTCTCTCCCACTACTATTGCTGCCCCCACTCGGGGGGGGGGGGGGCTGCTAGAACCTCTCCACCCCCACCTCACCTCAGAAAACCTCCTGGAAGAGGGCCGGACGCAGGAACCTCCAGCCGACATAAATGTTAAGATTCCTTTCAACTCTGGATATAAAAGATATTATCGTCTTCCAGTCCCCCCCCCCTCCGGCGGAGCCAGATCCTGATGCCCTCTTGTAGGGTAAACACAGAGACCCCAATAATGATGCCCTCTGTGTTCCGAGGATTATGAGAACCTTCAAATCCAGGGATCCAGGTACAATCCAGGGATGTCGCCACAAGGCTCCAACTTTGTATATCACTTGTGCTCTCCCGTCATGCAGAATAGTCAGAGAAGAGTAGAGGTGCCATCAGAGGCGCGATTATAAAAGTGTTAACATCAGAGGCTCACGGCTCTTCTGCCTCCCACCAAAATATAAGAAAATTTTGCGGAACGGAAAATGAATGTTTTCAAGAGGCAGTTGGACCCATTCCTGCAGTAATTGCCAGATGAGCCGGCTTGTAATGGATATATGGGCCTGCAGGTAGCTGGAAGCAACAACATGACTGATCAAGTAATCACTAGGCAAGCTCCAAGCTGATCTGAAGGAGCAAAACTACTTGTCTCTAGACTTATGTCTTGGCTGATAAGAACAACAATTCTATGTTGTTATTTCTGTGAGGCTTTTGGTAGGTGTGTTACGTATCAGTCGTGATCTAAGGTGTCCATTTGTTTTGGAATTGAATCGCCCAATATTGACAGACTGGTATTGTTGGGTTGTTAAACAGAGTGTAGTAGCAGTAACAGTAGCAATGGTGATAGTAATAGAAGTAGTAACAGTAATATTAGCAGCAGTAATAGTAGTAGTAGTTGAGACTTTGGAGTCTGTGATTTGTTCCCTTTGGTCCAATGCAAAGCATCTCTGCTCTTCCTTGAGACTCCGGGATGGGATCCTTCTGCCTCTAAACAATTATTTGACGAATGTACTGACGCGTTTGTGTCTGTCATCGAATCTCTGCCGCTGATCCTTGCCCTTCCTGTGAACCCCTGAGTAGGAGGGGGACGTTCACTTAGACTGTTGTGTCTACATAACAGTTACCGTTGCCAGGGGCTAGGGTGCCGTTACTAAGGGTTATGGAGGTCCTCCCAGGCCAACTACTGACCGTCTCCAATATGTGCCACCCACAACACCTGCCGGGTACCTATTTTACTGCTAGGGTGAACAGAGGCATTAGTTTCTGTCCTGCCCGGGAACTGACGCCGGGTGCCTCGCTTGTGAGCCAAGGACGTAGACTACTGTGTTACAGGTGGTGGTGAAAGGGGAGGGGGTAGCGCACAAATCACACAGTTTAGGGACATGCCCAGTAGCAGCTTGCAGGTATGCGTTCGATGCCCGATGGTCCAAGTGGTTGGGCATCATTCCTTCACTCCGCCCTCCCATGTATACTATATAGTCAGACTAACTGAATGCTTCTTCCTGATAATTTTCTTCCTATTCGCTAACTGCGGCGTTTTAACATACATTTCCTCAAACATATTTCACAGTGAATCGTAATTCCTAGACATGTATTCAGTCCGTCTGTCTGGCAGCCAATCACTTGACTGAAATTTAATTCTTATCTCTTACCACTTTTGATGTTTATCTTTCTATCTTATTTTGTCCCCCAGCTTATTTTCCCTACCTTAGACACAAATGAACCTGGAGGTCTCGACGTATATAATTTGTACATTTTAAGAGCATATTAAACCCCAGAGAGCAGGCCGCGGGGTCCGTGAGAGTAGACACTGGACCTATCTTAAGGGTCTGCCATCTGTGGCTGGCGGGTCTTAGGGGACACGGCACTACCTGTCTCTTGCTGGGGGAGAGAGAGACCTGGGGGGTTGATATCACGCTAATTGACTTGTCCCCTGAAGCCCACATCAAGAAGATATCATGAGCGGCATATGCTTTGTTGGCCAACATAAGAACTGCTTTTAGAAGTGTATGGAATCATTTAGGACCTTAGATAGTACATATGTCAAACCAATCCTGGAGTATGCAGCTCCAGCGGGGAGTTTGTATCTCGTCAAGCACAATACTAAATTGGAGAAGGTTCAAAGGTTCAAGGTTCAAAGGGGAGACATGATCATCACACACAAGATTCTCAGGAATTGATAAGATAGATAAAGACAGTTTAACACAAGGGACACACGCACTAGTGAGCACAGGTGGAAACTGATTACTTGTAGGAGCCACAGAGATTAGAAAGAACTTTTTCAGTGTCAGAGTAGTTAACAGGTGGAATAATTAGGCAGTGATGTGGTGGAGGCTGACTTAAAATTCAAATTCAAATTTTTATTCAGGTAAAAGTACATACATAGAAGATGAGTTACAAACATAATGTTGGATTTATAGATAGAGTTAGTACATACAATACCTAAAGCCACTAATACTCACAACGTTTCATACACAGTTTCAAATGTAGATATGATAGAGCCCAGTAGGCTCAGGAACCTGTACACCAGTTGATTGCCAGTTGAGAGGCGGGACCATAGAGCCGAAGCTCAACCCCCGCAAGCACAACTAGGTGAGTGCGTGCTGTTCTCGCTACTTTATTGCAGTATACTGATCTGTTGAGAGGTTGAGCATGAGTCTTGTCACCTTGTCCCGTCCCTCCAGCTCCGTGCTCAAGGCGTTGTTGTCATTATTGTATAAATTATGATTTATGACGGAATTTCTCACACTGCCAGGTGTGGTATGTCACACCTGCCATACCTGTCCTTATCTGAAGGATCCCCTCACCCCCCCCCCCCCTGGCTCCTGTGGTCACCTTTATCTTGTCTTCCGGTCCTCCTCCTCCTCCTTTAAGTAGTGGGACAATACGTGTGATGGGACCCCCTAGTGTTATCATGTTATCGTGGCATGTTGGGTGTGTTCAGCGGCCTTGGTGTTGGGCACCACCTTGGGGTCATCAACTTAGGACAGCATCCCGGGTGCCTCTGGCACTCTGACGTTCATCTCTCGTGACAGGCGTTCGAGGCAACCAGGTGACTGTGTATACAATCATTTATATTATTTGGTTACTTTAAAATGTCCTATTTTTATATAATGTTGTGTGTTTATGTGTGGTGTGTTTGTGGCCACAGCTGTGAGGACAACGACAAAGAACTTGCTGCACAGATCTGTGATACAAGTGATACACGTAAGTGAACAGCTCAATCTTCGGTATGATTAGATCCTAGAAAAGTATTTAAGGAAACGGCTGAACGTCTTCGGCTCCAGCTTTAAGAGCATTGCTGGGTAGCGTCGATGAGTAGACTATTATGCCAGCGGTAGAAGCGCTGTGCAAGGAGGCCAACAGGCGCGCCGCAGCCATTGGAGTAGAACGCCCCGTCTTCCACCCACCCTCACGAGTCGACGTGTACCTGCAGGAGGTAGAGAGGTGGCCGCCAGGATGAGCGAGGAGCTATCCGTGGCCACGGTGGACGGGGCATGCAGCAGCAAGGGGGCGGCACCATACACTCGTCAGACACGCTGCCCTCGACCCCGCCCACAGCACCGCCCTCAGATCCTCCCACCAGCACCACCACTACCGCCAGTCCGGCTCCCCCAGCTATGTCTCCGACAAGCTCGACCTCCGGACTCCCGACGCCATCAAGGAGAAGGATGGCATGGATGATCGGGTGGAGGGATGTGAGTGGGTTGAGCGGGCGTTGTGCCTCCATGCCAGGGTATGGCGGGCGTGGTGGTGCCCTATGACCCCGAGTGCGGGTGTATGGTACCCATCCCCCCCTATCCGACCTCCGCCAAGTAAGTACTGCTATAGTTACGTCACCGCTCCCGGTGTCTCAAGTCACGTTGTGGTGGGGATTAGGTAAGTCTCACCCACCCACACACGACCCTGTGTTCTCACCTCGCACGACCTTGTGTCCTCACCTCGCACGACCTTGTGTCCTCACCTCGCACGACTTGTGTCATCACCTCGCACGATCTTCCTCCCACATCTGCCTCTACACCGCCCTCCGCCGTACACACTATGATTGCCTCACACAGCGTCAAACCTCACCTCCCCGGTTCTTAACCTGATGTGGAAAATGATCATTCTTAATCTTGTCCTGAAAGTGAAGGTCTTGTGTTGTTGAGTGTGAGGCTGCTGCAGCCAGAACCTCCCAAGCCTGTGTGCCAGCCTACCTACCAGCCAGAGCCTTCCAAGCCTGTATGCCAGCCTACCTACCAGCCAGAGCCTTCAAGCCGTATGCCAGCCTGCCACCAGCCTGTCCATACACACAACACACACCAGTATCCCGCCATCTGTCCCATAGCATGCCCATACCACGCAACCATTGCACCGCAGCATGCCCTCCCTCTCCACCTTGGTACCACAGCAGGAACACCAATGTCACCTGGTTGCCTCACCCCGCCCGGCCATGAGTGGGCAAGGAAAGGGAGGAGGAGGAGGGGGGGCGGGTTGAGGGGTAGGAACTGCTCACCTCGTATTGGCGTCGTCAGTCTGCTGTAGTAGTAGTTAGTAGGAGTTGTAGTGTGTGACAGTGTTGTTGTATCCATAGTTGTGAGCTCCTGGTAGTGTGTTTGTGGGGTGTAGTCTCGCCCCACCGCCGCCAGGGGCGCCATTCTCCGCAACTGGCCGCACAGTAACCGCTCGCTATCCTCTTCCGTAAAGCTTGTTTACGTATAGTTTAAGACATTGTAAGACAAGGGTGTACCGTGCTGCCACAGTCTGCGGTAGACTGCCACAGCTCTGTGGCAGATGCCAGTACTGTGTTGGGCAAGTAGGTGGCACTGAAGCCGGTCAGGCCGAGTGCCTCCACCATGGCACCAGGACCACCTTACCTCATCAATTAATTATTTTAAAGTAAATTTATATATCTATATATAATATATTAGTAAAATATATATATCATATATATAGAATATATTATTTAGTATATATCTATATATATATATTATATATATATAAGGTGAATATTATATATATGACCGGGAAAATCACACCCCAGAAGTGACTCGAAACCACAGGATGCCTTAATACGCTTGACAATCACGACCAGCCATAAGGAAAGTAAAGCCGAAGTCTATATGAACCACTTCCTCGACGGCACTCGGAGGTTGTTCTGGGGAATAGTATTTGCCATCACACCAGACAACCCCTTTCTTTGGCACGTGAGGAACACAATTTTTGTGTTCCTCACGTTTACCCCAAAGAAAACCGACCGGTTGTGATTTGATAAAATGCTAATGCCCAAGATAAACCATCCGCGTGCCGGCGGAGAAGTGGTTCATTTAGCCTCGGCTACACTTCCTATGTTCTGTTCGTGATGGTCAAGCGGAATCAGGCGTCCCTGTAGCGCACACCAGTTGTGTTCTCCGGGAGTATGGGTTCGAGTCATTATGGGGTCGGTGACGTTTCAGTCTCGATTATAGTCTAGGGGAACCCATTCGGCTTGTTTGCATATATAATTATATATAACATAGAATATCATAATATATAATATATAATACGCATTATATATATAATATTTATATTATATATTATATATATATAATATATATATATATAAATGACAAAGGAGCTGAGATCAATGATCTATCTTAATCTCTCTATTTTTCTTCAACTTTGAGAAAGAAAAGAAGTTGAAAATTAACTCTCAAAAGTTCATTTACAAGACCTATATTAAGGCCTTACGCTAATTGAAGCGTTTCGTGCCTTGTCACAGATCAAGGGCGGGAGTTTATGCTTACCTGTTTTTGTGCTGAGATATTTAGTCGAGGACCTCCCCCGAGATGAAGGTGAGCAGCTCCAGGGCCAATAGGCCCATTACAGCTTACCAATCTCCTATGTTCCACGATGGCTGGGAGTATATTGTATGATATTGTAAAAAAAAAAGGACAAGATTCGCGTATAGAATATTGATCTTATATTCCGTCATATTCAGTAATATTTGTCTACAAGAAAGACCAAAATATACTAATATATTAATATATATATTAATATTATATTATATATATATATAATAATATATATATATATAATATAATATAATTAGAATGTGTGTTGGTGTGTGTGTGGTGTGTGCTAATAATTATAATATATAGGATTATTCACATGTATATTGTTATTACTTTAGATCACATTTCTTCAACTCTGCAGGAAATTATAGAGCTTACATCCTAAGGTGGAATGAAACTGAATAAAGTATCGTACATTTTGATTAGATTAAATTCATTACATTAAATGTGAACATTGCCCCCCCCCCCCCCTAAACAAAAAAATCCTAATCACGGTTGTTTACCACATTTCCCTTTACATTTAATTATGGTGGTGTGAGAAGTAGTGGCACTGTGTGGAAAGCCAGGGATGGTGGTATGTGGTGGTGGTGTGGTGTGGTGAGTGGTTGTGAAGGGTGTGCTTGAGGTTAGAACCCCACGAAACAGGGGTGTGGTACACTGTCCACACCCACCCCCCCCAACACACACGTGGTGCTTGGCATGGGTAGAGTTGCACTTCAGCTGACCCGTCGTTCTGTTCCTGACTGTGTCAAGAGAGGCGTGAGTGCGTGACCTCGCCTGCAGGGACACTCAGACATGACAGCTGTGGCAGGAGATGGTTAGATGGGCCACCCCGCGCCGGACGGCTATTGACTTCTGCCACAAGTCTGGTGCACAAATACAAATCCTTGCTTGTGGCGCGCGCGGCTCATCTCCCCCTCCCCCTCTCCTCTCGCTCTCTTCTCTTCTCTCCTCTCTCTTCTCTCTCTCTCTCTC
>WNGS01113158.1:7772162-7795041 GCA_020271785.1 Procambarus virginalis | reverse complement strand
AAATAAGGTGAGGAATACGATTTGAAAAGAAAACTATATTGGAACTCTTATGGTTGAAGAAAACGTGGGTCTGTGGCTCGTCCACTTTCTAATATGCTTCACTCACCTGAGGTCTCTAGAAACAGAGGTAAATTTGATATGTATTTTGGTTTTACAAGGTAGCAAACTCCTAAAATATTAAATATGTACCTAAGTCATTAATGACTAATCAACAAATAATCCATGGGATAACTGGGATTATCAGTTGATTTTGTAAATGCACCCAAGATAGATATGTATACTCTTTAGTACAACAGTTACACTAAGAAGCATCACCGAGAGTACTCAGGGTATGGTAACGATGTGTGTCAGTGCTATACCGACGGTTCGTAAAGGAAGGTGGAAGATGTACCGGATGTTTTTATATATTTAACAATCTTCTCTCGTACATACGGCAATGAAGCGCGTCAATGATTGGGCAAGTACAACTCAAACCCAGCTTGAGGGCACCATAGTTTACCATAGCATGGTAAACATTTACCATGGCACCATAGGCACCATAGCACCATAGCACTACCTTACCACTGAATGTTAAAAGACAAAGGCAGTGGAATTAATATTGTGCAACCTGTCATCGCTATACCAGTACGTATGTAATATAAAAGATCATAGTTCCTATGCTGTTAATGTTCATAGTTTCTTTGTGGTATATTTACAGTTATTAGCCATCACCAGGCACCAACCTTCCTCACGTCCCATAGTACCCGTCCCATTATTGTGGACAGTATAATGATCCGTTTGCTCCAACTTAAGAGATAATTGTATTTTTCCAGTCCCATTTGTGGTGTGAAATTTTGCTACTATTTGCCAGCCTTCTCGAATATCATGGATCAGCTACATCTCATTGAAGCTCGTAGTTTAGTTTTGAGAAATCTTGGTAGTTTTTGGTAAATTATAATAATCATTCAATAATTATTGGTAAATATTTCAATTGGCGCTAAAGTAAGGTATATACAATAGGTTGCTCTATACAATTTGAAGAAAATGAATCGTACACTATGTAAAATAGAAAACGTATATGGTAGGGTACACTACACTACCGCCCACAGGATGGTTATGGGGTCCACTACCGCACACAGAATGAGTATGGTCCACGAGTCATGTGTAAAATCACGCTCAGGAGTCAAATTTCCGACATTTCAGATATTTTGAAAACTGCAGGGGGGTTTGAGCAAAATACGACGTGTATTTTGAGTCCGTCGAGAGCGGGTTCAGTGACGAAAGGAGGATTGACAATAAAAGGGTCCCCTCGTTTGAGTCGTTGGGTAACTACAGTTCTACGGGTGCAAAAGTATGCCTCCTCAAACACCCGAGCGTCAAAACAAAAGAAGGTCGAAAGAATAATCAAAACAGGCAAAAGGTCGGCAGGAAATGACAATTTGATGGGAGAAGAGGGGGGAGAAAAATGAAACACGAGGAAAAGGAAAAGGGAGCAGCAGGAGCATAAGGCTGCAAAAGGACAGAGGACTGACCCATGGAGCATCACACTCCAGTAGCTGCCCACCAAGCCCCCTCACGGCGACAACGAGCCAGACAGTGAGGGGGTTGGTCAGGTTATCTTGAGATGATTTCGGGGCTTTTTAGTGTCCCCGCGGCCCGGTCCTCGACCAGGCCTCCACCCCCAGGAAGCAGCCCGTGACAGCTGACTAACACCCAGGTACCTATTTTACTGTTAGGTAACAGGGGCATAGGGTGAAAGAGACTCTGCCCAATGTTTCTCGCCAGCGCCTGGGATCGAACCCAGGACCACAGGATCACAAGTCCAGCGTGCTGTCCGCTCGGCCGACCGGCTCCCTAACAAAAGTCGTGAACAATTTCTTTAGTATTTCACCATCCATGTATTTAAAAGCAATTCTGAAATTATCAAGTGTAGCATAGGCTCCTCGTACGATGTTCTTTATGTGGATAGTTTTCTATCTAGAACCACCCTTATATCTCTTTCTTTATCCAAATTCTTTAAAGATTTCTCACATAATTTATAGGTTGTGTGGGGGGGTCTATGTTCTTCTATTCCACATTCCATAACATGGCATTTATTCACATTAAATTCCATTGGCCAAGTGGTGCTCATTACACTTATTTTGTCCAGATCTTCTTGAAGGACATGGCAATCATCTAAGTTTCTTATCTTCCCTATTTTCTTAATATCATTAGCAAACATGTTCATATAATTCTGTATTCCATCTGGTAGATCGTTTATGTAGACAATGAACATTACTGGTGCAAGAACTGAACCCTGCGGTACTCCACCTGTGACATAGTAGAGTGTGGGTAAGTGTGTATGTTTTGAGTCTACAAGTACAAGTCCCAAACCCTATGTTCGGTAGATCTATAATTACGTTGGATTAATGCAGTAATGTGTTGCAGGGACAAAGATGGCCATCTAGCTCGATGGTGCGGGTGTTTTCAGTGTTCTGGCTGCTTTTCTGTCTGGTGGCGACCGTGTGCTATGTGGGGAACCTGACAGCCTTCCTTACAGTGCCAGCACTTTCCCCAACCATTGACAGACTCGAGGACCTCCTTGACTCAAACTTCGTGTGGGGTATTAACAGCTTTGGCGCTGCTGACTACCAGCTGTTCAAGACGAGCAAGGTACAGGTATCTGTATTTATTGGATCAACTTTCAGATCTTGGACTTTGTCTTTCTTACCACCAATTGTCTAATGCAATAATTTCAGACTTTACTTTCTTATTTAGTTTTCCATTATCCTGCTACTTTTATGGTTATGTTAAGTGATTACTTTATCCCATTTTCTTTTTCCACTGTGTCAATTTCCTTAAGTATCTTTATATGTCTACCATATCCATTCTTTTTTTTTTAGCATCGTTAAGGCCAGCAATTCAGTACATTTTTAAGTATACTTGTGTGATTTTTGAGGTGGTTGGCTCCACAACAGGGGCTGCATACTCTAGGATTGGCCCTACATATGTGGTGTACATTATTCAGAATGCATCCCCTAATGTTCTCCATCTACCCTAAATTTCACTACAGGTGCCCCTCTACCAGGAGATCTTTCGAGGGCTGACGTTCTGTCCATCGCTGGTGGAGTGTGTCCAGCAGGCCCTGAAAGAACGGTTTGCTTTCATCTCCTTTAAGACATACCTAAGGGATGCCATTGCCATGCACTTCGTCGACAAGAACGGGGACACCCGGGTGTATCTGGCTAAAGACAGCTTCTTCCCTGCAGACACAGGCTACGCTGTGCAGAAAGGGTCACCCATGAAAGTGAGTTTTAAGTTTGAAGAAGACTGTGTAGTACTAATTCCATTCATGCTTGAACCAATGTTTTTAGTTTACCAGGTAAACGCAAGTAAGGAACCATTGGTTTAACCTCCCTCCACAGCCCTGCTCCTGTGCTAGTTAAGTCCAGTACGGGCTCACCATAGCTCATGCTACTTGGAACTTTTGTTTCGAGTAACTGAATCTAAAACAACAACAAAAACAACATATCCTCCCTCCCTCCCCCCAACACACACACAGCACTCATACACACAAGCACATTTCGATCCATCTTGAAACTTAATCAAGCAGAAACAGTAATAAGATGAAAGGAAACCGTCATAAGGCCAGAGAGGGGGAGAAGTTATTTTGAGGTTACAGTATCTTGAGATGATTTCGGGACTTAGCGTCCCCACGGCCCGGTCCTCGACAAGGCCTTCTTTTTGTTACTAACTCCCAGGAAGCAACCCGTAGCAGCTGTCTAACTCCCAGGTACCTATTTACTGCTAGGTAACAGGGGCATCAGCATGAAAGAAACTTTTTGCCCATTTGTCTCCATCTCCACCGGGGAATCGAACCTGGAACCTCAGGACTATGAATCCGAAGCGCTGTCCACTCAGCTGTTAGGCGCCCCTCAGGAAAGAGTAAAATGTATATATATTTTACCTAAGGGCAACCAGTACTAGGGGCCTTGATGAGGACAGAAAGCTGGCTTGTCAAAGGTCCCCCCATTTGCCCTGATGATCTTTTCCAGCTGTATTTTAAGACCCAGCAGAGTTTAGGCAGTTATGACTTCGGCAGGTAGGCGGTTTCACGGGTTTACAACCCTATGGGTGAAAAAGCATTTCCTGTCTTACATTGTGGTTTGTTGAGCTTGAACCCATTGCTCATCGTTTGTGTTACATCTGACCTTTGGAAGAAATTCTCCACATTGATATCCTCCAAATTGTTCAGTATTATAAAGGTTTCAATGAGATTCGCCCTGTCATGCCTGGTTTGCAGTGTTGTTAGCCCAGTGGCCCTCAACCATTCCTGATATGTGAGATGACTAAGCTCTGGTATGATTTTTGTTGCCCAGTGTTGCACCTTCTCCAGAGCAGCTATGTCTTGCCGAAGATGAGGTCTCCATGCCTGGATGCAATAATCCAGATGGAGGCACACCAGATTTGGTGATATACAATTGAATGACTACTTTCTTTTCCTTGAAGGTAAAGGTATGCTTTACTATTCCCAGGGTTTGGTTCGCTTTTTTTACTGCCGCTCCCACTTCTTGTGCAAATTTTAGTGAATGATAGATTCTGACTCCAAGGTCTTTTTCTTCATCTATCTGTTGTAAGGCAGTGCTGGCAATTTGGTGGTTGTGATGTGGATTGTTGTGCCCCACATGCGAGGTCTTGCATTTATTAACATTAAACAGCATTTGCCAGTCATTTGACCATTTATGGAGTTCATGTAGATCTCTTTGTAAGGTCTCAATATCATCTTCATTTCCCACTAAACCATAGATCTTAGTGTCATCTTAGTAAGCATGGAGAATTTGTAATATTCTCATCTATGTCATTGATGTATATGGCAAAAAGGGTTGGCCCAAAAATGGACCCCTGTGGTACCCCACTTAGCACATTTCCCCAGTCAGATTCATTCCCATTTAGCACAACCCTGTGTTTTCTATGTTTCAACTATTCCAGTATTTTCCCATTTATTCCATGTGCCTGTAATTTCCTTGCCAGTCTCTCATGTGATACCTTGTCAAAGCTTTAGCAAAGTCCATGAAAGCTACATCTACTGGAAGTCCTTTGTCTGAATAGCCAGTTACCGTCTCCAGAAATGTGAGCAGGTTAGTAAGTCCGGATCTATTTTTAACAAACCCATGTTGCATAAATTTTACAAGATTGTTATAAGATGTTGTATGATTCCTTCCTTTAGGATTCTCTCCATGAGAAGAGAGAAAAGAGAGCACTCTGTCCAATGACAAGAACAGCTCAGGTGGCGCATGAGCAGGCTGGAGGTGAAACAACCATGAGACAGCTTGCGAAACAGCACAGAAGTAGCCGAATCATCAATACCGAAAGCAAGCTGAAGCAGCTCTGCCAGTTCCGCACGATACAAGGCAATGGTATTTGGCATAAGATGATGGTCCTAGAATAACCAAGAGAGAAATAACACCACCACCTGAACAGAAAGCGAAGCACAACGACGAAGAGTCAAAAAGAACCGGAAAGACCGCCAGGAAACTTCAGACTGCCGCCGAGACGAAGCCCGCAGGTGGGACACTAACAAGGAAGCCACCTGATGATAAACTCGAGTCAAAAATAACATATGTGAAGACTCGAGGAGAAGATCGAACCAGCCATGTGAAGCACCGGTCCGATCTGCTGGAAGAGGCGGAGCTGCGGGAAAACCTCCGGGTTAGGACACCGAGCAAGCAGCACCCGAAACCACGGCTGGGCCGGCCCCATGGGGCCAAGAGGACTACTCTCCCCTGGTAAGTCTCCAAGCGAGTCAGGACCTAGAGCAATAGCTGAACCAGGGGAAAGTGGTACAAGAACCCCCACCTTGACCAGTCCTGCCGAAAGGCATCGACCCCGACGGCTTCGCAGTCGGGGAAGGGTGCCACAAAAGTGGAAGGTGACACGATCACACTGACGCGAAGAGGTCCACCTTGGGTGGCCCAAACATCTGGCAAAGCCAACAGGAGTCAGCGTCGACCGTACATTCAATGGACAGGGGAATGAAACGAGACATGCCGTCTGCCAAGATGCTGGACACTCCCTGCACGTGAACAGCCAGGAGAGCCAAACCCCGAGAACTCGGCAGACGAGTCACCCAAAGCGACCAGCGCCAAAAAGCCAAGGACCACATCGAACCCCCTCAGTTCAGGCAATGAACCACTGGAGAGCAATCTGAATGGAGCCGGATCGTCGATCCGTGGGTGACCCGAATCCTCCGAAGAGCAAACCACACAGCCGCGAACTCCCGCACCATGCTGTGGGCCTGACGGAAGGACAGATCCCACTGTTTCTGGCCGGCCTGGTGAGCACTAGTCACAAAGCTCTATCTCGAGGTTATCTCGAGATTATTTCGGGGCTTTAGTGTCCCTGCGGCCCGGTCCTCGACCAGGCCTCCACCCCCAGGAAGCAGCCCGGGAAGCTGACTAACACCCAGGTACCTATTTTACTGCTAGGTAACAGGGGCATAGCGTGAACGAAACTCTGCCCATTGTTTCTCACCGGCGCCCGGGATCGAACCCGGGACCACAGGATCACAAGTCCAGTGTGCTGTCCACTCGGCAGACCGCTCCCTAGCCAAGAGATGACGTGTCTGTGAACACATCGAGAGAGGGCTCAGACAGGCGCCAAGGCACAACCCCGAAAAACCTGAAGAGGAAGCTGGCAATGCAGCAGCCGACTCAAGGTCCTCGGGGGCCTGAACTCGGCGATCGCGAGAGAGGCGGAAGGGACGTCCCCGAAGGAACTAGAACAGCCAATGAAGCCAAACCCGACCCAATGGGTAGACCATCATTGCGAAGTTCAGGCTCCTGGACAGACCCTCGAGCAACCGCCAGGTGACCCGGGAGCCCTCCAGAAACAGGTGCATGCGGGACCGCAGCCGTAGGAAAGACTCCGGAGGAAGAGACAAGAAAGCGGTCCGAGAGTCCCACACAAGACCAAGCCAGGTCCGAACCTGGGAAGGAACCAGATGGGACTTCCTCCAGTTCACCAAGAACCCGAACCTGGCGAGCTGGGAAAGAACCAAATCCCTGGCTAGCAGACATGAGGACTGGCTGGGAGCCCGAACCAGCCAGTCATCAAGGTAGGCCAACACCTGAACACCTAAAAGACGCAGACGGCCCACAACGACCACATTATCAGCCTTAGAACTGGAGGGTGGATGGCCGGCGCAGGGGTCTGGGGCTCTCCCTTCCCCCTCCCGGGAGGGGGGAGCTGCAGAGACAGTAGCGCGGCGACGTGTGATGTCATGCTTGTTGGCTCGTTTCTTTTTTTGGGGAGTTCTATCCACTTGTTCGGCTTTTTGTAGCAATTTTCACCAGAATAGGGGTTTGTTTTGGGACGCTTACTTTTCTGGGTGCCTGACCCGGTCGATGGCAGACATAGAATGCTTCCAACCACACGGGGGTTTCTATAGGCCATTGCTCCCCATGCCTCTCTGAAAGGGGCCAGGTTCTGGCTCGTGGTCCCTGGTAGCCCACAGAACTCCATACACATGACTGATGCCAAAGTCTGACATTAGCATATCGGCCTGGATAGCTCTGGGGAGCCGAAGGGGTGCCCCCCAGAAAGGAAGGATTTCGGAGGTTAAAATTTCTGTTGGATACCTCAGTCTATTTCCTTTTTGAGAGCATCCATGGTCTGGTTGGCAAAGCATGTGGAGAGTATGGTTATAATAATAATAAGTTTTGTATGAAGTAAGAGATTATTAGAATTTACAGATTTTTAACTCGTAATTCTTAATCGCCAATAATTATAATATGTACCACAGCAAATGTCAAATCTCAGACATATTAGTCAATGCATATAACAATGAGTAAACCAAAAGTAAAGGCCTTTTTAATTTTCACTGCATTACCTGCAATGCCCAAGGCAATGATCAAGAAAATGAACCCAACACTGCTATTGAGAATAGAGTGGGAAAATGTAAGAGTATGAAGAGGAAAATTTTTACGACAAAAGAAAAGATTACAAGAAGGTCAGAAGGAGCTGATGAAACAGTTTATAGATTTTTAAGTCATGATGCCTGTGGTAAACAAGGAGGTAATCCAGCAATCGGGAATAAAGCTGGGAATGCAGGCAGAGTTGAGTAAAAGGATTTGGAAGCTATTGAGAGAGATTCAGAAGCTTTGATGAGACAGAATTAAAAAATAACCTCATTATAAGAAACCTTGTGAAAATAGAAGGCATAGTAATACTAATCAGAAAAACATTGAAGAAATGATGGCACAGCTGACAGGCAAAGAGAACGATCAGGTTCCCAGGTAGGGAGGTTAGGTAAGCCCGAGGCAAATTTGTTACGCATAATTGATAGCAAATCTTGTTCACAGAAGGAAGATACTCAGAAATATACAAAATGTAAAAGATGTGGATAGGTACAGTATAGCAACGTTTACATTGCTATACTCATCCATATTTTATAGTTGGATTTAAACATGCAAATGTCACCCCATTTTTAAAAAAGGCAGAAAGGGCTCATTAGACTACCAACCAATCACTCTAACCTCATGTATCTGCAAGCTTTTGATTGATTGCTACTGCCAGAGGCGGCTAGTTTATTGTGCACCCCATACTCATCCTGTGAGCAGTAGCACAAAAAGGATTACAGAGGGCACAAAAGATCTTTATCAGACCTGAACGGTGATCTTCTCGAGTCTTCTTATCTTGAGATGATTTCAGGGCTTAGCGTCCCTGCGGCCCGGTCCTCGACCAGGCCTCCTTTTTGTTACACACCCCCCGGGAAGCAGCCCATAGCAGCTGTCTGATGATAAAGATGAAGCCACCCAAGAGGTGCCACAGGCATGAATAGCCCGTAATTAGCTGTCTAATTCCCAGGTACCTATTTACTGCTAGGTAACAGGGGCATCAGGGTGAATGAAACATTTTGCCCATTTGTCTCCGCCTCCACCAGGCATCAAACCCGGAACCCCAGGACTACAAATCCGACGTGCTGTCCACCCAGCTGTCAGGCGCCCTTGATGTGATGGTTACATTAACAATTTCATCTATCCTTCACACTTCACAGAGAGAATCCTAAGGGAGGAAATCATTCACCAACACACAGTGAATCTTGTAAAATCTATGCAACATAGTTTTGTCAAATATAAATCCTTCTTTACTATCCTACTCACATTTTCGGAAACGGTAATGAGCTATTCACACAAAGGACTTCCAGTAGATGTAGGCATGGACTTCTCTAAAGCTCTTGATAAGGGCTTTAGAGAGTGACTGGCAAGGAAATCACAAGCACATGCAATGAATGGTAGAATACCAAAAAAGCCATAAAAGCTTGTTTTCAACAATAAAACAATGGTTGAAACAAAGAAAGCAAAGGGCCATACTAAATGGAAATGAATTTGACTGGAAAAATGGGGTTAGTGGGATACCACAAGGTCCATCTTGGACCAACTGTTTTTGTCACAAATCAATAACATTGATGAGAATATTACCAACCATATTGTCAGATGACACTAAGATCTATAGTAAAGTAGGAAGCGAAAACGAAATTGAACCATACAAAGAGCTCTAACTGAATGCCACAAACGGTCAGAAGACCAGCAAATGCTTGTTAATACTGAAAACCCAAAATCTTGCATGTGAGATATAACAATGCATATCACAACGACCAAATCAACACTACCATGCAGCAGATTGATGAAGAATAGGACATGGTAGGTCCTATCCACCAATTATTGAAAGTTGCTCAACAAATGGGAGCTGCAGTAAAATAGCCAACAAAACCCTAGGGATAGTCAAATGAGCCTTTGCCTTCAAGGAAAGGAATGTGATTACTCAACTTTACAAGTCTCTGGTGGATCCCCATTTGGACTACTGTATCCAAGCATGAAGACATCACCCTCAGAAGTACATGTCTGCTTTGGAGAAAGATAAACACAAAGCACAAAAATTATCCCAGAACTTGACTCTCATACCAGGAACAGTTGAGGGCCTCAGGACTAACAACACTTCAGACATAAAAGGGCTGTTCACATTGAGACCCTTATAACAAGTTGGAGGACATTAATCCAGACCACTTCTTTAGGTCAAATGAAATGCATACAAGGTGCAACAGCTTCAAGTTCAACAAGGCAGACTGTAGAACAGAAAACAGGAAATTCTTTTTCACCCAACCAAGGCATATAAACTCTTCAAACTGCCTACCTGCTCAAGCCGAATATGCCAAAATATTACTTCAAATCAAAATCTAGTTGGCAAAAGTACTTAGGAATAATAGGGAGGACCTTTGCCAAGCCACTGGCTTCCTATCCCTTGTCGGGGTCACTAGAGTGTGTAGTGGCCATGGTGAAAATATCTATTATTAAGGAATATACTAAATTTTGTATTTATATATTTATCATTTTGTTATATTAATTTAATTACTAACCTTGTCTTATCCCATTTAATAATTTAATGTGAATCTTGGCAGCACGTGTTTGATGGAGTTTTGAAGCGACTGCTGGGTGGTGGCTTCGTCGCCAAGTGGATGTCGAATCTTATTGAACAACACACACTGACCACACGTAGGAGGGCTGCAGTGAGTAGTTATGTTGGATATTAAAGCAGATGAATAGATGAGAGATAGAGCTGAGTAAAATTTTAAGATAACAGCCGAGTAAATTTAAAGATAACTGTGTGAAGGAGACAGTGTCAAGGGAAGGTGTATGAAGTATTTATTCATACACAGGATTAGCATGAAATACAACATGACAAATGTGACATGCTTCATAGGAACAGGTGTGTAGTAATGACATCAATAAGACAGGTATTCAGTAGTTACTTGTTACACCTTCAGGAGGCTGTGGGGGTGAGGGGAGAGATGGAAGCGACACAAGAACGGGCAAATCTGAGCCTCACCTTATACCACCTGCAGGGAGTCTTCCTAGTCTACACTGCTGGGCTGATCCTGGCTGATCTGTTTTCATCCTGGGAGCTTGCCTTAAAGAGCCTCTCCAGAAGCATGAGACAGGTAGGTTGAGATCACTAATTGCTACACCACACGTTATTTCATAGATTCACAAAAGTCCAAATCAAATCAAAATCAAATATGTAGCACTGATGTATTCCTCTTGAGATAGACAAAGTAGCAAAGAATAGGTATAGATTGACTTATGTAAATTTACCATACCATCTCACATTATGAAAGAATGATATGGAAGAAAAATCAGAAATTACCAACTACTACAACTACTGTACAAAGCGACCATACGAGTCATAAATACTTATACTCGCCAAAATAAAACAGAAACAAGCAACACTTAGTGGGCCAACCAGAGGCTTAGGGCTGTGCAGGAATATTCCTGCAAAAAAAAAAAAAAAAAAAAAAAAAAAATACTGTACATGTATCTGGCTGTCACTTCCACCTTCGGCAACAAACATCAGCATTGGCTTCACTGACACACCAACACTCATGTTTTCCATCCTAAATAATACCCAATGCAGATGCTCAGAATATTTTATTTTGTGTATACCTTTATCTCTGTATACCCTGCCTAGTTTTTGAAAGAATCACCAGTGAATGAGAAGTAAATAAGTAATCATCATCAAAAGATGGCACCAACAGGGAAGACTTATGTAGCACAATCTGTCACCTAAGATTCAAAAGATCCTGAATATCACTCAGGATGACAATATGAGAACATAGGGACACAAGGCAAGTAGCATCAAAAGGTATCATTCTATCAAGGGAGAAGTGACCTGGAAGAACATTAGGAATGCAATATGAATAATAATCCTGAAAATCTTGACATTCTAACCCCATCATTTCCCAAGCTTGTAGTTCAGTAATATTTCTAGATTATTTGCAACTATTTAATGAACACTTTGTGCTCATATGTTAGTGTACATGTTACAAATATGCCCAGCACCTTTCATTTTGTACTTTCAGCCTGAATCCTTTTAATACAAGACTAGTTCTGTCACTCAATTTGGTTTAGAAAAAATATAACGGGCAAACATAATGTTTATCAAATGCATTTTGAATGTTAAATGAACAATTTATTTCTTTATAAAGTTAAATACTGTAGTTTATAATGATTTGTGGATAGTAAAGGCTATTAATATTACACTATATCTTAAGACCAAATATCTCCTTCCAATCTAAAGCTTTGTACAATACCAGGCACACATTTAGTTATTTTTTGCTTAAATTATGTCGAGTAATGGTGTAACTCATATTAAAACGTGATGTATATTAAAAGTATCTTCAGCCCTATGTTGTATATGTAATGCTTTGTTGTTTTCTTTGAGGTTTTATCTACCAAATTGGGCAGAGACTGAAACACTTGCTCTGGAAAACAAACACTTTATTTATGCAATTATTTATATATTTCACAATGATTTTGGTACAAATACATGTAATTACCTCTACCTTAATGAATGATCGACAAAATGCCATATGCAGGTGGTATGACTCATTTTGACCTGTCAACTTGTAGCCCCTCCTCCCCCAACATCACATGCCACAGTGTTAATTCCCTGTTTAGTATCATACAACTTCTAAGCATTAGTCCCCTGACAGTCTCAAGTGATGACAAAAGCATTACCATATGGTTTCATTATTTCATGCACACCCCCATAAGCTATAAGTTTTGTTCTACAATGAAATGGAGAGATACCTCCATTGCCCCCATTAAGATCAATGTTTTATTTTCTCCACCTGCGATCACAAGCAGACAGGCCAGAGAAAATTCAGTAGATTACTATGGAGAAGCTTCTAACAGGATGTATCACCGTGCATAAGGATGTTCCAGGTGTAGCAGATCATAAAGTGCTATACCTTGGGCACCTTCAAAGTTATAGGGCTGAGATTGAGAACGCATAGCTGACTGGAAGTCCATAGTACTGGGTTGTTTGATATCTAGATTTTTTTGGCAATATACAATGAAGCCACAAGTATAAGGTGTGCAGACTCATTCCTATCTGTAATCATATGTGATAANTATTCTACCACAGACGTGGTCACACATTTACAATGCTAACCAGCATATATACATTTTCTTCTGTCCTCCATGGACAGGGTTAGAGATCAGTTAAACATATAGTCAGGATTTATTGAACAATCACAACACAGAGGTGATTCTGTACTTTTAAAATGCTAAGCTAAACCTACATACGGAAATACATAGATACACAGGTTTACGTATGCCCTACATAGTGTTCGAAGTGTCATTAATGTGCATTTACAAAGGTGAAATGCAATTCTGATCAGCTTCCATAAGTACTTATACACATACATAACATACACACACATATATGTACATATACATACACATGCATTATACACAAATGCATTCACATACATTTGTCTCTTTACTCTGACAGGGTGAGATAGCTGACAGAGAAACTAGTGTGCAATTAAGCATTAATCACTGAAGGTGATTAAGTGCTTTTACAAGCTCAGGTTACATAGTTACATCATATTACATTGTATAATTGATACATTAATGGTCAATCTTGGGTACAAGTCCAATCTATCAAGTGTTCCAGTACTCGTATAGTAATTACACAGTTCAGCATACCTTAGCCCAGGGGGCGAAAGTCGGTCAATATGGGACATTCTACAATATAATGTTCAAGAGTGCTGTTTTCTCTTCACAAAGTTGACACATTGTGTACTCGACATTTGGGTTTTGAGAAAGCTGCCAGATAGTGGTGTCTAGTGGGGACTCCTGTTCCCTCCGCGGTGACCTTGATGGGCTACACTATGCGGGCGTTCTACGCAGGACAGCCTCGACAAGTTTCGTTGTGGGTGAGGGGCATCTGGCAGCTGATTGCATGGGGTCGCGGCTGTCCTGTTAATTTGTTCGGGACGAGGATTTTCCCCTGGTGGTGGCGCAGGACCTGTCGCCTTGTGGAGGAGTGGGTGGGGAGGTTCCCCTGCTGCCTGCTGACCAGTGGTGGCTGTTGGCCGGAATGTGTGGATGGTGGTGTGTGCGGCTCCGGCCCCGCAGTCGGTTTTGTCGCTTCCACCGGCTTCGCACCTGTTTCCGACTCTGCGCCTCCGACGTCTCTGCAGGCTCCCTCATCTGTGTTGGACCCTTCCCCTCCTGCGGCCGCTCCTGTTCCTTCTGTCTCCTCTGTGGGTGGCGGTCTCGTCCCCGTGTTGTTGAGGCTGACGTTCTGCGGGGTCGTGCTCCCTGGTTGTGGGGCGGCCACCGCCGGCTCCTCTCGGGTGCCTCCTGCAGGGGGTGACAGCTCCGATGATCAACAGCCTGTCCCCAAGCGTTCGCGTACGGATACGGGTGCTTCGCCTCCTCGTTCGTGGGCAGAAGAATGTGAGGATGCGGCGAGGGTTGATGTTTTCTTCTGAGAGCTGTTCCTCTGGAGTGCGAGGGTGGTGCGTCTGGTGTGGTGTGGGTCGGTGGATGGTTGTGGGCCTAGTGTGGCTCCTGCTGTGGGTGGGGGCCCGTGTGGGGCCGGTGCCTCTTGCTTCGGGTGCGTCGCCCGCGTCGGATGGTTCGATTCCGTGGGGGGTGGTTCCCCCTTGCGGGGTTGAGTAGTCGTGGCGACCTGGTGGTGGTGGTGAAGAAGACTGCTCGCTCTGAGGGTTCTGTGCCCCGTCCCCTGTTTCGTCGGCGGCGATTATGCCGCCCGCCAGTCTCCGGCCTTTCTTCTGTGTCTCCTGCTTTGTCGGGGCGGGGTTGCCGTCTCGGCAGCCTCCACCTGCTGTTCCGGCGTCTCCTGCTTCCTCGGCGGCGGTGTTCCTGCCTCCCCTTTCCGGGTTCTTCGTCTTCGGTACCCGTCGTTGGGTGCGACCGCTCCTGCCGGATGTGGAGATCCCCGAGTATATGGAGTACCCGCGGTGTCGTGAGGGCCGTTCCCTAACGAACTTGTATATTAATATGGGAGGCTTATAAACGGAAGTATCCGTCGCGGAAGTTTCCTGAGAAAGTATCCTCCTTGTTGACTTGTGTTGTGGGGTGTGCTTACGCCTGAGTGTGTCTGAGTCGGGGGGGGGGGGGGGGTTTGTTTTCTGGTTCCTGCGTGTTCCGTTTTTTTATTTTTTGCTTATGGTTGGTTTGCGTGTGTTTGTTGTGTATTGTTTTGTTGCATTCCCTTGTTATCTTCTTGGTTTACTTACTATGTTGTATTTACAGTGTTATATTTACCTTGTTCTGTTACTGTGTTCTCGATTCTGTGGTGTGATGTATGCTGTTGTGTGGTGTGGCGCATGGTGCGGTGTGTTTGTGTTTGTGTTATTTTGTATATGTGTGTTCCTTGTTTATATTTTACCCTGGTTTTATTGTGCTCTTTGTGCACTTTTGTCATTACTGATGCTTGTGCCCGCTCATGTGGGTAGTGCTGCTTTGTTTTTGTGTGGTCTGTGTGTTTTCTGTTATTCTTTGTTTTCACTTTTGTGTATGTTAATCTGTGTTACTTGTTATGTGTTATTGTTATTCTGTGCTTTCCTGTTTTATATGGTTACTGTATGCTGTGATTACTTTGTTTTAAAAATAAAAATAAAAAAGATTAACCTGATGACGTAGTCGTTAACATTGTGTAGGCTAACTATGGCTCTGAAAAGGGGCTCTCTTATATAATTTATGCAAATGAACTCGTCAGAACTTAAGCTAAATGTTTTGTCTACTGTTACAAACAACATGTTATTGAAATTTTGAAACTTAAAGCATATGGTTGTGTAATTTATGGATTATGTCAGAACTGTAACGGTTTGCATAATGAGTTACGAATATACTTTCTGATCAAGGTTATCCTAGTGATGTTGATGATACTGATGGCAATATAGTTGATGATGAAAGCATAGATAGAGGATAATGATAATGCAAATGTCGGCAAGAACTGCGATAGCGAATATACTATCGGTAATCATCTTCCCAATGATGACGACGATTATCTCTGTTTATAGCTTTTCTCCTTCCATTGATCCCTTCCTGCCCCTATAATTTCCTTCATTCTCTCCTACCTGTCCATAGGGCGGTGACCCTCAACTTCCCTCCCTTCAGCCACTACTCCGCTGGGAACTCCACCCACCCTCTCGTCATGGAGGATTGCCTCGATAAACGGATTGTTGACACTATAGCCAAGGTCCACACTTTACCTATCTGGTCAGTGCTATTATTATTATATTATTTATTATTATTATTATTATTATTATATTCACGCTATATCTTTTGGAGGTTTCGAAATTACTCAAGAAAGCCTCAACTGATTTTTTTTAACTTAATAGTATACTCGTAAGTGCTTAAGTATTGTCGTAATAGGCAGCTGACTTGCCACTGCGCGGTGTTGCTGTGTCTTAATGACACTGGACGCTAATTTTGCTTCGATGTCAGTGGTAGCCTGATTCATGACAATATGCTGGCACCAAAATGTTCCTAGAAATGTTCAGCTGTCAGGTTTTAGTACCAGTATATATACTGAGTAGTCAGATGCTAGCACAGTACAAAGAATTTACAGTGTAGTCAGATGCTAGCACAGTACAAAGAATATACTGAGTAGTCAGATGCTAGCACAGTACAAAGAATTTACAGTGTAGTCAGATGCTAGCGCAGTACAAAGAATATACTGAGTAGTCAGATGCTAGCACAGTACAAAGAATTTACAGTGTAGTCAGATGCTAGCGCAGTACAAAGAATATACTGAGTAGTCAGATGCTAGCACAGTACAAAGAATTTACAGTGTAGTCAGATCCTAGCGCAGTACAAAGAATATACTGAGTAGTCAGATCCTAGCACAGTATAAATAAATATACTAAGTAGTCAGATGCGTGTCATGGATCATTCTTAAGTAATCAGATCCTTGTACCAGGGAATATACTGAGTAAATTAAATAATTTCGTTAAAGCCATTTGTCTAAATTCTGGACGTTTCATGAGTTCTTTATGTAAAGCAGTGTACGTTTTACGGACCCATATACTTAAGGTGTTCAGTAGTCACGAATGATAGAATTTTTTACGAATTAAAAGTTTAATTTAAATTGGGATATGTTTGGTTTACATCAGTGGCTGAAGAACGCTGGAAACTGTCTTAAACTTGGTGAACCTTTTGATTCTATAATTCCCTTAGGTTAGTGCTTTGTTATTTCTTGTAGTTCAAATTGTCAGTATTCTGAGATCATTATTAGTGGTTATCATAATATTAATCTTTGAGTTGCAGATCTGGTATATCGTCAATATCTGGCTCTGGGAATCTATAATTTAATATTTCTTGGGATCTTTGTGCTTGGTGACAACCTTGGTTATGTTTCATCTCATGGTAACTATAAGAGTTAATTTCTCATCAGTATCTAAACAAAATGATATTGGGGCAGGAATATTATATGCAATGTATTTTGAAATGAAAATATAATTTCTTTAGTAATTTTAAAGTGAGAAAAGCGGGATACATTTATAACAGAACGAACTTCTAAGAGTGAAATGGAACAAATTGAAATGATTTCTGTAGTGGGACACGTGATCTTAATAAAGCGGACTGAAGTTGTCTAGTAGGGCCCATATAGGAGGGAAGACATCTGTATGTAGTAAAAAGATCAATCATGAACCGTTGACATAACTAAAAAAAAAAATACAGTGCGCCATCCATATGTACGGGTGACCATCCATGTATGGGGGTGACCACCAATGTATGGGAGAGCATCCATACGTGAACGAGATACAAACGACTCTACAACAACCTAAACAGGTGTTTGAACCAGCAGACGGAAAGTGGGGCTACCAGCTGGACAACGGGAGCTTCACTGGGGTGCTGGGCGAGATACAGACAAACAAGAAAGACTTCTCGCTTGATCTCTCCATCACGGCGGAGAGGGAGGAGGTGATCGACTTCACCATCGGGTACCACTGGGAGCCCCTAACCTTTGTCACCAGCAAGCCAAAGGTGAGCTGTAGGTTCTTGGGGGGGGGGGGGAATGTGTAGGGTCATGGAGTGAATTGTGACGTTGTTGTGAGCTGTTGTCCTGGGAGTAAGGTGCAGGATCATGGGGTGAGTGTGTGGTTGTCCGGTGAGTTGTGGGTTCATGGGGGGTAAGCTGTGGATTTATGGGATGAGCTATGGGGTCATAGGGGGAGTTGTGCGGTTATGGGTTATACCGATACTATTCGGTTGTGAAGCAGTCGGGCTGACTGCTGCGCTATGTACAGTACAGCCATGACAGATTTACTTGGCAAGACTAGAGTAAATTACCCTAGCGTGGGGCCCTATAGGCACAAGGCTCAGTTGGTAGCAATTGGTTTAAAATCGGCCCTACTAATTTGTTATTCGGTCACCTAACTGGCATAGACCTTTTACATGGCACTATTTCCTTGTACATATGGGTGACACCAGTGCCTTTTCCTGCTCAGGGGAACTACCTCCTTCAGAGTGGCACCACATCCTTCTGCTCTGTGTCACACAACTCTTTCTTCTGTATAGTTCTACTTCTTGTTCTGCATTACACCATAATACAGCTGTTGTCATTATTGTTCCAGCCTCTGCCGCAGTGGTTGGCTCTAGTGCGTCCCTTCCAGAGCTACGTGTGGCTGTGTCTTCTGCTTGTGATGGCTGCTAGCGGACCTGTTCTGTGGCTTCTTCAGCAGCTCTCGGGCAATTCCTTCCCCCTCCCCAGTGCTGTCTTCCTCGTGTTTGCCTCAATGATGGCACAGGTGAGGAAATCAGTTCTTCCGCTGTTTGTTGTACTATATATCCTGTTTTTTTGTGTGTGCTCTCTAGTATCTACAGTGGGGTATTGTATGTGCTGTAGTATCTACAGTGGGGTATTGTGTGTGCTCTAGTATCTACAGTGGGGTATTGTGCATGCTCTAGTATCTACAGTGGGGTATTGTGTGTGCTGTAGTATCTACAGTGGGGTATTGTGTGTGCTCTAGTATCTACAGTGGGGTATTGTGCATGCTCTAGTATCTACAGTGGGGTATTGTGTGTGCTGTAGTATCTACAGTGGGGTATTGTATGTGCTGTAGTATCTACAGTGGGGTATTGTGCATGCTCTAGTATCTACAGTGGGGTATTGTATGTGCTCTAGTATCTACAGTGGGGTATTGTGTGTGCTCTAGTATCTACAGTGGGGTATTGTGCATGCTCTAGTATCTACAGTGGGGTATTGTATGTGCTCTAGTATCTACAGTGGGGTATTGTGTGTGCTCTAGTATCTACAGTGGGGTATTGTGTGTGCTCTAGTATCTACAGTGGGGTATTGTGCATGCTCTAGTATCTACAGTGGGGTATTGTGTGTGCTGTAGTATCTACAGTGGGGTATTGTATGTGCTGTAGTATCTACAGTGGGGTATTGTGTGTGCTCTAGTATCTACAGTGGGGTATTGTGCATGCTCTAGTATCTACAGTGGGGTATTGTATGTGCTGTAGTATCTACAGTGGGGTATTGTGTGTGCTGTAGTATCTACAGTGGGGTATTGTATGTGCTGTAGTATCTACAGTGGGGTATTGTGTGTGCTCTAGTATCTACAGTGGGGTATTGTGCATGCTCTAGTATCTACAGTGGGGTATTGTATGTGCTGTAGTATCTACAGTGGGGTATTGTATGTGCTGTAGTATCTACAGTGGGGTATTGTGTGTGCTCTAGTATCTACAGTGGGGTATTGTGCATGCTCTAGTATCTACAGTGGGGTATTGTGTGTGCTCTAGTATCTACAGTGGGGTATTGTGTGTGCTCTAGTATCTACAGTGGGGTATTGTGCATGCTCTAGTATCTACAGTGGGGTATTGTGTGTGCTCTAGTATCTACAGTGGGGTATTGTGTGTGCTGTAGTATCTACAGTGGGGTATTGTATGTGCTCTAGTATCTACAGTGGGGTATTGTGTGTGCTCTAGTATCTACAGTGGGGTATTGTGTGTGCTGTAGTATCTACAGTGGGGTATTGTGCATGCTCTAGTATCTACAGTGGGGTATTGTGTGTGCTCTAGTATCTACAGTGGGGTATTGTATGTGCTGTAGTATCTACAGTGGGGTATTGTGTGTGCTGTAGTATCTACAGTGGGGTATTGTATGTGCTGTAGTATCTACAGTGGGGTATTGTGTGTGCTCTAGTATCTACAGTGGGGTATTGTGCATGCTCTAGTATCTACAGTGGGGTATTGTGCATGCTCTAGTATCTACAGTGGGGTATTGTGCATGCTCTAGTATCTACAGTGGGGTATTGTGCATGCTCTAGTATCTACAGTGGGGTATTGTATGTGCTGTAGTATCTACAGTGGGGTATTGTGTGTGCTGTAGTATCTACAGTGGGGTATTGTGTGTGCTCTAGTATCTACAGTGGGGTATTGTGCATGCTCTAGTATCTACAGTGGGGTATTGTGCATGCTCTAGTATCTACAGTGGGGTATTGTGCATGCTCTAGTATCTACAGTGGGGTATTGTGTGTGCTCTAGTATCTACAGTGGGGTATTGTGTGTGCTCTAGTATCTACAGTGGGGTATTGTGTGTGCTCTAGTATCTACAGTTGTGCTCTAGTATCTATAATTGACAATATGCCCATGCACTCAGCCCCTGGGCCTGACTCATGGAATTCAATATTCATAAAGAAATGTAAAGTACCAGTAGCGAGAGCACTCAGCGTAATATGGAGAAAGAGCCTGGATACAGGGGAGATACCAGCAGCACTTAAATCTGCAGATATAGCTCCGTTGCACAAGGGGGGAGTAAAGCCTTGGCAAAAATTATAGGCCAGTTGCACTAACATCACACATAATAAAAGTGTTTGAAAGAGTGATTAGGAATCAAATTTCTAGTTTTATGGAAAACAATGAATTGCACAATCCAGGACAACATGGTTTTAGAGCGGGAAGATCATGTCTGTCACAGTTACTCAACCACTATGACAAAATCACAGAAGCCCTAGAAGAAAAGCAAAATGCAGATGTTGTATACACAGACTTTGCAAAGGCTTTCGACAAATGTGACCATGGGGTGATAGCTCACAAAATGAGGTCAATGGGAATAACTGGAAAAGTAGGACGCTGGATACTCAATTTCCTGTCGAACAGAACACAAAGAGTAACAGTCAATCAGATAAAATCGAGTCCAAGCGATGTTAAAAGCTCTGTACCTCAAGGTACAGTCCTTGCACCGCTACTGTTCCTTATTCTCATATCTGATATAGACAAAAATACACGTCACAGCTTCGTGTCATCCTTCGCAGATGACACAAAAATCAGCACGAAAATTACCTCTGCTGAAGACATTGAAAAACTACAAACAGATGTCAACAAAGTTTTCGATTGGGCAGCAGAAAATAATATGATGTTTAACAGTGATAAATTTCAGGTACTCAGGTACGGCAAAAATGAGGATCTGAAACATAATACAGGGTACAAAACACAATCAAATCTTCCCATAGTAGAAAAACAGCATGTCAAGGATTTGGGAATAATGATGTCCGACGATCTAACGTTTAGGGAGCATAACCAAGCAAATATCGCATCAGCCAGAAAAATGATCGGATGGATTACGAGAACTTTCAAATCCAGGGATCCCATCACAATGGTTGTACTCTTCAAGTCACTTGTGTTGTCCCGTCTCGAATACTGCTCAGTACTCACTTCCCCCTTCAGAGCAGGAGAGATTGCTGAAATAGAGGGAATACAGAGAACATATACGGCACGCATAGACGAGATAAAACACCTAAATTATTGGGATCGTCTCAAAGCTCTCCAAATGTACTCTCTAGAAAGGAGACGAGAGAGATACCAAATAATATACACGTGGAAAATACTGGAGGGCCAGGTCCCAAATCTACACAGTAAAATAACAACGTACTGGAGTGAACGATATGGAAGAAAATGCAAGATTGAACCAGTGAAGAGCAGAGGTGCCATAGGCACAATCAGAGAACACTGTATAAACATCAGAGGTCCGCGGTTGTTCAACGTCCTCCCAGCGACTATAAGAAATATTGCCGGAACAACCGTGGACATCTTCAAGAGAAAACTGGACTGTTTCCTAAGAGAAGTCCCGGATCAGCCGGGCTGTGGTGGGTATGTGGCTCTGCGGGCCGCTCCAAGCAACAGCCTGGTGGATCAAACTCTCACAAGTCGAGCCTGGCCTCGGGCCGGGCTTGGGGAGTAGAAGAACTCCCAGAACCCCATCAACCAGGTATCAACCAGGTACAGTGGGTATTGTGTGTGCTCTAGTATCTACAGTGGGGTATTGTGTGTGCTCTAGTATCTACAGTGGGGTATTGTGTGTGCTCTAGTATCTACAGTGGGGTATTGTGTGTGCTCTAGTATCTACAGTGGGGTATTGTGTGTGCTCTAGTATCTACAGTGGGGTATTGTGTGTGCTCTAGTATCTACAGTGGGGTATTGTGTGTGCTCTAGTATCTACAGTGGGGTATTGTGTGTGCTCTAGTATCTACAGTGGGGTATTGTGTGTGCTCTAGTATCTACAGTGGGGTATTGTGTGTGCTCTAGTATCTACAGTGGGTATTGTGTGTGCTCTAGTATCTACAGTGGGGTATTGTGTGTGCTCTAGTATCTACAGTGGGGTATTGTGTGTGCTCTAGTATCTACAGTGGGGTATTGTGTGTGCTCTAGTATCTACAGTGGGGTATTGTGTGTGCTCTAGTATCTACAGTGGGGTATTGTGTGTGCTCTAGTATCTACAGTGGGGTATTGTGTGTGTTCTAGTATCTACAGTGGGGTATTGTGTGTGCTCTAGTATCTACAGTGGGGTATTGTGTGTGCTCTAGTAACTATATGTGTTCTTTGTGCTCTACTGCAAGGAGGGGTCGTTTTGTAAGGCATATGTGAAATAGTGTTGTATTGGCAGTGAACAGTTGAATCTATTTGTTTGAAGGAGGTAAAAAACATTCAAAACTCCCGTCAATGCAGTGGCTTGTTCAGCAATGCGCAGTGCATAGTCACAGTGCGAGAACGTCACTAAAAGATATAAGCAAGAACTTATGAAGGCAAATAATTAGACC
>WNGS01113158.1:7661600-7772137 GCA_020271785.1 Procambarus virginalis | reverse complement strand
CAAGTACATTCTGAGTCTGGAAAATATGTTTGTAAAATCAGATTTAAATGTAGATAAATCCAATTCGGAACTTTACCTTGTACCAGGGAATATACTGAGTAAATTAATAATTTCGTTAAAGCCATTTGTCTAAATTCTGGACGTTTCATGAGTTCTTTATGTAAAGCAGTGTACGTTTTACGGACCCATATACTTAAGTTGTTCAGTAGTCACGAATGATAGAATTTTTTACGAATTAAAAGTTTAATTTAAATTGGGATATGTTTGGTTTACATCAGTGGCTGAAGAACGCTGGAAACTGTCCTTAAACTTGGTGAACCTTTTGATTCTATAATTCCCTTAGGTTAGTGCTTTGTTATTTCTTGTAGTTCAAATTGTCAGTATTCTGAGATCATTATTAGTGGTTATCATAATATTAATCTTTGAGTTGCAGATCTGGTATATCGTCAATATCTGGCTCTGGGAATCTATAATTTAATATTTCTTGGGATCTTGTGCTTGGTGACAACCTTGGTTATGTTTCATCTCATGGTAACTATAAGAGTTAATTTCTCATCAGTATCTAAACAAATGATATTGGGGCAGAATATTATATGCAATGTTTTGAAATGAAAATATAATTTCTTTAGTAATTTTAAAGTGAGAAAAGCGGGATACATTTATACAGAACGAACTTCTAAGAGTGAAATGGAACAAATTGAAATGATTTCTGTAGTGGGACACGTGATCTTAATAAAGCGGACTGAAGTTGTCTAGTAGGGCCCATATAGGAGGGAAGACATCTGTATGTAGTAAAAAGATCAATCATGAACCGTTGACATAACTAAAAAAAAAAATACAGTGCGCCATCCATATGTACGGGTGACCATCCATGTATGGGGGTGACCACCAATGTATGGGAGAGCATCCATACGTGAACGAGATACAAACGACTCTACAACAACCTAAACAGGTGTTTGAACCAGCAGACGGAAAGTGGGGCTACCAGCTGGACAACGGGAACTTCACTGGGGTGCTGGGCGAGATACAGACAAACAAGAAGACTTCTCGCTTGATCTCTCCATCACGGCGGAGAGGGAGGAGGTGATCGACTTCACCATCGGGTACCACTGGGAGCCCCTAACCTTTGTCACCAGCAAGCCAAAGGTGAGCTGTAGGTTCTTGGGGGGGGGGGAATGTGTAGGGTCATGGAGTGAATTGTGACGTTGTTGTGAGCTGTTGTCCTGGGAGTAAGGTGCAGGATCATGGGGTGAGTGTGTGGTTGTCCGGTGAGTTGTGGGTTCATGGGGGGTAAGCTGTGGATTTATGGGATGAGCTATGGGGTCATAGGGGGAGTTGTGCGGTTATGGGTTATAACCGATACTATTCGGTTGTGAAGCAGTCGGGCTGACTGCTGCGCTATGTACAGTACAGCCATGACAGATTTACTTGGCAAGACTAGAGTAAATTACCCTAGCGTGGGGCCCTATAGGCACAAGGCTCAGTTGGTAGCAATTGGTTTAAAATCGGCCCTACTAATTTGTTATTCGGTCACCTAACTGGCATAGACCTTTTACATGGCACTATTTCCTTGTACATATGGGTGACACCAGTGCCTTTTCCTGCTCAGGGGAACTACCTCCTTCAGAGTGGCACCACATCCTTCTGCTCTGTGTCACACAACTCTTTCTTCTGTATAGTTCTACTTCTTGTTCTGCATTACACCATAATACAGCTGTTGTCATTATTGTTCCAGCCTCTGCCGCAGTGGTTGGCTCTAGTGCGTCCCTTCCAGAGCTACGTGTGGCTGTGTCTTCTGCTTGTGATGGCTGCTAGCGGACCTGTTCTGTGGCTTCTTCAGCAGCTCTCGGGCAATTCCTTCCCCCTCCCCAGTGCTGTCTTCCTCGTGTTTGCCTCAATGATGGCACAGGTGAGGAAATCAGTTCTTCCGCTGTTTGTTGTACTATATATCCTGTTTTTTTTGTGTGTGCTCTCTAGTATCTACAGTGGGGTATTGTATGTGCTGTAGTATCTACAGTGGGGTATTGTGTGTGCTCTAGTATCTACAGTGGGGTATTGTGTGTGCTCTAGTATCTACAGTGGGGTATTGTGTGTGCTCTAGTATCTACAGTGGGGTATTGTGTGTGCTCTAGTATCTACAGTGGGTTATTGTGTGTGCTCTAGTATCTACAGTGGGGTATTGTGTGTGCTCTAGTATCTACAGTGGGGTATTGTGTGTGCTCTAGTATCTACAGTGGGTTATTGTGTGTGCTCTAGTATCTACAGTGGGGTATTGTGTGTGCTCTAGTATCTACAGTGGGGTATTGTGTGTGCTCTAGTATCTACAGTGGGGTATTGTGTGTGCTCTAGTATCTACAGTGGGGTATTGTGTGTGCTCTAGTATCTACAGTGGGGTATTGTGTGTGCTCTAGTATCTACAGTGGGGTATTGTGTGTGCTCTAGTATCTACAGTGGGGTATTGTGTGTGCTCTAGTATCTACAGTGGGTTATTGTGTGTGCTCTAGTATCTACAGTGGGGTATTGTGTGTGCTCTAGTATCTACAGTGGGGTATTGTGTGTGCTCTAGTATCTACAGTGGGGTATTGTGTGTGCTCTAGTATCTACAGTGGGGTATTGTGTGTGCTCTAGTATCTACAGTGGGGTATTGTGTGTGCTCTAGTATCTACAGTGGGGTATTGTGTGTGCTCTAGTATCTACAGTGGGGTATTGTGTGTGCTCTAGTATCTACAGTGGGGTATTGTGTGTGCTCTAGTATCTACAGTGGGGTATTGTGTGTGCTCTAGTATCTACAGTGGGGTATTGTGTGTGCTCTAGTATCTACAGTGGGGTATTGTATGTGCTCTAGTATCTACAGTGGGGTATTGTATGTGCTCTAGTATCTACAGTGGGGTATTGTGTGTGCTCTAGTATCTACAGTGGGGTATTGTGTGTGCTCTAGTATCTACAGTGGGTTATTGTGTGTGCTCTAGTATCTACAGTGGGGTATTGTGTGTGCTCTAGTATCTACAGTGGGTTATTGTGTGTGCTCTAGTATCTACAGTGGGGTATTGTATGTGCTCTAGTATCTACAGTGGGGTATTGTGTGTGCTCTAGTATCTACAGTGGGGTTATTGTGTGTGCTCTAGTATCTATAGTGTGTTCTTTGTGCTCTACTGCAAGGAGGGTCGTTTTGTAAGGCCTATGTGAAATAGTGTTGTAATGGCAGTGAACAGTTGAATCTATTTGTTTGAAGGAGGTAAAAAACATTCGAAACTCCCGTCAATGCAGTGGCTTGTTCAGCAATGCGCAGTGCATAGTCACAGTGCGAGAACGTCACTAAAAAGATATAAGCAAAAACTTATGAAGGCAAATAATTAGACCCAAGTACATTCTGAGTCTGGAAAATAGTTGTGTAAAATCAGATTTAAATGTAGAAAACCAATTCGGAACTTTATTAAGACAAAATAAGAAATAAGGTGAGGAATACGATTTGAAAAGAAAACTATATTGGAACTCTTATGGTTGAAGAAAACGTGGGTCTGTGGCTCTCCACTTTCTAATACGCTTCACTCACCTGAGGTCTCTAGAAACAGAGGTAAATTTGATTATGTATTTTGGTTTACAAGGTAGCAAACTCCATCAAAATATTAAATATGTACCTAAGTCATTAATGACTAATCAACAATTAATCCATGGGATAACTGGGATCTATCAGTTGATTTTGTAAATGCACCCAAGATAGATATGTATACTCTTTATTACAACAGTTAACACTAAGAAGCATCACTGAGAGTACTCAGGGTATGGGTAACGATGTGTGTCAGTGCTATACCGACGGTTCTGTAAAGGAAGGTGGAAGATGTACCGGATGTTTATAATATTAAACAATCTTCTCTCGTACATACGGCAATGAAGCGCGCCAATGATTGGGCAAGTACAACTCAAACCCAGCTTGAGGGCACCATAGTTTACCATAGCATGGTAACATTTACCATGGCACCATAGGCACCATAGCACCATAGCACTACCTTACCACTGAATGTTTAAAAGACAAAGGCAGTGGAATTAAATATTGTGCAACCTGTCATCGCTATAACAGTACGTATGTAATATAAAGATCATAGTTCCTATGCTGTTAATGTTCATAGTTTCTTTGTGGTATATTTACAGTTATTAGCCATCACCAGGCACCAACCCTTCCTCACGTCCCATAGTACCCGTCCCATTATTGTGGACAGTATAATGATCCGTTTGCTCCAACTTTAAGAGATAATTGTATTTTCCAGTCCCATTTGTGGTGTGAAATTTTGCTTACTATTTGCCAGCCTTCTCGAATATCATGGATCAGCTACATCTCATTGAAGGCTCGTAGTTTAGTTTTGAGAAATCTTGGTAGTTCTTGGTAAATTATAATAATCATTCAATAAATTCTTGGTAAATATTTCAATTGGCGCTAAAGTAAGGTATATACAATAGGTTATGCTCTATACAATTTGAAGAAAATGAATCGTACACTATGTAAAATAGAAAACGTATATGGTAGGGTACACTACACTACCGCCCACAGGATGGTTATGGGGTCCACTACCGCACACAGAATGAGTATGGGTCCACGAGTATGTGTAAAATCCCGCTCAAGAGTCAAATTTCCGACATTTCAGATATTTTGAAAACTGCAGGGGGGGTTTGAGAAAAATACGACGTGTATTTTGAGTCCGTCGAGAGCGGGTTCAGTGACGAAAGGAGGATTGACAATAAAAGGGTCCCCTCGTTCGAGTCGTTGGGTAACTACAGTTCTACGGGTACAAAAGTATGCCTCCTCAAACACCCGAGCGTCAAAACAAAAGAAGGTCGAAAGAATAATCAAAACAGGCAAAAGGTCGGCAGGAAATGACAATTTGATGGGAGAAGAGGGGGGAGAAAAATGAAACACGAGGAAAAGGAAAAGGGGTCTGGCAAAATTGGTAAAGGGAGCAGCAGGAGCATAAGGCTGCAAAAGGACAGAGGACTGACCCATGGAGCATCACACTCCAGTAGCTGCCCACCAAGCCCCCTCACGGCGACAACGAGCCAGACAGTGAGGGGGTTGGTCAGGTTATCTTGAGATGATTTCGGGGCTTTTTAGTGTCCCCGCGGCCCGGTCCTCGACCAGGCCTCCACCCCCAGGAAGCAGCCCGTGACAGCAGACTAACACCCAGGTACCTATTTTACTGTTAGGTAACAGGGGCATAGGGTGAAAGAAACTCTGCCCAATGTTTCTCGCCAGCGCCTGGGATCGAACCCAGGACCACAGGATCACAAGTCCAGCGTGCTGTCCGCTCGGCCGACCGCTCCCTAACAAAAGTCGTGAACAATTTCTTTAGTATTTCACCATCCATGTATTTAAAAGCAATTCTGAAATTATCAAGTGTAGCATAGGCTCCTCGTACGATGTTCTTTATGTGGATAGTTTTCTATCTAGAACCACCCTTATATCTCTTTCTTTATCCAAATTCTTTAAAGATTTCTCACATAATTTATAGGTTGTGTGGGGGGGGTCTATGTTCTTCTATTCCACATTCCATAACATGGCATTTATTCACATTAAATTCCATTGGCCAAGTGGTGCTCATTACACTTATTTTGTCCAGATCTTCTTGAAGGACATGGCAATCATCTAAGTTTCTTATCTTCCCTATTTTCTTAATATCATTAGCAAACATGTTCATATAATTCTGTATTCCATCTGGTAGATCGTTTATGTAGACAATGAACATTACTGGTGCAAGAACTGAACCCTGCGGTACTCCACCTGTGACATAGTAGAGTGTGGGTAAGTGTGTATGTTTTGAGTCTACAAGTACAAGTCCCAAACCCTATGTTCGGTAGATCTATAATTACGTTGGATTAATGCAGTAATGTGTTGCAGGGACAAAGATGGCCATCTAGCTCGATGGTGCGGGTGTTTTCAGTGTTCTGGCTGCTTTTCTGTCTGGTGGCGACCGTGTGCTATGTGGGGAACCTGACAGCCTTCCTTACAGTGCCAGCACTTTCCCCAACCATTGACAGACTCGAGGACCTCCTTGACTCAAACTTCGTGTGGGGTATTAACAGCTTTGGCGCTGCTGACTACCAGCTGTTCAAGACGAGCAAGGTACAGGTATCTGTATTTATTGGATCAACTTTCAGATCTTGGACTTTGTCTTTCTTACCACCAATTGTCTAATGCAATAATTTCAGACTTTACTTTCTTATTTAGTTTTCCATTATCCTGCTACTTTTATGGTTATGTTAAGTGATTACTTTATCCCATTTTCTTTTTCCACTGTGTCAATTTCCTTAAGTATCTTTATATGTCTACCATATCCATTCTTTTTTTTTTAGCATCGTTAAGGCCAGCAATTCAGTACATTTTTAAGTATACTTGTGTGATTTTTGAGGTGGTTGGCTCCACAACAGGGGCTGCATACTCTAGGATTGGCCCTACATATGTGGTGTACATTATTCAGAATGCATCCCCTAATGTTCTCCATCTACCCTAAATTTCACTACAGGTGCCCCTCTACCAGGAGATCTTTCGAGGGCTGACGTTCTGTCCATCGCTGGTGGAGTGTGTCCAGCAGGCCCTGAAAGAACGGTTTGCTTTCATCTCCTTTAAGACATACCTAAGGGATGCCATTGCCATGCACTTCGTCGACAAGAACGGGGACACCCGGGTGTATCTGGCTAAAGACAGCTTCTTCCCTGCAGACACAGGCTACGCTGTGCAGAAAGGGTCACCCATGAAAGTGAGTTTTAAGTTTGAAGAAGACTGTGTAGTACTAATTCCATTCATGCTTGAACCAATGTTTTTAGTTTACCAGGTAAACGCAAGTAAGGAACCATTGGTTTAACCTCCCTCCACAGCCCCGCTCCTGTGCTAGTTAAGTCCAGTACGGGCTCACCATAGCTCATGCTACTTGGAACTTTTGTTTCGAGTAACTGAATCTAAAACAACAACAAAAACAACATATCCTCCCTCCCTCCCCCCAACACACACACAGCACTCATACACACAAGCACATTTCGATCCATCTTGAAACTTAATCAAGCAGAAACAGTAATAAGATGAAAGGAAACCGTCATAAGGCCAGAGAGGGGGAGAAGTTATTTTGAGGTTACAGTATCTTGAGATGATTTCGGGGCTTAGCGTCCCCACGGCCCGGTCCTCGACAAGGCCTTCTTTTTGTTACTAACCCCCAGGAAGCAACCCGTAGCAGCTGTCTAACTCCCAGGTACCTATTTACTGCTAGGTAACAGGGGCATCAGCATGAAAGAAACTTTTTGCCCATTTGTCTCCATCTCCACCGGGGAATCGAACCTGGAACCTCAGGACTATGAATCCGAAGCGCTGTCCACTCAGCTGTTAGGCGCCCCTCAGGAGAAGAGTAAAATGTATATATATTTTACCTAAGGGCAACCAGTACTAGGGGCCTTGATGAGGACAGAAAGCTGACTTGTCAAAGGTCCCCCCATTTGCCCTGATGATCTTTTCCAGCTGTATTTTAAGACCCAGCAGAGTTTAGGCAGTTATGACTTCGGCAGGTAGGCGGTTTCACGGGTTTACAACCCTATGGGTGAAAAAGCATTTCCTGTCTTACATTGTGGTTTGTTGAGCTTGAACCCATTGCTCATCGTTTGTGTTACATCTGACCTTTGGAAGAAATTCTCCACATTGATATCCTCCAAATTGTTCAGTATTATAAAGGTTTCAATGAGATTCGCCCTGTCATGCCTGGTTTGCAGTGTTGTTAGCCCAGTGGCCCTCAACCATTCCTGATATGTGAGATGACTAAGCTCTGGTATGATTTTTGTTGCCCAGTGTTGCACCTTCTCCAGAGCAGCTATGTCTTGCCGAAGATGAGGTCTCCATGCCTGGATGCAATAATCCAGATGGAGGCACACCAGATTTGGTGATATACAATTGAATGACTACTTTCTTTTCCTTGAAGGTAAAGGTATGCTTGACTATTCCCAGGGTTTGGTTCGCTTTTTTTACTGCCGCTCCCACTTCTTGTGCAAATTTTGGTGAATGATAGATTCTGACTCCAAGGTCTTTTTCTTCATCTATCTGTTGTAAGGCAGTGCTGCCAATTTGGTGGTTGTGATGTGGATTGTTGTGCCCCACATGCGAGGTCTTGCATTTATTGACATTAAACAGCATTTGCCAGTCATTTGACCATTTATGGAGTTCATATAGATCTCTTTGTAAGGTCTCAATATCATCTTCATTTCCCACTAAACCATAGATCTTAGTGTCATCTTAGTAAGCATGGAGAATTTGTAATATTCTCATCTATGTCATTGATGTATATGGCAAAAAGGGTTGGCCCAAAAATGGACCCCTGTGGTACCCCACTTAGCACATTTCCCCAGTCAGATTCATTCCCATTTAGCACAACCCTGTGTTTTCTATGTTTCAACTATTCCAGTATTTTCCCATTTATTCCATGTGCCTGTAATTTCCTTGCCAGTCTCTCATGTGATACCTTGTCAAAGCTTTAGCAAAGTCCATGAAAGCTACATCTACTGGAAGTCCTTTGTCTGAATAGCCAGTTACCGTCTCCAGAAATGTGAGCAGGTTAGTAAGTCAGGATCTATTTTTAACAAACCCATGTTGCATAAATTTTACAAGATTGTTATAAGATGTTGTATGATTCCTTCCTTTAGGATTCTCTCCATGAGAAGAGAGAAAAGAGAGCACTCTGTCCAATGACAAGAACAGCTCAGGTGGCGCATGAGCAGGCCGGAGGTGAAACAACCATATCTTGAGGTTATCTTGAGATGATTTCGGGGCTTTTTTTTTTTTTAGTGTCCCCGCGGCCCGGTCTTCGACCAGGCCTCCACCCCCAGGAAGCAGCCCGTGACAGCTGACTAACACCCAGGTACCTATTTTACTGCTAGGTAACAGGGGCATAGGGTGAAAGAAACTCTGTCCATTGTTTCTCGCCGGCGCCTAGGATCGAACCCAGGACCACAGGATCACAAGTCCCGCGTGCTGTCCGCTCGGCCGACCGGCTCCCCAATGAGACAGCTTGCGAAACAGCACAGAAGTAACCGAATCATCAATACCGAAAGCAAGCTGAAGCAGCTCTGCCAGTTCCGCACGATACGAGGCAACGGTATTTGGCATAAGATGATGGTCCTAGAATAACCAAGAGAGAAATAACACCACCACCTGAACAGAAAGCGAAGCACAACGACGAAGAGTCAAAAAGAACCGGAAAGACCGCCAGGAAACTTCAGACTGCCGCCGAGACGAAGCCCGCAGGTGGGACACTTAACAAGGAAGCCACCTGATGATAAACTCGAGTCAAAAATAACATATGTGAAGACTCGAGGAGAAGATCAAACCAGCCATGTGAAGCACCGGTCCGATCTGCTGGAAGAGGCGGAGCTGCGGGAAAACCTCCGGGTTAGGACACCGAGCAAGCAGCACCCGAAACCACGGCTGGGCCGGCCCCATGGGGCCAAGAGGACTACTCTCCCCTGGTAAGTCTCCAAGCGAGTCAGGACCTAGAGCAATAGCTGAACTAGGGGAAAGAGGTACAGGAACCCCCACCTTGACCAGTCCTGCCGAAAGGCATCGACCCCGACGGCTTCGCAGTCGGGGAAGGGTGCCACATAAAGTGGAAGGTGACACGATCACACTGACGCGAAGAGGTCCACCTTGGGTGGCCCAAACATCTGGCAAAGCCAACAGGAGTCAGCGTCGACCGTACATTCAATGGACAGGGGAATGAAACGAGACATGCCGTCTGCCAAGACGCTGGACACTCCCTGCACGTGAACAGCCAGGAGAGCCAAACCCCGAGAACTCGGCAGACGAGTCACCCAAAGCGACCAGCGCCAAAAAGCCAAGGACCACATCGAACCCCCTCAGTTCAGGCAATGAACCACTGGAGAGCAATCTGAAAGGAGCCGGATCGTCGATCCGTGGGTGACCCGAATCCTCCGAAGAGCAAACCACACAGCCGCGAACTCCCGCACCATGCTGTGGGCCTGACGGAAGGACAGATCCCACTGTTTCTGGCCGGCCTGGTGAGCACTAGTCACAAAGCCCTATCTCGAGGTTATCTTGAGATTATTTCGGGGCTTTAGTGTCCCTGCGGCCCGGTCCTCGACCAGGCCTCCACCCCCAGGAAGCAGCCCGGGAAGCTGACTAACACCCAGGTACCTATTTTACTGCTAGGTAACAGGGGCATAGCGTGAACGAAACTCTGCCCATTGTTTCTCGCCGGCGCCCGGGATCGAACCCGGGACCACAGGATCACAAGTCCAGTGTGCTGTCCACTCGGCAGACCGGCTCCCTAGCCAAGAGATGACGTGTCTGTGAACACATCGAGAGAGGGCTCAGACAGGCGCCAAGGCACAACCCCGAAAAACCTGAAGAGGAAGCTGGCAATGCAGCAGCCGACTCAAGGTCCTCGGGGGCCTGAACTCGGCGATCGCGAGAGAGGCGGAAGGGACGTCCCCGAAGGAACTAGAACAGCCAATGAAGCCAAACCCGACCCAATGGGTAGACCATCATTGCGAAGTTCAGGCTCCTGGACAGACCCTCGAGCAACCGCCAGGTGACCCGGGAGCCCTCCAGAAACAGGTGCATGCGGGACCGCAGCCGTAGGAAAGACTCCGGAGGAAGAGACAAGAAAGCGGTCCGAGAGTCCCACACAAGACCAAGCCAGGTCCGAACCTGGGAAGGAACCAGATGGGACTTCCTCCAGTTCACCAAGAACCCGAACCTGGCGAGCTGGGAAAGAACCAAATCCCTGGCTAGCAGACATGAGGACTGGCTGGGAGCCCGAACCAGCCAGTCGTCAAGGTAGGCCAACACCTGAACACCTAAAAGACGCAGACGGCCCACAACGACCACATTATCAGCCTTAGAACTGGAGGGTGGATGGCCGGCGCAGGGGTCTGGGGCTCTCCCTTCCCCCTCCCAGGGAGGGGGGAGCTGCAGAGACAGTAGCGCGGCGACGTGTGATGTCATGCTTGTTGGCTCGTTTCTTTTTTTGGGGAGTTCTATCCACTTGTTCGGCTTTTTGTAGCAATTTTCACCAGAATAGGGGTTTGTTTTGGGACGCTTACTTTTCTGGGTGCCTGACCCGGTCGATGGCAGACATAGAATGCTTCCAACCACACGGGGGTTTCTATAGGCCATTGCTCCCCATGCCTCTCTGAAAGGGGCCAGGTTCTGGCTCGTGGTCCCTGGTAGGCCCACAGAACTCCACACACATGACTGATGCCAAAGTCTGACATTAGCATATCGGCCTGGATAGCTCTGGGGAGCCGAAGGGGCTGCCCCCCAGAAAGGAAGGATTTCGGAGGTTAAAATTTCTGTTGGATACCTCAGTCTATTTCCTTTTTGAGAGCATCCATGGTCTGGTTGGCAAAGCATGTGGAGAGTATGGTTATAATAATAATAAGTTTTGTATGAAGTAAGAGATTATTAGAATTTACAGATTTTTAACTCGTAATTCTTAATCACCAATAATTATAATATGTACCACAGCAAATGTCAAATCTCAGACATATTAGTCAATGCATATAACAATGAGTAAACCAAAAGTAAAGGCCTTTTTAATTTTCACTGCATTACCTGCAATGCCCAAGGCAATGATCAAGAAAATGAACCCAACACTGCTATTGAGAATAGAGTGGGAAAATGTAAGAGTATGAAGAGGAAATTTTTTACGACAAAAGAAAAGATTACAAGAAGGTCAGAAGGAGCTGATGAAACAGTTTATAGATTTTTAAGTCATGATGCCTGTGGTAAACAAGGAGGTAATCCAGCAATCGGGAATAAAGCTGGGAATGCAGGCAGAGTTGAGTAAAAGGATTTGGAAGCTATTGAGAGAGATTCAGAAGCTTTGATGAGACAGAATTAAAAAATAACCTCATTATAAGAAACCTTGTGAAAATAGAAGGCATAGTAATACTAATCAGAAAAACATTGAAGAAATGATGGCACAGCTGACAGGCAAAGAGAACGATCAGGTTCCCAGGTAGGGAGGTTAGGTAAGCCCGAGGCAAATTTGTTACGCATAATTGATAGCAAATCTTGTTCACAGAAGGAAGATACTCAGAAATATACAAAATGTAAAAGATGTGGATAGGTACAGTATAGCAACGTTTACATTGCTATACTCATCCATATTTTATAGTTGGATTTAAACATGCAAATGTCACCCCATTTTTAAAAAAGGCAGAAAGGGCTCATTAGACTACCAACCAATCACTCTAACCTCATGTATCTGCAAGCTTTTGATTGATTGCTACTGCCAGAGGCGGCTAGTTTATTGTGCACCCATACTCATCCTGTGAGCAGTAGCACAAAAAGGATTACAGAGGGCACAAAAGATCTTTATCAGACCTGAACGGTGATCTTCTCGAGTCTTCTTATCTTGAGATATTTCAGGGCTTAGCGTCCCTGCGGCCCGGTCCTCGACCAGGCCTCCTTTTTGTTACACACCCCCCGGGAAGCAGCCCATAGCAGCTGTCTGATGATAAAGATGAAGCCACCCAAGAGGTGCCACAGGCATGAATAGCCCGTAATTAGCTGTCTAATTCCCAGGTACCTATTTACTGCTAGGTAACAGGGGCATCAGGGTGAATGAAACATTTTGCCCATTTGTCTCCGCCTCCACCAGGCATCAAACCCGGAACCCCAGGACTACAAATCCGACGTGCTGTCCACCCAGCTGTCAGGCGCCCTTGATGTGATGGTTACATTAACAATTTCATCTATCCTTCACACTTCACAGAGAGAACCTAAGGGAGGAATCATTCACCAACACACAGTGAATCTTGTTAAATCTATGCAACATAGTTTTGTCAAATATAAATCCTTCTTTACTATCCTACTCACATTTTCGGAAACGGTAATGAGCTATTCACACAAGGACTTCCAGTAGATGTAGGCATGGACTTCTCTAAAGCTCTTGATAAGGGCTTTAGAGAGTGACTGGCAAGGAAATCACAAGCACATGCAATGAATGGTAGAATACCAAAAAAGCCATAAAAGCTTGTTTTCAACAATAAAACAATGGTTGAAACAAAGAAAGCAAAGGGCCATACTAAATGGAAATGATTTGACTGGAAAAATGGGGTTAGTGGGATACCACAAGGTCCATCTTGGACCAACTGTTTTGTCACAAATCAATAACATTGATGAGAATATTACCAACCATATTGTCAGATGACACTAAGATCTATAGTAAAGTAGGAAGCGAAAACGAAATTGAACCATACAAAGAGCTCTAACTGAATGCCACAAACGGTCAGAAGACCAGCAAATGCTTGTAATACTGAAAACCCAAAATCTTGCATGTGAGATATAACAATGCATATCACAACGACCAAATCAACACTACCATGCAGCAGATTGATGAAGAATAGGACATGGTAGGTCCTATCCACCAATTATTGAAAGTTGCTCAACAAATGGGAGCTGCAGTAAATAGCCAACAAAACCCTAGGGATAGTCAAATGAGCCTTTGCCTTCAAGGAAAGGAATGTGATTACTCAACTTTACAAGTCTCTGGTGGATCCCCATTTGGACTACTGTATCCAAGCATGAAGACATCACCCTCAGAAGTACATGTCTGCTTTGGAGAAAGATAAACACAAAGCACAAAAATTATCCCAGAAACTTGACTCTCATACCAGGAACAGTTGAGGGCCTCAGGACTAACAACACTTCAGACATAAAAGGGCTGTTCACATTGAGACCCTTATAACAAGTTGGAGGACATTAATCCAGACCACTTCTTTTTAGTCAAATGAAATGCATACAAGGTGCAACAGCTTCAAGTTCAACAAGGCAGACTGTAGAACAGAAAACAGGAAATTTTTTTCACCCAACCAAGGCATATAAACTCTTCAAACTGCCTACCTGCTCAAGCCGAATATGCCAAAATATTACTTCAAATCAAAATCTAGTTGGCAAAAATACTTAGGAATAATAGGGAGGACCTTTGCCAAGCCACTGGCTTCCATCCCTTGTCGGGGTCACTAGAGAGTGTAGTGGCCATGGTGAAAATATCTATTATTAGGAATATACTAAATTTTGTATTTATATATTATCATTTTGTTATATTAATTTAATTACTAACCTTGTCTTATCCCATTTAATAATTTAATGTGAATCTTGGCAGCACGTGTTTGATGGAGTTTTGAAGCGACTGCTGGGTGGTGGCTTCGTCGCCAAGTGGATGTCGAATCTTATTGAACAACACACACTGACCACACGTAGGAGGGCTGCAGTGAGTAGTTATGTGGATATTAAAGCAGATGAATAGATGAGGATAGAGCTGAGTAAAATTTTAAGATAACAGCCGAGTAAATTTAAAGATAACTGTGTGAAGGAGACAGTGTCAAGGGAAGGTATGAAGTAGAGTTTTTTTCATACACAGGATTAGCATGAAATACAACATGACAAATGTGACATGCTTCATAGGAACAGTGTGTGTAGTAATGACATCAATAAGACAGGTATTCAGTAGTTACTTTTACACCTTCAGGAGGCTGTGGGGGTGAGGGGAGAGATGGAAGCGACACAAGAACGGGCAAATCTGAGCCTCACCTTATACCACCTGCAGGGAGTCTTCCTAGTCTACACTGCTGGGCTGATCCTGGCTGATCTTGTTTTCATCTGGGAGCTTGCCTTAAAGAGCCTCTCCAGAAGCATGAGACAGGTAGGTTGAGATCACTAATTGCTACACCACACGTTATTTCATAGATTCACAAAAGTCCAAATCAAATCAAATCAAATAATGTAGCACTGATGTATTCCTCTTGAGATAGACAAAGTAGCAAAGAATAGTATAGATTGACTTATGTAAATTTACCATACCATCTCACATTATGAAAGAATATATGGAAGAAAAATCAGAGAAAATTACCAACTACTACAACTACTGTACAAAGCGACCATACGAGTCATAATACTTATACTCCGCCAAAATAAACAGAAACAAGCAACACTTAGTGGGCCAACCAGAGGCTTAGGGCTGTGCAGGAATATTCCTGCAAAAAAAAAAAAAAAAAAAAAAAAATACTGTACATGTATCTGGCTGTCACTTCCACCTTCGGCAACAAACATCAGCATTGGCTTCACTGACACACCAACACTCATGTTTCCATCCTAAATAATACCCAATGCAGATGCTCAGAATATTTTATTTTGTGTATACCTTTATCCTGTTACCTTGCCTAGTTTTGAAAGAATCACCAGTGTGAATGAGAAGTAAATAAGTAATCAACATCAAAAGATGGCACCAACCAGGGAAGACTTATGTAGCACAATCTGTCACCTAAGATTCAAAAGATCCTGAATATCACTCAGGATGACAATATGAGAACATAGGGACACAAGGCAAGTAGCATCAAGGTATCATTCTATCAAGGGAGAAGTGACCTGGAAGAACATTAGGATGCAATAGGAATAATAATCCTGAAAATCTTGACATTCTAACCCCATCATCCCAAGCTTGTAGTTCAGTAATATTTCTAGATTATTTGCAACTATTTAATGAACACTTTGTGCTCATATGTTAGTGTACATGTTACAATATGCCCAGCACCTTTCATTTTGTACTTTCAGCCTGAATCCTTTTAATACAAGACTAGTTCTGTCACTCAATTTGGTTTAGAAAAAATATAACGGGCAAACATAATGTTTATCAATGCATTTTGAATGTTAAATGAACAATTTATTTTCTTTATAAAGTTAAATACTGTAGTTTATAATGATTTTGGGGATAGTAAAGGCTATTAATATTACACTATATCTTAAGACCAAATATCTCCTTCCAATCTAAAGCTTTGTACAATTACCAGGCACACATTTAGTTATTTTTTGCTTAAATTATGTCGAGTAATGGGTGTAACTCATATTTAAAACGTGATGTATATTAAAAGTATCTTCAGCCCTATGTTGTATATGTAATGCTTTGTTGTTTTCTTTGAGGTTTTATCTACCAAATTGGGCAGAGACTGAAACACTTGCTCTGGAAAACAAACACTTATTTATGCAATTATTTATATATTTCACAATGATTTGGTACAAATACATGTAATTACCTCTACCTTAATGAATGATCGACAAAATGCCATATGCAGGTGGTATGACTCATTTTGACCTGTCAACTTGTAGCCCCTCCTCCCCCAACATCACATGCCCACAGTGTTAATTCCCTGTTTAGTATCATACACTTCTAAGCATTAGTCCCCTGACAGTCTCAAGTGATGACAAAAGCATTACCATATGGTTTCATTATTTCATGCACACCCCCATAAGCTATAAGTTTTGTTCTACAATGAAATGGAGAGATACCTCCATTGCCCCCATTAAGATCAATGTTTTTATTTTTCTCCACCTGCGATCACAAGCAGACAGGCCAGAGAAAATCAGTAGATTACTATGGAGAAGCTTCTACAGGATGTATCACCGTGCATAAGGATGTTCCAGGTGTAGCAGATCATAAAGTGCTATACCTTGGGCACCTTCAAAGTTATAGGGCTGAGATTGAGAACACATAGCTTGACTGGAACGTCCATATGTACTTGGTTGTTTGATATCTAGATTTTTTTGGCAATATACAATGAAGCCACAAGTATAAGGTGTGCAGACTCATTCCTATCTGTAATCATATGTGATAAAGAGTATTTTTATGTAGATTACATTTTACATAACCTCCTTCAGTAGTAGGAGATGTTTTGATATATTGGCAGTTATTATTTCTGCATAACAGTAACATACAATATGTTGATGCACTTCTTGCACACGAACCATGAAATGATGAAAAAATAAACGTACCATATTTCTAATGTGCATTTGACAGATTTCATTAATAAAAACACAATGAAGAGTTTGTGTGCCAGTCAATCAGTAGTTTTAATATATTCACAGCTCATTTGGTTTTTATAGTGTATATTATTGTTAGCATTTCTAAATAATTTCTTCAAGTGATCATTCTGAACATGTCTAAATAACCCTACAAGTAACACCTGTGTCTTTGGAGGAGAGATTTATCGGCATCACAAGATAAGTTCTCGCAGTAAGACAGGAGTGTTGAAACATAGTTCTACATTGTAATCATATTAGATATAATCTTCATAGAAATTCACCATGCAGCTTGAGTCCCTTTTGAAGGCAGCTAGTTATCATTCATTATCTTTTAACAATTTGTTAGCTGATGAAGATGTTCTTCCATAAGTTTCTCAGTATCTTACCTCTGAGAAAAATCATCCAATTACATTATAATAAATGAATCTAAAAAGGAAACTAAGCACTTTACTCCTATATGCTTTTTACAATGATGAATTTATGTAAAATTTACATATGAACCTCTATCAGTAAACTATGTACACATCATTCTCTTTCTTTCTTAGCCTGTAATTAATGTCAGGAACATCAATGTAATTATCCTGCTAAAAATAGAAATAAATAAAATAATATATAACAACCTATCTTCAAACAGTGCCACTACAATGTATTAATGACAAAAATATTTGTGTAATATTTGTTTTATATTAAAAATTTTAAATATTCAATAAAATGGATAAAAATTCAGAATGTCATAAATGTTGAGCTAATAAAAAAATTCTAAATAGTGCAATGTCAGTGCATACATTAGGTTTGATGTTCACTTGGTAGTACTGGAGAGATACTGTATTAAGAGTTACTAATACTGTCTACGCAAGTACCTTGGGGGTTGTAAAATGCTATACAACACCTGTCAGTGTGAACATTTCAACGTTTTAAAAGACCACAAGTGACTCAAGATTACTGTCTTAACGTGTCAATCTATATTCACTCGTCATTCTAGACTTGTTGACTTTACAAACTCACAAATATATACTGTATTAAAGATATGGACTAATAACAAATATTAGTCTGAGAAAGTGAAACAGTATACAGTATGATGTTAGTGTTTGAGGACATTAGTCTTATTGTAACCAGACTGAGTTATTATGGAGAACAAAATTATGAATAAACGAGCCATTGTTGCAAAAAGTTTAAATTTTTACAGATAAAATATACATGGGTTGAAACAATTCAACAAAACTAACTAGGGGTAAAGACATATTTCTTGCCAAATACTGGTATTCTTTAAACATTGTATCAGTAGTTATGATGATAATGCAGTATCATACTGAAATATATAACTTGCAAGTACAGATAAAATTAAAAAATATTAATGAAGGAGATCAATGTGTGACATTTCTAATTTCATATCTAAAGAAATCCAAACAAAAAATATAAGGTAACCATATCACAAGCATGAAATAACTCTCATTCATCATACAGGCCATGGGTTCTTGCACCACAAAAGACAATTCAAACTGTGTACAGATTCTGGGGGTTGTACACACTTTATCTGGAACGCAATGCTTACCACCACCTGACATGTGCATATTAAACCTGATCACGAACGGTACCTGTCTCTCCATTGCATATCCTACCAATTATGATATTTGAGTCTTCTATGTGATTACCGCCAGAAAATTTAAGTTTCTACCAAAATGGATTAAACTCAGATAAGAGTGGTTGAACTTTAGTGCTACAGTGTAAACTTTATGGAAGAAATTAGCATTCTTTCATTCAAATTTTTCTAATCAGATGCCACCACTAAGATTACATGTGGTTGTAATGGATAATTTCTCCACACACACACACACACTCCTAACAATATAATTTAGATAATTTATTTGATAGAGTGAAGATTACCTAACCGTTCATCCAAGAAAGCTGTCATTACAATGGCCCGTGGTCACATCTTGTTCCTGCTGAAGGGTGACATGGGTAGTGGTGAAGCAGCTTTGAGAATGTGGCTAGCCCACTGCCCCTAGCACCATGGTTATCCCTATCTACCTTGCTCGCAACTGCCACCACTTTAGCCACACCACACTCCTTATAGCTCCAGATATAATCTTGCACACTCAAGTAGTACAACCTTTTAATAAAAATCTTACAACATTGAGGATAATACCTCATCATCATATAGGAACCTACTGCATCCAACTTATAGTCTCTCCAGACATTATTTATAAAATTCTACAACCTCAAGCAGAATGACCCTTCCCAATACAGTCTTCTACATTTTTAACACTATAGATTATCCACTTCGGCAATGAAGAATATTTACATTCACAAAAATTTGATCAGTTTATTTGAAGAGATTAAAAGAGTTACAATCCTTCTATAGAAGGAGTTTATTTCTTCAACTAGAGATTTGCTCCCTAGAGAAGCCTCTTCCACCACACTTCATACTACATCCAGACACTTAATAAGTGCTTGTCAAGTCCAAGACTATGCTTCAGTGTTTAACAGCTTACACACACTGTGCGAGTCTCTTCTGAAACCGAGGCACTTGAGTAGGTGTACTGTCAGTTTTAAACACTAAAGAAATGTCGGCCATGCCCAAGACACTGGATGAGTGCCTAGAGGCCAAGGCACTACACCACACGAGTGCTTGATGGACCTCACTGACTACTTGTCAGGTTATCCCTGTGTCCCATGTGAATGCCTAGTCGTTCTCTAGATACTTAATGAGTATCTGGTGAGGCCCTAGACACTTTGGGGACTCTTGGCTCAGTATGAGTACCTGAAGAGCCCCCTGCAACATACGAGTTTCTGATGCCAGCTGGTTGTGTAGGCACTCGCATGAGCAAAGAAATTATAATCTGGCCAACTAGTAATGTAGTGTGTGTTTCAGTGATCAAATGAAGGTAATTTAAGCAGAGAAATAACCATTTTGTTCACCTAGCAAAAAACTATATATGAAATTATTAAGATACATAAAATATATTTTCTTCAGTCTTTGGAACACTTTAATAAGAGTCATGGTGGATTGTGCACACAGTAGAAAAGACAAAGCACATGTTAAGTCAAGCAACATCGCACTTGCACCCCCTCTAGCCCCAGGATTACTCCTTGCGTGTCTTAGTCTTACTGCTAGGGTGATCAGTCCTCATGCCCTCACCCTATTCACACCGACTCAAAGTAAACATGCCCACACCCACTATTGGATCACGCAGCAGTTACACTTGCTTTTCTTCTTAATAACAACGTGTTCAACGTGGGCAGCGTCTGTGGGGGTAACTGTGGCATGTGTAACTTCAACTGTGCCTGGTGTCGAGTTCTCTGGTGCTGCTGATCCATTAGCACCTGCCTTTCCTGGAGACGATGGTGTGGTATCTGTCACTGGCTTTGATGGCACTGCTACTGGTGTTGGCTGCTGCTGCTCATGATGGTGATGTTGCTGCTGTGGCAAATGCTGTTGTTGCTGAGGGGAGGCATCTTTTTGGGAGACAAGGGGCTCTGCAACAGCATCCTTGTCAGTTGGAGATGATGGAATGCCATCTATGGAGTCTGTAAGGTCACCAGGCCGTTGACCTGGTTGTCCCTGAAGAGGCCGGCCAGATTTGATGAGCTGTACAATCTCGTCAGCCTCACGAGAGATGTCACCATCAGGTCGGAAGGGGTTGTCGCGTCCACTGTCCGAACTGGAAAGTTTAATATCCAGTTACAACATTGCACAAGTAATTAGTTATATAATTTAAATATGTATATCTTTATAGCTAGTAAAATAACTATGTATTATTTACTAAAAAGATAAAATCAAAATCAGAAGATTTCTTGTAAATGAAAAATATAAACAAAGTTGCTCTTAGTGTGGCCCCGTAACATTATAAGTACAGTGGTACCTCGGAATACGAGTGTCCCTGTATACAAGTTTTTCGGAATACGAGCCGGATTTCCTCGGAAAATGTGCCTCGGAAGGCGAGGGTTAGCTCGGAACACGAGTTTGTTGATACGTGTACAGGCCGACCTAGCGTGTGGTGGTACAGCGATCGTCGCCCCTCCGCCCCTCAGTTTACCAGTGCCTCGCGCCCAGTGACTATCCCACGTCAATTCTTCACCCGGATTTTCAGTGTTTTGTTGGATTTTTGGTCATTTGACTATAAAAGTTGTTATTATATATCTCACCATGGGTCCCAAGAAAGCCAGTGGTAAGGATCAAGGCAAGAAAGCCCATGTGAGGATGACAATAGAGGAGAAACAAGAGATCATTCGGAAGCATGAAAATGGTACACGTGTTATTGAACTTTGTAGGCAGTACAACAAAGCCACGTCAACAATATGCACTATACTTAAGAAGAAAAATGAGATTATGAGTGCTAAAGTGGCAAAAAGGCGTAAGAACAATGAAGAAACAAAGACCACAAATACTTGAAGAAGTGGAAAAGTTGTTATTAATTTGGATACACGACAAGGAATTAAGGGGTGATAGTGTTTCGGAGGCCATCATTTGTGAGAAAGCCAGGGTATTGCACAAAGACCTTGTAAAAAAAAACCTGGAACAAGTGATGCAGATACGAAAAAGTTTAAGGCAAGCAGGGGTTGGTTTGAAACATTTAGAAAAAGAAGTGGTATCCATAGTGTTGCGAGGCATGGGGAGGCAGCCAGCTCAGACAAACCAACCGCTGAACAATTTATTGAAGAATTTAAAGAGTTTGCAGAGGCTGAGGGATACCTACCGCAACAAGTGTTTAAGTGTGACGAAACAGGACTGTTTTGGAAAAGATTGCCTAAGAGGACATACATTAACCAAGGGGGAAAAATCCTTGCCCGGACACAAGCCTATGAAAAATAGGTTTACGCTTGTGCTGTGTTCAAATGCGAGTGGCGATTTGAAAATTAAACCCTTGCTAGGTATCATTCTGAAAATCCAAGGGTTTTCAAAAAGTATGAAGTGCAGAAAACCCAAATGTGTGTGATGTGGAAGTCTAATAAAAAGGCATGGGTGACTAGGATTATTTTTTTGGAGTGGGTGAATGAAGTGCTGTGCCACTGCCATAGAAAAATATCTGCAGGAGAAACATTTGCCACTCAAGGCCCTGCTTCTCCTCGACAATGCTCCTGCTCATCCTCCAGGATTGGAAGATGAATTGATGCACAGATACAGTAAATTTCTCACAATAAAGTTCCTTCCTCCTAACACCACTCCTCTAATTCAGCCTATGGACCAGAAAATCATAACAAATTTTAAGAAACTATGAAAGGGCACTTTTCCGGAAATGTTTTGAAGTGACTGAAGCCACAAACCTCACTCTCAAAGAGTTCTGGAAAGACCATTTTAACGTTTGTAGTGCTTTAAAACTCATTAACAAAGCCTGGCAAGAAGTGACTCAAAGAACCCTGATCTCTGGCTGGAGAAAATTGTGGCCTGAATGTGTGACAGAACTAGACTTTGAGGGGTTTGAGCCTGTAAATGATGCGCCTATTGTTGAGGAAATTGTTACTCTGGGCCGGCAAATGGGCTTGGAATTGGATGGTGATGATGTGTAGGAGTTGGTGAAGAACACAACGAAGAACTGACCACCGAAGAACTCCAAGCCCTTCAAAAGGAACAGCAAGATGACCTAGCTGATAATTCTCCAGTGGAGGAGGATGAGGCAGTAGCGAATGTCCATTCTGCAGAAATTAAGAAGGTGTGTCAGATGTGGGAAGAGATTCAATCTTTTATTGAGAAGACTCACCCAGAGAAGGCTGAAGTAGGCCATTGCCTTAATCTTTTCAATGACAATGTGATGCCTTACTACAGAGACAGCTTGCAAAGAAGGGAAAAACAAGCTTCCATGGACAGATTTGTTAAGAGAAAATCGAGCAGTGAGCCATAAACAGGACCTAGTGGTACTCAGGCAAAACGTGCCGGGGAGTGCACACCAGAAAGGTCCTCACTGCCTGATGTGCTAATGGAAGGGGACTCCCCTTCCAAACAGTAACACCTCTCCTCCTCCCCCCTCCTCACCATCTTCCATATGCCTACAGCATTCAACAGCAAGGGTAAATAATAACTTGAACATTGTTTTGTAGGTTTATTTAGATGAATTAGGTATAAAATTTAGTTTGAAGTGGAGTTTTTGGAGTAGTCAGGAACGGATTAATTCATTTCCCATTATTTCTTATGGGGAAATTAGCTTCGGAATACGAGCTGTCTCCATGAATGGATTAAACTCTTAAACCGAGGTACCACTGTACAGGTACTGTAGTGTGACCTTAATTATTCAAACTAATTGGTATCTCTGGATGGCCAAGTAATTAAAAAATTAGACAATTGAGTACAAGATCAAGAAGAATGATTTTGCAGGATTTGTATTTCTTTATTTTGGCATTTATTTTAACAGGTACAGTTGTTAAAAATGCATGTAATGGTGTATTAACAAGAATACACCAATATATATATATATATATATATATATATATATATATATATATATATATATATATATATATATATATATATATATATATATATATATATATATATATAAATAAATAAATGAAAACTCCACACCCAAGAAGTGATTCCAACCCGGCCCTCCGGGAGCACATTGCAACTGGTGTCACGGTGCCTTAATCCACTCGACCATCAGTGACCGCACATAAGGAGGCGACAGCCGAAGCTATTTGACCACCCCCCAGCAGCACTTTGATGGTAATCTTGGGCATAGCTATTTCATCAAATCACTTCATTTTAGTGGGGCCACGTGAGCAACAGAAATGCGAACAAGCTTGATTATATATATATATATATATATATATATATATATATATATATTAGCTTCTAATAGGGGTGATCCTGGACGGCATGGGTTCGAATCCTGGCCGGATCAAAGAGTTCTTAGATATATATATATATATATATATATATATATATATATATATATATATATATATATATATATATATATATATATATATATATATATATAGTCGTACCTAGTAGCCAGAATGCACTTCTCTGCCTACTACGCAAGGCACAATTTGCCTAATAAGCCAAGTTTTCCAGAATTTATATATTTTTCTAAATTTTTTCTTATGAAATGATAAAGCTATACATTTCATTATGTACGAGTTAATTTTTTTTAATTTGAGTTAAAACTAACATAGATATACGACCAAACCTACCCAACCCTACCTAACCTAACCTATCCTAAACTAACATAACTAAGTCAATACTTAATGTTCTTAATATAATATAATAATAATATTTCAAATAAACCATCTGGAAAAATATTTTGAAAATAAAGAAAATCACTCGCCCTATTAGGCAAATCGGGTTTTGCATAGTAGGCCGAGAAGTGCGTTCTGGCTATTAGGTACGACTATATATATATATATATATATATATATATATATATATATATATATATATATATATATATATATATATATATATATATATATATATATATATATGTCGTACCTAGTAGCCAGAACGCACTTCTCAGCCTACTATGCAAGGCCCGATTTGCCTAATAAGCCAAGTTTTCATGAATTAATATATTTTCTCTAATTTTTTCTTATGAAATGATAAAGCGACCCATTTCATTATGTATGAGGTCAATTTTTTTTTTATTTGAGTTAAAATTAACGTAGATATATGACCGAACCTAACCAACCCTACCTAACCTAACCTAACCTATCTTTATAGGTTAGGTTTGGTTAGGTAGCCGAAAAAGTTAAGTTAGGTAGGTTAGGTAGTCGAAAAATAATTAATTCATGAAAACTTGGCTTATTAGGCAAATCGGGCCTTGCATAGTAGGCTGAGAAGTGTGTTCTGGCTACTAGGTACGACATATATATATATATATATATATATATATATATATATATATATATATAATATATATATATATATATATATATATATATATATATATATATATAATGGTGTATTATAAAATAATACACAGGATTACATGCTAGGCACATTGTGCCTAGCATGCACATTGTGCATGCTAGGCATGCACAATGCATGCCTAGCATTACCGCCCAGGAGAGACAAGTCATTAGCAACCTCTGTAATCAGGGCACTTAATGAATTTCCCAGAGCAGACAACCTGGTCCGCCTCCCCCCTCGTGCCAAGAACACCAGCCGCAGGACGACCAACAATAACTCATCTGAGAACCACAAAATGAGAGCACAGATCACCAGGAAAATAGAAGAGGGCAATACCACAGGTGCCATCAGAATCATGACCAGCGATGACACTATTGCCCCCAGGAACGCCACGACAGCAGAGGCTCTTCAAGACAAACACCCACGCAGAGCCCCCGACAGCAGCAGGGATCCCCAGGAAAACAATGCTGGCATAGAACCCTTGACTGTTCGAGAATCTGAGGTGTACAAAGCAGCCATGTCTTTCCCAACAGGTTCAGCAGGGGGCTTTACAGGTCTAAGACCCCAGCACATCAAACAAATGCTGAACCCGGTGCTTGGAGATGCTGCAAAGGACCTTCTAGTGGAGCTTACCAGATTCTCCAACATGTGTTTGGCTGGCGGCATCCCTGAGGATATCAGGCCTGTCTTTTATGGAGCAGCACTCTGTGCTCTAAAGAAGAAGGATAGGGGTATCAGGCCCATTGCCGTTGGCAACACCCTCCGACGCCTCGTAGCTAAGGCTGCAGTGAGATCTATCAGCCAGGAAGCAGCCACCTTGCTGAAACCTCATCAGCTCGGGTTTGGGATTCCCCTAGGTTGTGAAGCTGCAGCACACGCAGCGCGGGCTTACATTGCTGATCTCTCGGACCAGAAGGCACTAGTAAAGCTTGACTTCAAAAATGCTTTCAATCAAGTCAGACGAGACGCTGTCCTCAGGGCTGTACACAACCATTTCCGTCCCCTTTACCCGTTCATCCGATCGTGCTACAGTGGGGACTCTAAGCTCCTTTTTGGGGAGCATGAAATAAACTCCTGTGAAGGTGTCCAACAAGGTGACCCCTTAGCACCCCTCCTTTTCTGCCTAGCTATCAAAGAGGTCACTGATAGTCTGACAAGCGAGCTAAACATCTGGTACCTGGATGATGGCACTCTCGCTGGAACCCCAGAAACCATTTTGGAGGATATAAGGAAAATCCAGGAGCAGGGAGCAGCCTTAGGCCTCATTCTCAATGCATCCAAGTGTGAAATAATTCCCGCAACCCAGACATCACTGGGCAAATACAAAATGTTCTTCCAGACATTCTCATTGTCGAGCCACCGGACTGCACTCTCCTGGGTGCCCCCATTGGCCCACGAGCAATCGAGGAGGTCCTGGCTGCAAAAATCACTGATCTAAAGAGAATGCTGGACAGGATTGACAAGATTGATGCCCATGATGCTCTCTTTCTCCTCACAAGATGCCTGTCTCTCCCTAAGTTGACCTACTTTCTGAGATGTTCTCCATCCTACAGCAGCCCTAAGTTAAATGTGTATGACACCCTTCTGAGGTCCATGCTGGTGAAAGTCCTGAACCTGCCATTGGACGACTCTCAGTGGGAGCAAGCAACCCTTCCTGTAAGACTTGGCGGCCTTGGTGTCCGCACAGCCTCCCAAATTGCTCTACCAGCCTTCCTTTCCTCCTCCCATGCATCGCACGACCTCGTCAGAGATATCTTACCTGCAACCTTGAGAGATTCAGCAGGAATACACGATCCTGCTTTCACTGAATGTTCAAATCAGTGGGATGTTCTGGCAGCCCCAGCAACCATTATAGAGCCAACAAAACAACACAAACAGTCCGGCTGGGACCACCCTCTAGTGGAAAAAGTAGCTGATGCCATGCTCAGCGCCGCAACATCAGACAAGGAGAAAGCCCGCCTCAGAGCAGTGCGTGCCCCCCATGCAGGAGACTTCCTCCTGGCAGTACCCATGTCAGCAATGGGCACGCGCCTAGATCCAGAATCCCTTCGTGTAGCAGTGGCCCTCCGCCTTGGTGCCCCAATTCACACTGAATACAAGTGTATTTGCAACAGGGTGGAAGCAGACCAATACGGACTGCATGGGTTGCATTGTGGAAGCACAAAGGGCTGGCATGCAAGACACAACGAGGTCAATGACATCATCAAGAGAAGCCTCGTCTCAGCTAAGTGCCCAGCGGAGAGAGAACCTCGCATCCTAGGGGTCCAGAACCCGGATTTCCCCGCACTTCGCCCTGATGGCATCACCATATACTCATGGAAGGAGGGTAGACAGTTGGTGTGGGACTACACATGTGTATCCACCCTGGCTGACACCTATGTACACTTCGGAGCTGATCAAGCAGGTGGGGCGGCCAACCACAGGGAAACAGCAAAATCTCTCAAATACAGGCGACTGGCAGGCCAATACCTCTTTGTTCCCATAGCGTCTGAGACGCATGGCCCCTGGGGCAAGAGTGCCTTGGGATTTCTCAAGGAATTGGGTTCCAAGCTCATCGACGTCACCAGAGACCCAAGGGCTTGCAGTTTTTTGTTTCAGCGCCTCAGTGTGGCGATCCAGAGGGGAAATGCTTGCTGCGTCCTCGGTTCCTGTCCGGAAGCGGAGGAGCTTCAAGAGATACATAACCTTTAGGCATTTGTCTTGTATGTTTTGTAACCTTTAAATACACAATAAAGCATAAAAAAAAAAAAAGGAAGGGGGTGGTAGGAGAAAAGCACACAGAAACTGTATTGGAGGGGACCTACATTCCCTCCAATGCGTTATGTGTGATTTCCTCCGAGGCTATGGGTCCCCCTTCTTCCAGCCAGAGGTGGTACTCCCTTCCTTTTTATAATAAAAATATATATATATATATATATATATATATATATATATATATATATATATATATATATAGGAAATACAGTATTATTATTATTTAGTGTGTTTGCTGGCATTACTTAATAGATAATTATGAATTAGCCTCCATTAACTGGGGTAGAGAACCAAAAATGTGTGTGTGTAATTACCTAAGAGTGAGTGAGTGAGTGAGTGAGTGAGTGAGTGAGTGAGTGTGAGTGTGAGTGTGAGTGTGAGTGTGTGTGTGTGTGTGTGTGTGTAATTACCTAAGTGTAGTTACAGGATGAGAGCTACGCTCGTGGTGTCCCGTCTTCCCAGCACTCTTTGTCATATAACGCTTTGAAACTACTGACGGTCTTGGCCTCCACCACCTTCTCCCCCAACTTGTTCCAACCGTCTACCGCTCTGTTTGCGAAAGTGAATTTTCTTATATTTCTTCGGCATCTGTGTTTAGCCAGTTTATATCTATGACCTCTTGTTCTTGAAGTTCCAGGTCTCAGGAAATCTTTCCTGTCGATTTTATCAATTCCTGTTACTATTTTGTATGTAGTGATCATATCACCTCTTTTTCTTCTGTCTTCTAGTTTTGGCATATTTAATGCTTCTAACCTTTCCTCGTAGCTCTTACCCTTCAGTTCTGGGAGCCACTTAGTAGCATGTCTTTGCACCTTTTCCAGTTTGTTGATGTGCTTCTTAAGATATGGGCACCAAACTACAGCTGCATATTCTAGCTTTGGCCTAACAAAAGTCATGAACAATTTCTTTAGTATATCCCCATCCATGTGTTTAAAAGCAATTCTGAAGTTAGAAAGCATAGCATAGGCTCCTTGCACAATATTCTTTATGTGGTCTTCAGGTGATAGTTTTCTATCTAGAACCACCCCTAGATCTCTTTCTTTATCAGAGTTCTTTAAAGATTTCTCACATAATATATAGGTTGTGTGGAGTCTATGTTCTCCTATTCCACATTCCATAACATGACATTTATAACATTAAATTCCATTTGCCAAGTGGTGCTCCATATACTTATTTTATCCAGGTCTTCTTGAAGGGTGTGTGTGTGTGTGTGTGTACTCACCTATTTGTGCTTGCAGGATCGAGCATTGACTCTTGGATCCCGCCTTTCCAGCCATCGGTTGGTTACAGCAATGACTCCTGTCCCATTTCCTTATCATACCTAATTTAAAAGTATGAATAGAGCAAACATTGACATGTATGATTCCACTCCTGTAAACATATCATTTACGTAAATTGGAAAGAGGATTGGTCCCAGCACCGATCCTTGAGGTACTCCACTTGTTACTGTTTGCCAGTCCGACTTCCCACCCCTTACCATTACCCTCTGGCTCCTTCCTGTTAGGTAGTTCTTCACCCATGCTAGGGCCTTTCCGCTTACTTCTGCCTGCCTCTCAAGTTTGTATAGCAGTCTCATGTGCAGTACTGTATCAAAGGCCTTTTGGCAGTCAAGAAATATGCAGTCTACCCAGCCTTCTCTGTCCTGCCTTATCCTTGTTACTTTATCATAGAATTCTAAAAGGTTTGTTAGGCATGATTTCCCTGTCCAGAACCCATGTTGGTGCTTGTTTACAAACCCAATGCTCTCCAGGTGCTCAACAAGTCTTTGCCTAATTATTCTTTCAAGTATTTTACAGGGGATGCTTGTCAGTGATACGGGTCTGTAGTTAAGTGCCTTCTCCCTATCACCTTTCTTGAAAATCGGTACGACATTTGCCTCCTTCCAGCAACTAGGCAATTCTCCCGACATAAGTGACTCATTAAAGATNCCCATCTTGTGGGCGGTAGTGGAAAGGGTTACAGAAGCACATAATGGGCTCAGGGACTGAATCCCACAATTTATTTACCTAAGCAAGTTACAATCTTGATGAGCTAGTTACAAAATTCAATAGACATCGTCACATTAGGAAAGCCTTTTTATTTATTAAATAGTATAAGGACAAATTAAAAGAACCTAACTTAATTTGAGTTGCTCACGTGGCCCCAAATATGTGTATATTGAGGGGGGGGGGGGGTAAGGTGCAGGATTAACATATTTAGGATTTGTACTCACTGAATTGGTGCGCCCCTTGAGGGACTTGAAGTAGAGGGGGGGGGTAAAAATACCCTAAGTTACTCTATCCCTTTGAGATTTTCCTTGTTTCAGTAAACTTATTTGAACTTGAACCTAACTTCACAAGATTGTTACTCGTACTCTGTGGCTGCCTGTCCCCCCCCCACAATATATTATTATTATTATTATTATATTATTATTATTATTATTATTATTATTATTATTATTATTATTATTATTATTGCTTAGCTTCAAGTTCAAGTTCAAGTTCAAGTATGTTTATTGAGACAAGAAAGAAATATATCTCAAAGGGATAGAGTAGCTTAGGCTATTTCTACCCCCCTCTACTTCAAGTCCCTCAAGGGGCGCACAAATTCAGTGAGTACAAACAGACAATTAACATTACAAGAATCCCATTAACATTGCAGGTTAATATAGTAAGCACAGCATATAATTGTTACACTCTTGGGGCAAAATTCTTGTAGCTCCTAAGTATACTGTCTATCATACCATTATTACACATCCAAACAATTTGATGTGGTACACTACTTATTTCCTTATTTCTATAGTTATCAATAAGTTGACACTAATACATAATGTTCTAAAGTGTGGGCGTGCGGCATACTACATAATTTACACTCCTTATGTTTTTCACTGACATCAACACCGTATTGCCAGATATATTTGTATCCTAATCTTAATCTCATGTAAATTGAATCCTTCCAAGTAGACTTTCCTTTACCATAGGTGAAGGACGAGTGTATTTATTATTGAATAATTCTTAAGTGTGTTACTACTGTCCACCATTGTCATTCTCTTTATCATTTCTTCACCCTCTTGGATCATCTTGATTCTTGTTTTTATTTGTTTCAAGGTTAACTGACATACAATATCAACAAGAGTTTTTTCCGTGGCTTTCTTCGCTGTCATCAACTACCGCATTCAACAGTATTCCCACATGTGAAGGAATCACGTGAATCTTACTTTATACCCAGTTTTTCTAATTTCTTAACATTCACTCTACACTCAATCACAATATTCTGGTATACTGGGCGTCTGCTATTTAAAGACTAACGCTCCTCTGCTATCAATAAAGAAGCAGGCATTTTTACCACATTTGACTACTTCCTGTAATCCTGCTAATACACCTTAGAGTCCAGCCTGCGTTGAAGAGACATTGTCAGTTAAGCGGCGTCCAATAAAGTATCTACAGTGCCGTTGTCAGTGTAGTCCCTGATCATTGATTGATTTGATTGTTGCCGTCGAAGGCGGCTAGTTTATTGTGCACCCCATACTCATCCTGTGAGCGGTAGCGCAAAAGCATTACAGAGGGTACAAAAGGTCTGTATCAGACCTCATCTTAGATTCTTACATTAACAATTTCATCTATCCTTCACACCTTATAGTTACAATGTCAGCTAGTTACAGAGAAAGTGCTATTACAAGAGCTACATATTTACAGTAAGTCATCATACATTAATGGTAGGTCTTATCGCTAATACATAATAGTTTGACCAATGGGGACATTACAGAGTCATATGGGAGCTTCTGTTTATTATTAGTCCTCACAGTACACTACTTGTTTCTGAATCTCATATGTCGTTCATCTACTGGAAGCGTAATGTGGATACAGTGCAAGGATTTCAGGTAATTTATCCATGGTAATAAGATAGATTGCCATATCATACAGAGTGAGCTTAGATTTATCTCTAAAAGGCTCAATTTTACTACAATCCAAGATATAGTGTTCGAGTGTGTGTCCCTGTCTTTGTCCACACACTTTACACTTTACTTCATCTAGATCCCTATACAAGCCAAACTGCCAGAGATACTTGTAGCAAAGTCTTATACGAGCTGTGACATCTGTTAGTCTACTGACTTTGTTACTTGCCCCATACACATGTTTTACTTCACACACTTCATTGTGATGAACAATGGACCTGCTAGTTCCAGTTTGCACTGTTCTACTTTCTTCAAATTCATCCAAGAGTTCTCGTCTAATGACACTTTTAAGGGACCTATTTGATAACTCAAGATTCCGTTCAATACTGTCTTTATTTACTGCAGCCTTAGCAAGGGCGTCAACTTTGTCATGTTCCTGCATGCCAATGTGAGAAGGAATCCACAACATTTTTATATTTACCCTCTTGCTAAGTATTCTTTTATATCTACGTCTAGCTTCCAAGACAAGCACGTTATTACTTGAATGCAAACTGTTTATTGCTCGTAGTGAGGAAAGGGAGTCAGAAATAATTAAGCTGTCTACTTCAGTGTTGTCAATAATTTCGAGTGCTACCAGTATCGCTACCAACTCGGCTTGCATTGTGGACGCCCAGTTACTAATTCGGATATTTCTTTGAATTGTGCTGCCATCGGGCTGATGAGCAATAACAGCACTTCCTGCCCTCCCTGTAGCTGTATTGAGTGATCCGTCAGTGTATATGGTCTGTGCAATGTTATTTTCAGCTTGTATATTGTGAATGTGTTCTATGGTGCTTAATTTAGCAGCAAGCTGAGCATGAGGGTTGTTTGTGATTAGTTTCTTGGTGGGGTATGCCGGGGTCAGGATGTCAAAAGGTACTATCTGCCAGGGTGGAAGGAAGTGCTGTACTCTTTCATCTGTATATACATCGTGCAGTCCCATCATTTTAATATGAGTGGCTGTTCTTTGAATCCATTTAGACTCGCTAGTTCCATTTCGTATGTGTTCTAACAGTGCAACTGACACAATGTTGTTTTTGTTATCACGCAGAAGCTTGGAAGCCACATCCCATTTGGTTCCGCCGTGACAACTTTAAAGAAATGGTGACAGGTGATGTGCTGACTGAAGAGGAAAAAGAAGCTGTAATAAAGCACTATAACCGATATCGGGAGACACTTGCTTTCCCGAAACTGCAGACTGATAAAGTACTAAAGAACAATGGCGGCCTCTGAATCTCATAAAAACAAGTACAGTGTCATCAAGATACTCAGTTGGAATATTGCTTCTCTTAGAAAATGGTATTCAGACCTCCATCATAAGGTTATGACTGAAGACATAGATTTTTTTTTTTTTTTTTTTTTGCAGGGATATCCCTGCGCGGGCCCTAAGCTTTGGCTGGCCCACTAAGTGTTGCTTGTTTCCGTTTTACTTGGGCGGAGTATGAGTATTTATTACTCGTATGGTCGCTTCAGTAAGATGTTGCCATATGTGTTTAACAACTTCTGCTCTGTTGAATCTAAGTTGAAATCTTAATGGGTTTGTAACTGTGCACTGCGTTAGATAATGTTCCAGAGGTCTGTCGGGCATTTCTCCACAGTGTTGACATTTCCTCTCATCTTCCGGAACCTGTAAGCCTATTTCCCATGCACATGGGTATCCAAGCCTGATGCGATGTAAGTGTACTTCTGTTGCTCTACTGCTCCCCTTCACTAACATACGTGGTTCGTAGTTGGTTGAATTCCTGTACCAACCTGCAGATCGTGATGTTGCAACAGCTGAGTTGTGGTCACTGTACAACTTTTGCAATGCTCTGTTTCTAATTACTTTCTTAATCTGTGACAGACTCTGTGGTATGCAAATGTCTACAGTTCTTCTCTTAGTTGCAAGTTTTGCAGCTTCGTCTGCAATGTCATTTCCGAAGACATAGATATTGTCTGCCTCCAAGAAACCCTAACTCCCGCAGGTAAAACCCCGCAGAATCTGCCTAGTTATCAGTGCTATAATCCCAGATCAAAAAATACGTGTCTCATGTATGTTACTCCCTGATCAAAACTCCACATCCTGCCTTCCCATCCCTAGCTGTGCGTTGGTAACCCTTTCCACCACCGCCCTCGGGATGGAGATAGGATGCATAATAAATTACTAACTTAACCAATAGCAACGGCACCACCAATTCCTTTAATAATAATTTCGTCCTCTATGCATTTTACACATACTTTATAATACAAATATCGGTATAATATTTAAGTATCACATGTGTTGCATCCTCACTGAACAATAGCGATGAGGAAATGTGTCCCTGAACCGCCGTGGACCACAAGTCCACGTCGTGACTTGTAAATAACGGTTCAGACTTTCTCTACCTGCCCCACGCGTATCGTTGCACATCATAATGCTACCTGTCAGTTATAATAATATTTATTGTGTATCTGAAGTTGGGGTGTAAGGTGTAGGACCACTCTGCCCTTCCATCTGAGTGCTTGTGGGTCATACGTACAAACTTGTTAGCCCTAAATGTGAACTAAGTCGACTTAGTTCAGGAATGATTTTTGTTTCCTGGTGTTGAAGTTTCTCCAAAGCAGATACTGTATGTCGATCGGCCATACAATTAGTATGGTGTGCACTATAGCTACGCCTCAAAGGATGAGTATGGGATAAACAATAGCTAACCACTCATATGATAAGTATGGGGTGCACAATAGCTACCGCTCACAGGATGAGTATATGATGCATAATAGCTACCGCTCACAGGATGAGTATATGATGCATAATAGCTACCGCTCACAGGATGAGTATATGATGCATAATAGCTACCGCTCACAGGATGAGTATATGATGCACAATAGCTACCGCTCACAGGATGAGTATATGATGCATAATAGCTACCGCTCACAGGATGAGTATATGATGCACAATAGCTACCGCTCACAGGATGAGTATATGATGCACAATAACTACTCTACCGCTCACAGGATGTGTATGGAGGGCACAATAACTACACTACCGCTCACAGGATGTGTATGGAGGGCACAATAACTACTCTACCGCTCACAGGATGTGTATGGAGGGCACAATAACTACACTACCGCTCACAGGATGTGTATGGAGGGCACAATAACTACTCTACCGCTCACAGGATGTGTATGGAGGGCACAATAACTACACTACCGCTCACAGGATGTGTATGGAGGGCACAATAACTTCACTACCGCTCACAGGATGTGTATGGAGGGCACAATAACTACTCTACCGCTCACAGGATGTGTATGGAGGGCACAATAACTTCACTACCGCTCACAGGATGTGTATGGAGGGCACAATAACTACTCTACCGCTCACAGGATGAGTATGTGACGCACAATAATTACTCTACCGCTCACAGGATGTGTATGGAGGGCACAATAACTACACTACCGCTCACAGGATGTGTATGGAGGGCACAATAACTACTCTACCGCTCACAGGATGAGTATGTGACGCACAATAACTACTCTACTGCTCACAGGATGTGTATGGAGGGCACAATAACTACACTACCGCTCACAGGATGTGTATGAAGGGCACAATAACTACTCTACCGCTCACAGGATGTGTATGGAGGGCACAATAACTACTCTACCGCTCACAGGATGTGTATGGAGGGCATAATAACTACACTACCGCTCACAGGATGTGTATGGAGGGCACAATAACTACACTACCGCTCACAGGATGTGTATGGAGGGCACAATAACTACTCTACCGCTCACAGGATGTGTATGGAGGGTACAATAACTACTCTACAGCTCACAGGATGTGTATGGAGGGTACAATAACTACTCTACCGCTCACAGGATGTGTATGGAGGGCACAATAACTACTCTACCGCTCACAGGATGTGTATGGAGGGCACAATAAACTACACTACCGCTCACAGGATGAGTATGGAGGGCACAATATGCGTCACAATATTATACCTAGCAGGATAGGTGTGGGGGTCCACAGTAAACTACCGTGAGGATGAGTTTAAAGGGCACAGAAACCACCAGTCACAGGATGAGTTTAAAGGGCACAGAAAACCACCAGTCACAGGATGAGTATGTGGTACAAAATAAATTACTATTAACAGGATGATAAGAGATGCACAATAAACCACCGTTCACAACATGAGTATGGGATGCACAATAGGACAGAAAACTGGAGTTGCTTTTTCACCTTAGAACTTATGGAAACCGCCTACCCGCCAAATCCTTCAATGGCAAAACACTGCTGAATTTTAAGATCCAGCTTGATAAAATCATCAGGGCAAATGAGGAACCTTTGACAAGCCGCCGGCTTCCTGTCCTCATCGAGGCCACTAGAAAGATAGTGGCCCTCAGGTAAATTCAAGTAAACTACAGCTCTCAAGATGCGAATGAAATACTCAATAATTTATAGCTATCACTTTCCCACCCTGAAGACATTATTGGCGTCATAAAACCAAAACACCTAGAGTACGCCGAGAACAGTCTCGGCGTTATGCATATTTTTTTGCGTAGTCTTATTATTAAGTATAAACATTTGTAAGTAAAAGTGTTTGACATTGGGTTTTGTGTTCACCGGCAAAGCTCAGCCTACCATCCGGTGCCATGCGGGTTGCCCACCGGGACAGTGATAGTGGTGGATACCGCTCACAGGATGAGCATGGGGTGGTCATAGACGCTTCTGTTGGCAACATAAAATCTGTAGCGAGTAATCCTTATACTCGCTACACGTAACAAATCTATTCTGTCATCACAGGGCTTAGTGACGCTCCTGACAGTGATGGACAGAGAAGGTGACAGGATTCTTGATGTCTATGTTGCCTAAGAATGAATTAATACTCGAGCTACCAGTTGGTGGTTCATGAAACTCATGCCCGACCATGATTATAAGTGCTGACAGATATTGGCTTTGATACATACTGTAGCATTTCAGTGTATATACACCCATTCATATATCAGGTTAAATCACTGTCTTACCACTATTATTGGCGAAATTATGCGCAAAATAGAACTGATGGATTCACGGGGCTTCATTCATTATCAAAGAGTTCAATTCTAAGTGACTGCATGGTTTGAGTTACTCCCACATCCTGCAGCACCTACTGTGTGTTACGAAAGCAAATACCAACGTTTTCCCCTTCGTCAGAATGTTTGTCTTTTCTGTATCATTCAGAGCGAATGTATCCTTTGATTCGTCTAAATTACTTGGAAGGTCTCCAAATATAGTTGTTACTTTATCGACTTCGTGTGTACTTTTATCGAATGCTTTTAATTTGAGTATTATTATTATTATTGTTAGAAATACAACTGTTTGTAACTCATTTTGTATGTATGTAATTTGACTTGAATAAACTTATTATTATTATTATTATTATTATTATTATTATTATTATTATTATTATTATTATTATTATTATTATTATTATTATTATTATTATTATTATTATTATTATTATTATTATTATTATTATTATTATTATTAAGATAAGATAAGATGTTTATTCAGGTAAAGGTAAAGGTTCAGCAGAATTGTACCAATTCATGCATGAGCTGTGATACAGCAGTAAACATTTGCTGACGACTATGATAGCAATATGTATTTTTTCCCATTTTCCTAGTTGGGATAAGACTAGTGAGTAAGGGTTTTCTTAGGGAAGACTAATAGATGTGCCTAAAATTAGCACGATATCAAAAACGCTAATAAAAGGCTAAAATTAGCAAAAAGTGGCTTTAACGGTACAAAAAAATCCGAAAATATTAAATTAAATTCTTCACACACTCTATAAAACACAAGAATATTACATAGCATGAATTAATATGACACCTATCGTGTATCATACAGAGGGACCTTCATTAGTATTCAAACAAACCGAGAATGCAGGTCCATAATTATTTTTACCTCAGACTAAGTGTACCAAACACAGGTGTTTGCTACAAATTAGCTGGGAGAGTTCGCTAGTTAAAGAGTTCGCCGGGAGCGTTTGAGGTGGTGTGGTGATCGCTGGGGGCGGTCAAGGGCTGGGAAGTCTTGTTGTGTGACACAGAGGGAAAGTGACGCTTCCTGTTCTGTGTTTTGTATAGTCTGTACTGTCTGAGGGTTGTAACTGGAAATTATGGCCAGGAGGAGGGACTACTCGTATATAAGTCCGTGTATTAAATGGACTTTGTTCTTCTTTAACTTCATATTCTGGGTGAGTGGTTGTATAATACGCTATGGGTGTGTGTGTGTGTGTGAATTCCAGGAAAGTGACATTGCTCCTTAATTATCTCTTAACTTTCTTTCGTCATTACCACTGGTAAATAGCTTGCACTCAAGCTGTAACGCTCTTATCTGGGAATAGTGAGAGATGGTCATGTATATCTAATAAAGGTTCCCCCATACACAACTAGGGTACACCTTGGTGAAGTTGATGCCCTTGACAAGCTTACAGTAAACAACAACAATGGTCAACATAATCATGGGCTATCAAATAGAAATAAGAAAAGTGTTATTAGATGACAACTTGGATGAATTTGAAGAAAGCAGAGGAGTGCAAACCTGAATTCCTTTCACCTAATGCCTAGTAGTAATAAATATCCACAGTACCTGAGGATTTTTTCCAGCTGAATTTGGAAGTCGATTATTGTCTTGACTTCTAGTGGTACTCGCCTAGTTGTGCTTGCGGAGGTTGAGCTTTGGCTCTTTGGTCCCGCCTCTTAACTGACAGTCAACTGGTAGGCAGTTCCGTGGGTTTATTACCTTGTGGGTAATGTGCTGCTCTTGTGCCTACATTGTGGCGTGTTGAGCTTGAAGGTGTTGCCTCCACGTGCATCCATCCCAGTGAGAACTGAAAGCGCTGTGAGAGGGAGTTGTAAGCCTGCTAACACGAGTCACAAATCATCTTCTGTCCCCACCTGTATTAAAATAGTATTGGGCTAAAAGTTACAGATCTAGTCATTAATAAAAATCGGCTGATATTATTGATATCAATACATCGGTACACCTCTGCTGCACAGTACGAGTCTACTGCACAGTGAAACAAAAGTTTCTATTGATGGGAACCGGGAATTTAATAACCAAATATTGAGTGTGCTGCCATCTGGTGGTAGTTGGGAACAGCAGGCAACTGGGTAACTGGTGATTTGCAAAAGTGCTACTGAACTTGGGAATCTTTTTGATTTCAAGTACAGGTATTGTAAGCTTTGGAAGACTGTTGATTGTTTACTTAAACTTGCAATAGTCCCTTGGGGCTGGATTTACCTTTTCTCCTGTTACTACCTATTACCAGTGTAGTCTAATAGGGATACAGTATTTAAAAAATCTCTGTTGTGCAAGCACAATTTAATGTTGACTCAAGAATATTTATGGAAGCCTTTAGTGATCTTACCCTTAGGGAGCACCAGAGTTCAATTGACCAGAAAAAGACTCAATTCTCATCAGTTCTGTTGTGAACACAACTGACTTTATGCAGTGTATTTTTTGTTTCCTAAACCTGTTGAAGTGTGTATATCTAAAAGAATTTATAATTTAAAAGTTAGTCTTTGTACTGACAACCCACGAAGTGTAAAACAGAGTTATTGAGTTAAATGAAAAAGGGTGAGTTGTTACTGCATGAGTGGAGAGTATATATTTCCAGTGTAGAGCCATAAGTCTACTGTAGTTTTAAATGTTTTGTTTTAAAACTCACAATTTTTAAGTTTCAAGTTACAGTACTGTACTGTACTGCTATTTCTTTATGTTGAGTATAAATTGGCCACTAGCTTTTATACTTCAGGAATGTTCACCTTGTAACCATCATCGTAACTTACGTATCACTGCAAATTTATAATGTATATCTCAACTAATTTGTCAGCTTTAAAACGTCCCCTGAAATGCTGTTTGCATTATTGGCTTTGCAAGAGTGAACTGCCTGTTTCCATAAATGATTAAATTGACAAATATGTACTATACTGTACAATATACAGTATGATTCAATACAGAAACCTCCTTTTGAGAGGCATAAGAATATTTAAAAATATGTAAAATAGGAACAATTAATTGATGCAATTAATGATTTGATTTATTAAACTATCACTCTACTGTTTATATTTCTGTTTTTATTTTTGCAGTTATTTGGAATGCTTATCATAGCTATTGGTCTCTATGGCGTAGTGTTCACTGCTCAAGATTTGCATGGACTTAAGTCAGTGCAAGTTGCATACATTGTCATAACTGATCTCTCTGGAGTTATGGTGGCACTTGGCAGTATTATCTTCATAGTGTCGTTTGCTGGCTGTGTTGGAGCTCTCCGAGAAAATCTCTGTTTACTGAAACTTGTGAGTATGGAAAAACTTGAAGTACTGTACAGTATATATAATGTTTTAATAATATAGCAAAGAGGAATCCTTTTTTATTGTACTGTAATCAGTTTAATTTACCCTTGAACATGCCTACGGAATTTTGTTCCGACAGAATGGCAATGATTTTCCTTTTTTAAAGCATTATACAGGTACAATGCAAGTATTTTTTCTTGATTTTTTAAAAGAACATTTGTTTTAAAACAGCCATTTATTTTTCTTTTGTTATTTTCAAATTAGGATTTTTGTGGGAGTTTTTGTAAAAAAAAAAAAAAATTAATTAATCCATTTTGCCTACCCAGATTTTGTAAGATTTTTTCTTAATGTTTGAAACTAATTAGTTTATTTGTTAATGGGTTGTTTCTCTCTAGATGTTTATACAGTGGCACCTAGGTTTACAAATTTAATCCATTTCAAGAGATGGTTTGTACACCAAGAATTCGAAAACCAAAACAATTTTCCCATAACAAATAATGTAAATTTAATTAATCCATTCCACACACCCAAAAATATTAACTTAAAATACATTTTATATAGAATACTAATCATATTTTTTACTATACCTTACCTTTATTGAGAACTTTTTTTGGCATATAGAAGACGGTGAGGAGGGGAGGAGGAGAGGTGTTAGTGTTAGAAAGAGAAGTCCCCTTTCATTATAACATTAGGCAGTGATGCCATTTTTGGGGTACACTCTCTCCTACGTTTTGCAGGTATACCACTAAGACCTGGTTGTGGCTCACTGTTTGCTTGTCTTACAAAGAATCTGTCTATAGACACTTGTTTTTCTCCTATGTTTTAACACTTGTCTGTAGTGAGACATCACATTGTCATTAAAAAGGTTAGCAACGGCCTGCTAGAGCTTTATCTGAGTGAGTCTTTTCAGCAAAACTTTGTAGTTCTTCCCATACTGCACACATTTTCTTAATAATGAAGAGACATCTTCTACTCTCAACTATTTTCTTAGTATGAACTTTACCACTGATTTTCTTGGGACCCATGGCATGATACATAATAAGAACTTTTATGTTCAGAAACCAAAAAAGCCAAAAACAATCGATTCTTCACAAAGAATTCAAGCGCAGTCATCATTATGCGGGCTACTGGTAAATTGAGCGTGCCTCACCCTGCACCCAGCATAACCACGTGCTCAACCCATACAAGTATCAACAGACGACTTGTATTCAAGGCAAACTTCCTACACCAAGTCAAATTTTACAAGGAAATTAACTTCGTAGTACTAAAAAACTCATAATCCAGGGCATTAGTAAACCAAGGTTCCACTGTATATCCATATTCTTCTGATGGGTTTTTCTGTGTTTTGGCAGGAACATTTTTTTTAATGAAATAAAGGTATCTGTAATTTAAAGCATTTCCCTGTTATCCTCAATTTTAAATGTGTGTGCATATGTATTGAATTTATTTTGTTAATGTAATTTATATTATATAGTACAGTAATTTATTTTCTTATAATTTTTGCATACTATATTAAACTTTTTTTTTTCTTTTTAAGTACTTCTGGTGCCTGACCATCTTCCTCATTGCTGAACTGTTGTTTGCCATTGCCTGCATTATTTTCCCATGGAAGTCTCGGGAAATTATTGAAAGTGTCTTGTCCAAGCGCCTAATAAAAGACTACAGAGAAAGTCAAAACACACAGAACTTTGTGGATTTTCTTCAAAAAGAGGTACAGTACAGAACATTTACTAGAAAGTGTTAATCTTGATTCTAAGGCATATTGATTTTCTTTTATAAATGGCATTTTTAAGTAAGGCCTTCCTAGTTCTTCCCCTGAGCCTTCCACCCTGGTCTTATTACACCAGGCCCTTATTGACTTAACAGCTCTATTGACAAACAAAACTTTTCAAATGATTGTAAGCACTAATTGTAAGGGCCAACAGCCACAGATATGTCACCTAATCAGTAATCTTCAATTTAGGTTCAGTAATCTTCAATTTAGTCCAACTCAATTACTGGGACTGTCTGAAAACATTAAAAATGTATTCCCTGGAATGGAGACTTGAGAGATATTAATTATTACAAGTACAGTATTATAGAATGTGACCGAAAGGATTAAATCAATGATTCTAGCACGTCTCTTTTCTTTTTTCTGTGCTTTTTCTTTACTTAAGAAGAAAGTTGAAAAATTAACTCCAAAGTTTGTTTACAGTTTTATTTGGCCTGATACTAAGAAATGCATTTCGTTAACTCTTGTTAACATTATCAGAGGCAGAGTTTAAATGATTACAAAGTTCCTTGCTGCATGATATATTCCCAATGATAAGGTGAAGGTGAAACACCTCGCTTATAGGTCCATTGTATCTTGTCATACTCCTGTTCGCATGATGTCTAGGGCAGTATGTTGTATGTTCTGTCGTGTTCTGGAAGTTGGCAGAGTGTAATTTAGTGCTAGTTGGCTACTGATACATAGTATAGTTTGATTTATGGTTTGCATCAAGTAAATGACAGAATATGCCCCCTTGGCAGCCAACCAAGGGAGTGTATTCTTCATTTCCGAGTAAATGACTAAGCAAACTTTTGCCTGAATATGAGGGGTAAATGAATGAAACAGAAACATCGATGAAGGTGGTATCATTACTGTAACTGTATACTGAATCTTGTGCATGATCCTCTTTTGCATTTATGGAATTCTAATTTTGTTTGTAGTGTGCAGGCCTATCTTAAAGAGAGCCAGTCTGAAATTATGCTTACAGTGCTGTACAAGGGGATCAGATAAAATAAGCATACTGTATATAAAGAGAATTTACTAATTTTTGAAATAATTCTAATTTGAGATATTATTTCAGTTTCAGTGCTGTGGCATCACAGCAGATGGCTACCTAGATTGGAATTCCAATGAATATTTTAACTGTTCAGAGAGCAGCCCAAGTGCTGAGAAGTGTGGTGTTCCTCCCTCCTGCTGCATCAAAAATAAGAACATGGTAATTGTAATGGAACATTATTTTTTTGAAAGGGCTTTAACAGTATTCGTTAATTATTGACCTAAATTAAAATGAATGGGAAAAGTTAACTTCTGAAACCAAAGTTAATAATTTGAATGATAAAGCTCTATATTAGCTGCTCCCTTAATTGTTGGCAAATTAGCTGACCTGGAATATTTGCAGAGATCATTAAGTGCCCAAATCATAAATTATAATTACTGAACACACTTCAGATCCATAAAATTGTATTCCCTGGAGTACATTTGAGTGAGTTACATGATAATTTGCAACTAGAAAATACTGGAAAGACTTTACAAATTTATATGTTGAGATGGCTCTACCCGGAGGCATGGTAGAATGTGCAAAACAGCTCCATTGGAAAGCAGGGATGTCCTAGATACATGAAGAAATCAAAGTAAAGAACAGTATTACAAATGTGATATATTTTGTTGCCTGTTGCATTTATTGCTGAATTATATCACTTGTGAACAGTATTTTATACTGTTGTTGTTCTTAACATGAAATTTATTGTTAATTTTTTGTAGTTTTTTGATATACAATAAATAACATATACTGTGATGAAGTGGTGGTGTGAGTTTGTTAGCTAGAAGTCTTAGTTTCGTGTATGTATTACTTGACTGAAATTGTAACTTATTCCAATATGTAATGTACATAATTAGTTTTGTACAGTATATTATAACTGGCTTATTTTGTCCATGACTCATCTGTTGTGTGTACAGTGTATTTTTCTTTGCAGACTCATATGGACATCATGTGTGGGTATGGCATGCAGTCCAAAAAGGTTAGTCAAATGATTTAGTTATCATTTAGTTATCAAATTTTAGTTATTTTCTTGGTGTTTAGTTTATTGTTTATTTACTTCTATTGTACAGTACAGGCATACCTCAGTTTAAGAGTTAATTGGTTCCTGGAGACGCCTCGTATTCCGAAAACTCGTATTCTGAAGCTAATTTCCCCATAAGAAATAATGGGAAATGAATTAATCCGTTCCTGACTACCCCAAAAACCCCATATCAAACTAAATTTTTATACCTAATTCATCTAAATAAACCTACAAAACTATGTTCAAGTTATTACTTACCTTGCTCTTGAATGCTGTAGGCATATGGAAGATGGTGAGGAGGGGGGAGGAGGAGAGGAGTTACTGTTTGGAAGGGGAGTCCCCTTCCATTATCACATCAGGCAGTGAGGACTTCACTGGTATGCACACACTGGCACATTTTACCAGCATACCACTAGGACTTGCTTGTCTTACTAAGAATTTCTCTAAAGACACTGTTTTTCCCTACATTTTAACACTTGTCTGTACTAAGACATCACATTATCATTTAAAAGGTCAATGCAACGGCCTGCTACAGCTTTATCTGGGTGAGTTTTTTCACAAAACTTTGCAGTTCTTCCCATACTTCACACATTTTCTTAATCAAGGAGGGACATCCTCTACTGCCTTTACTCACAGCTATTTTCTTAGGTTGAACCTTATCAATGGCTTTCTTGAGACCCATGGTGAGATATATAATAACAAATGTATAGTCAAATGACCAAAATCCAACAAAACACTGAAAATCCAGGTGAAGAATTGATGTGGGATAGTCACTGGGCGTGAGACAATGGTAAACTGAGGGGCGGAGGGGCGACGATCGCCGATCTACCACGCGCTAGGTCGGCCTGTACGCGTATCAACAAACTCGCGTCCCGAGGTAACCCTCGCGTTCCGAGACATAATTTCCGAGGAAATCCTGCTCGTCTTCCGAAAAACTCGCATACAGGGACACTCGCATTCCGAGGTACCACTGTATATACTGATATGAGAGAAAAATTCACATGTGCCTTTTGATGCTTTGGAATGATTATCAAATGTTCTGCTCATAATATGTAATTGGAATCTTTAAAAGAATAAAATCTTGGGAAAAGTAGACTTACCTGAGACTTACTAAAAATATGAATATTCCTGTATAATTAGCCATTGTGATAAATTTTGTACTTGAACTTTTCCTTTTAACCTTATCAAGGTCGTTTTTTCTTTTAAATAGTGCATCCCTGTGATCTGGCAGATAGAACATTCACAGAGGCATTAAGTAATTGTTGTATTTTGGTTCCTCATTGCCATTCAGCATGAAGAATGCGACTACAGTACATAGATGTACTATATTAGTTATGCCATTTTCCACACACTTCTAGTCTTCTTGAATGTGTACGTCTGGTTACAGTGCAATTCCTAACACCTCTCAGGTTCCCACCAGTGTCTACGTTAGTCATGGCAGTATACTATTGTGATTTACAGCCAAGAACCTTAGCGTTTCCCTTTATGGCTACTTAATGATAAGGTGCGTGTGCATTGCAGACTCACTGTAACGTAATAACTTATTCTTGGCCTGTTCCACTCCCCCAAAAAAGAAATACTTTTGTTTCATCTGTACTTGGCTAGGTATGGTGTATTTTTATTTTAAGCCCAGGATTGTTTTTTTTTTCTTTTAGTGCAAATGATTGAACATGCTTTAGTGTATACTGTATTTTGATGCTAGAATTATGTACTGTATTTGCAAAATAAAACTTAGACAATAAATAGTACTGCATTTGTTTTTGGCACGGCATTCGGGTCCAACAAATACATGATCTTGCTGCACTGGAAGGCTATTATTATTTGTTGGTGCAACTAATCACAATCAGTTTACAACCTAATTAGAATCTTTCCTTTACATCTGAATTCTGGTGGACTGAGTTTTATTCAAGCAGGACTACTCTGTAGTACATTTGAGTTAAACTAGTCTTAAGTATCTGTAGTCTTTTGTACTGTATATCTTTTTGTGTTTTTATTTTTTTTTAATGTGAATATTAATGTGTTTCAGCCTCATGAAGCGTCAGAAATAATCCACACGGGAAGTTGTGTGACATCCATAATTCAGTTCCTGGAGTCTAACCTCTACTGGGCAGCAGGAGTCATATTTGGTATTACATTGTTTCAGGTATGGTGTCAGCAATAGATTTTGTTGTGGTTTATCAATAGTTTTAACATTACTGTATTATAGCTCAGGGTTCAGCAGCTCACATGTAAAGGGCTTCCTCTGATTTGTAATTAAATTTGTTCAACATTCATTTCCTTTCAGAAACTGATTCTATCTAACCATATTCTTTACTGTGCACTGTTAAAACTCGGTACACGCACGCACGCACGCTCTATTTTCAAATTTTTCCTTTTTTTGTCTGTCCTTCTTTTAATTCAATGAAATACACTTCTTACCACTCTATCATACATAATTATGATCTAATTACCTGTACACTTAACTCAATTTTACAATTTATTAACTTGTGCACTTCATGTCTTTCAATGACATTTCATAACATAATGAACCATCTTCCTAACACACAATGAATATTAGATTGTTCATTTCTACCGACATAACTCTTAATTCTCTTATTCACACATACCAGCATTTAGCAACCATACTTGAGGGTAGGCACACACTCCCTCTTTCATGCATCCTCTAGCTACATCTCTTCTAATCTTGTATTTCCAGACCAGAGTTTTCATTGCATCAGCTGCTTTCGTTTCCTGGTTTAGTCTTCTCTGAACTTGTTCAAAAATTTCTTCATTGTCAGAACAAATGCACTGTACTTTACAGATTTTAAGAATATATTATTGAATTTAAGACACAGCTAGCCTAGCGCAGGTGCTGGTTGAAGTTATTTGAGTTAAAAGCATTGAGGTATAGCCAGTAGATACAAAACGTACAAAAAATGTATACTGTATTACTCTTGTCATAAAATCTGTCATAAAGCATGAACTAAAAATTAGTAATTTATTTAATTTTTGCAAAACAGATTCAGCAGATGTGTGTGAGGTTTGAAAATTTATAATAAACAGTTGTTACTTTTGTAAAGTCCATATTGTGTGCAGCATTTGAGGCAAATGGCTATTTTGTTTTAAGATGTGTTCTAACAAAAGTACTGTATGATATAAGTCATGCACAGTATCGTAGATGGATGAGATAAGAAATAAAATTAATTTAAACAGCAAGGTAATTTTTGGTTCTTGCATTTGTTTAATAATGTGATGCATGGTAAAATATAAAATCCTGTAATGTACATGTACAATTAAAAAATATTGACATTGTTTTATAGTATGATTACTTGTCATTTTTATATTTCAGATGTACGTGACTCACCAAGCTCGATCCTTGATGGACCAAAATCTCCTTGCAGCGCTCTAGATGGTATTAACAGTGTTAAGCTAAGGAATTTGCTTTAATTCTGCTAGCTTGTAGAGTACAAACTGTCCCATAATAGCTGTAATCACTGCCTGCTCTTACAGTTGACAACGTTTTGTCTTGCAGTTGATATGGCCCAAATATTTCTACGTATCGTGATAAACATTGTGGAAGCTTGTCATAGCACAAAATAATAAATAGCTTTTTTGTATACCAAATATAACTGAATGGAAAATAATTTATTACGTAGTAAATACTGCTGGGAATGTATGTACAGTATAACTAAACCATTATATGGAAGATAACTTTGGTTAACCTCCAGTTGCTATAGAGTATATATAACTTCTCTCCACTTGATAGTTTAGCAACACTATCAACACTATCACTATCTTCATAAATCCCATTGTTAAGGACAGGAAGCATGCATTCAGGCTTGTATCAATTTCCCCACTAGGTTGATCCACTGATTTTTCCCAGGACACAACCCATAATAGTTGCCTAACTCCCAGGTATCTATTTACTACTAGATGAACAAAGGCATCAGGTGAAAGGAAATGTGCCCAACCATTTCTGTCCCAGTTGTGGGTCGAACCCTGGATCCCTGATTGTGATTCAAGAATATAGACCACTGTACTTCAGGACATACTGATTTCAAGTTGGGCATTTTTCTATTGATTTTATTTTTTTCATAGGCACACAAATACCCCTTGAGACTTGAGTAATTTTTTTTTACATGAATAGTTATTTGGGGCATGTCTATATGTAAGATATGTCTAATATGGCTCCTTACTATGCATCTTTGTAATAATTGTACTGTTTAGTAAAAGTTTTGTATCTGATCATGGGTGCAAAACATGTTAATATTGTTGTCCAGTGTGGTATTTGTAGAATACTTACTTCCTCTGACTTCAAGTTTTTAGTAGATCTGATAAATTTTAATTTTTTTGTATTAATGAAGATTCAGAGAGATGAAATGCATAAATGCACATTTTGTCGTGAAGTACCTTTTTCCCTTATAGCTTTAACAGATTCATTAAATGTAGTAAGCTACATTTTCATATAATAACTGGTCAAAGGAAGTACCAAAATTGCTATGTTTGTTTGGAATCATGATTTATGCCACTGTACACACACAGCCAAAACTATTTTTAATTATGTAGTTTGAAGCTTTTTTGGTTCTTTGATCAAATGATGTGGCTATGCATAACATAACATGCCTTGATTATGCATAATATATATATATATATATATATATATATATAATATATATATATATATATATATATATATATATATATATATATATATATATAAATAAAATTTATTTTGTCTTGGTGTAAATTATCAATTAGATGTGATATGCATTAATATTTGTTCTGGAGTGGTGTGCATATGTAATCACATCTCTCAGTTTGTGCTACAGATCTGTTTTCCTATTTCAGGCATTAGTGAATTTTATATTTTTAAAAATGTTATTTAAATGTAGAGTCCAGATATTTGTATAATATAATGTGCTATATGGTGATAAGGAGCATAAGTCATTAGATACTTTCAAATCATTTATTTTTGTAATAAAAGTAGTTTATATTTTCCAAAGATATGATTGAATATATTGTATAAATACAATTAGTACTAAAATACAAAAATACTAATTAAATATTTGGATATTAAAATAAGTTGTTCAGCTCTTTACTCTAATGTTGAAGGTAAATGAAAAAATAAATGAATTTGAAGGAACCAAGTAATAAAATCATAGTGTTTAGAAGTACATGAATGGTTAATGGCACATACTATATTTAGCTCTAAAGAATTTATACAGATTTGTATGAAAATTTATATTTTTATACATAAGTATTCATCTTTTAACTTGTACATTTTCAGATAATGTGATTTATAAACTATCACATACTTTAATGAAATCTATGTCAGCTGTGTATTGTGTGTTCTTACCAAGTGTAGTTGTGTCGGGGTGGAGTGAGATGTAGCTATAGCCTAGCCTCGGTTAATGTACCTGGTGCATTCATACCTCCTGATGTTTCAGTACTCTCTCATATTTGTTCTTGAAGCTGTGAATGACTTGCCTCCATCATTTCTGCTTAAAGTTCATTCCACTTGTTTATTGGCCTTGATGAATATGAGTATTTCTTATGTCTCTGGCTCATTTGTTTCAAAATTGTTTCCAAATTCCACCTGTGCCCCCCACCCCCTCACTCTGTTGTCTTTCACTTGGTGGTAAAACTTTCTGCTGTGTTTATTACCCTTGGTATCTCATCCATTGTGATCGTATTTCTGTTTTTGTAATTTCCTTCTTTAATATTCTTAGATCGAACCCTTATATTTCTCAGTTTTGTATTTGCTGCTTATGTTATTCTGTGTGTGTGTGTGTGTGTGTGTGTGTGTATCTAGCGTTAAGGTTGGTTTTCTGTCCAATCCCAGGTGGTGCTCCATTTATTATTTCTTGCAGCTGCCACACCTATATACTGTATGGTCATTCTTGCCTCTTCTCCCATGCTACACTACATTTGTTGGGATCAAAAACTATTTGTCCATCCATACAGGCAGCCTGTCTAGCAGTATCATACAGTCTTCAGAATGTTTACCCTTTTAATCAGTTTTGCATCATCAGCAAATATTATCATGTAAGATTCTACCTCCTCCTGGAGGTCATTTACATTCATTAAGAATAGTAATGGTGGGAGTATCAAACTGCAGTACTTTGTTGGCCATTTTCTTCCTGCCTGACAGTTTCACTAAAGCCCTGTTTCTTGTTTTTGGATGATATCTCTAACCCAGTCCAATTTTTCCAATTTACTCCAGCCTTCTTTTCAAGTTTGGGAATCGGGCTTTTATGTGGCATAGTGCCAAAGGATTTTTTGTGGGCAATGTTGGATGTATTCTACTCATCCTTTTTTCTGTCGTGTCTCAGGATGTCATAAAATTCACTCGTGTGTGTGTGTGTGTGTTTGAGTGATGTACGAGTACAGTGAGAGTTGGAGAGGATTTATAATATATATATCTTCAGGTGTGCTCATTACAGGATTTATCTCAGGTTGACTTCAAGTAAAGTAACCGATTCTTCTTCAAAATGTCGGGTTATTTGACTTTAAGGTTTCCTGTAAGTAATTGATGTTTGGCTGTACAGTATATCCTTATATAATGGAACATTTAATTTATTAAGGCAGTAATTATCCAAGAGTTGTATCTGAATCTCTCTGAACATTCAAATACTATGTTTAGTATTACATACCTATATGACTGAAACACATTGCTGAATAGAAAATGCTAAGTATTAATACTTTATGCGCCTTTAAGTTTTGTAAGGTTTATAAAAGGGGTTCTTGTAGGCTTAAACCAGTCCCTCTCATACGTTTTGTCATGCCTTCAGCCTACCAGGAACAGATACTAAATTCCTCTCTCACCTCCCCATCCTCAAAGAGGCAGGGAAGCTAAGGAAATCATAACACTCCACACACTAATGGCTGAAAAAAGGTCACAAAAATACCTAACAAAAACTTGACTGTCCCCCAAAAAATAAAGTATCATCTTGTCACTTTACACTGGTGCCTGAAATAGCCCCCGAGAAACCACAGCAAAGCAGAGAAAATGGCAGGAAAATGAGAGCCACTGAGGGGGCCCCAGAAAAGAAACTTTGTCGTATAGTCATTATACATGGATCTTGTGCTCTGTGGTGCCTCTAATGAGAAATCCACTGCACATCAAATGACAGAGAAAAGTGAAATTAGAAACATGTTCTGTATAATTAAAACAAAATGGGAATTTGCCTGTGAATGTCAACACCCTGGGTGGTGAACCAACTGAGATGTAGAGGAAGACTTGGATGCGTTATCCTCCCCAAAGCCAAATGCAGTAGTTGCACAGAGGACGACGTGTAGCAAGATGTTTCTGGCTGACATCATTAAAAAATGGTGGCTGGTGAAGTAGTTAAATGATTCCACCAGTACAGCAAACACATGAAGGTCAAGAAGCTGATAAAAGAAAGCCATAGAAAATTAGTGAAGGAACAGGGAAGCAGAAACCAAGGGTGAAATTTAGGGTGGGTTGTTGAGTGCCACCCTTTGGTAGGAGGAGGTGGCTCCTGCTCCTCTCTCCTGCCTGCAGTAGCAGTGCACAAGTGAAATACACCCCCGTATGTTAGCTGTGCATAGAGACCTATGCATTTCCCTTATGTTCATCTGGCAATTGAGCCTACCCAACAGCTGCCACCTCTGGGGGTTGGGCAACTCTCTAAAATGGTAGGGGGACGGGAGTGAAATGGGAGGTTCGGTGAGGCCTACCCGAACTAATTGGCTTGTTTGGTTAGCCCACCTAGTTAGACATCGGGTCAAGTGGGCATTGTGAGGTTGGTGTTTCTATTGATCCCTGAGGATACCATTCGGTCCTTAAAGGGTGATCCTCATACTGTATACTGTTAGTTACCTCAGAGGTTGCTTACCTATGTTGAACACCATAGTGGGTAGGGATTCTGGGCAATGAAGCCTTTCTCTGCTATTTGTATGTTTTATTTTGACCATATTTCCCCTTCTCAGACTCAAGATGGGTGTCCAGTCCCCACAAGTTAGAATGTCTTGAAAGATCAGGCTCCATAGCTCTGGCTATGGTGGACCTAGGCTTTTTTTTTTATCACTCCTTCAGATCATCTCCCTTCTGCAGACGTTTCCATTGGCAAGGTCAATCCCAAGGTTAAAAGTTCCCGGTGGTGTCTGCCACATCTCCCAAGTGACTCAAACCTTGATGGTTACAATGGCACATTTTGCTCTCTCCTTCCAGGTCTGAGGCAACATACATTTCACTGGCTATGCATGTTTCCTTCAGCAACTACATTTCAGGACCTGTTTGACCCCCTGCTACATGGCCCAAATACTTTGATATCTCATGATGACCATATCTGCTCTGATGACCTGTGCACACACAAGTTTGTGTTCAAAATACTCCCACTCAGACTAGTACCCACATTGTCGAGGCCGCCTCTGAGTAGCTGGCTGATCTTGCATTGGTGAGGCCTCAGTTAGGGTCTCAAAGAATGTCTTATCGAATACCAATGTTGGCACAGTCTTTCTTCCACCCCATGTTGGGACGGGACTGAAAACTCAAGGACTGCCATGATGATATCAAGAATATCCTCGAGTCTCAGGGTTGTCCTATACTCAAGGTTGATACATTCACTCGGCACCCTCACAGTCGTCGTCATTATTCCCTTAAGGTCATCAAAGTTAACCCTTTGATAGTTGAACCCTTCTGTCCTCGGTAGTTTTTGCTGGTGCCAGGTGCTTCATTCAGGAATACTTCCTCTCTCCACGCCTCTGCAGTAGGTGTTGAAAATTTGGGCATGGAGCCTCTTTGTCGATTGTCCCAATTTTGGGGATGTTTGAGTGTTGCTCCTAATGTCCCCTAGGAGTCATTTCTCATTAAAATACTTACTGAATCCACTACCTTTGATATCATTTGCCATACATTCTTTTGTTCTTGTATTGTCATCTTGAGTGATACTTAGTACCTTTTGAATACTGTATCTTTCAGCAGAGATACTGCTTCACAATCTTCCTGGCTTGTGCCTTCTTTGATAATGACATTCCTCAAAGCACAGAATTATAATTACACACTAACCCTGTTGTCATGTGCAGTAGTCAAGCCGAGGAGCAGACAAATTAGCCAGCAAACACCCAGTTCCTAATCAATGACTACTGCCGTGGGTCGCCACCATAACAATAATAATAGAACAAGCCCCTTCCCACCATGATCATCCCAGGTAATGTTGCATGAGACACAAATAAGCTCTTAAACTAGTGGAGTAAATTAACCCAGAACAATGCACAGGACTGGAAATCTCCCTGACCCTCCCCACTGAGTTCATAACCAAATGCTTGTGCAAACATTACAGACTACAAACCCACGTCAACAAATATGCATGACATTAGATGCCACTCGTTAAGCACAAAGTAACCAGAAGCTCCAGACCTCGCACCTGTTGAGTAGAGCCTCTAGCACAATACTACACTAATTGTCACCTTTCTATTCCAAAAGGGTGGAAACCAAATCCCATAATGCCATGTGAGATATGGAAAAACTCGTGAATAGTCCATCTTGGTGAGGAACTGTGTCAAATGATTTTTGCTAAAAAGCATGCCAGGGAAGGTAATCCTGAAACCACAGCTGAAGCAGGCTTTAAAAGCATGATACACAAGACTAGCATATACAGTATGCTCATAAACTGCATTAACAGACATGAAGCCCTACAATAAACCAAAAAAATCTAGAAAATCAAGTCACTTAGTTGCAAAATGCAGGTCTTATGAGCCTTATGTATGTTGGAAAGGACACCAGGTAAGAGTGACAGTTGTGGGCACAGAGGACACTTGGTTGACTAGCACAGACCATCTAGTGGAGAGAAGTTGAAACATTAAGGTGATATTTGGTCTTACAGGTACAGTACTTTGTTTGGCCCAAACATTTCTCAGTCCATATTGAGTTTGTGAGTCCTTGTAGTCATTTAGGCTGGGTTTCCTCAGTGTGTAGAGTCTAATGATTCTGCTCTACTGCTTCTTTGAGGGGGGGCAGGATTCTAATACCAGTTCCTTGTAGGATATGAGATGGTCCCTGATACAGGGTGTTGAAAATGACCCAGGGGGTACTAGTACATAAAGCTCTGGGGAGCCACTGAGTGGGCCACCCCAGAAAAGTGGGAGTACGTATGTTATTAAAATAAAAATTCTTAGCTTGCAAATCGTGAAGGCTAATGCTCGGAAAAAATTTGTTTCATATGAAAAAGATTTACATGTTTCGAGTAAATATTTAGATGTATTTAAATACAAAAGTGCAAGCCCCTTCTTCATCTATGTTTAATTAGAAGTTATAGTACACTATTAAAATGTGTAGCCAAAAATTAGGAGACAATATGTAGTGCTGTAATTATTTATTTTATGCATACAGTACTTTTATACCTGCAGTGTCTTTAAATGCAGTGCAGTTCTGTATTTTGATACAGTATTTATTTGTCTGTATTTTCATGTCGTCATGGTTGTCTATGAGGTACAGTATATGTAAGCTTTACAAGGTACAGTATTGCATTGGGCTCAAGAGTACTAAAAGAATACAATATTTTTCTAGTTTTATTTATCTTTTTACCTAGAGGAGCATGTTTGATTATAATGCAAGCATCAAATTCAATTCATTAATATGGTTGTGGTTGGTCTGTGTAAAAATACTAAATAATATCAGCCATTTATTTGTTAAACATGAGGTGCTTTTGTAGTAACTCGAGTTAGTGGTGTTAAATGATTGTATGCCTAGAAGTCGTAATTGGGTAGACATTATATGTGATATCATTTTATTTTTATTATACTTTACCTAGAAACATGACTATTGTAATTGCATCTAACGTGTCTGTTATTTAGGTTATACCTGTACCTAAATTTACTTGATGTATTAAAGTTATTCAGTCCATCCTCCTAAAATGATAGTGCTTCTAGTAAATGACTCTTTGGTTGACAGTACAATGTGTAGTGATGGACCACCAAAAAGTTGACTTTTGTATTATTGAATTTGGTCACATGGGGAATTTTTTTGTTTGTTTTTTGTTTTAACTGCAACATAAAATAGGACCTAACCTCTAGTAATCCTATGCTTAGAATGCTATCTTAGGCCTAATATAGTTCATATATGTGCTATTCTAGGCCTAGAAATGTTTTAAGTTTGATTTTTAGCTATATTTTCTGTATTAAATCAAAAGTACAAAAAGTGAAATTATTCATAGTCCAATATTCCATACTGGTACTTTGAACCAATTAGTTACTATAAGTACTGTACAGTATTATCATTTCCAGAAGATGGGTAGAAATTATTGTTCTTAGGAAATTCTGTTTTATGAGTTTATAATTTGCCTTTTTATTATTTTCATGCTTGAGAATGCATTGAACTTAACTATTTAGATGCCAGAAGATGCTAAAATGTCAAACATTAAGGGAGGAAGTTCTAATCCTTCGGGAGTCATCTTTGCGTATCTTTCGGCTCTTGTATCTTTGTGCACATTTTTGTTTTAAACTTAATACAGTATACAGCATCAGAGGTTTAGTCATGAAACTGAATCATGGTAAAGTATTATAGGTTCCATTATAATGTGATCTGCACTGGCAGCAAAGGCTTCTAGTAAAATGAGAAGGCATGCTAATAAGTAACATTTAAATCATTTGAATGTTTTCCTGGTCTGTGACAATATTTTTTTTTTTTTTTAGATTGATTTGCCTTTTTAATTATAAAAAGCATAAATGTATTACCTTGACCAATATGTTGGATACTATTTTGTGTGGTATTAATGCTGCCATGGGTCTCCAAAAAGATGGCCTGACAGTTCTTGGATTAAAAAAAAAATCATTGCCACTGAAAATTTTGAATATTATATTTAAAAATTTGTTTGCTATTTTATCCCAATTGATTAGGTTATTTTAATATTATCTAAGTATTTAAGTGCTGCTATATAAGACATGAGAATTTATTTAGTAGTGAAATAGATCATGATATAGATGACGTGATGATAATGTTTCAGATGCACGGAGAATAATGAAAGTTTGGAATGTGCTAGAAAGTAATATTTACATAATTAGAGGGGGGGGGGATTTTCTCTCTTGGCTATCCGCTCGAAAGTTCTCACAAGAATCAATTTTTTGGTGCATCATCATTTAATGGATATAGCCCTATTCCCCCTTTCCTTGCATTGTAATCTTTTCAGACCTGAAAAAGAAATACAAAAATATCATCTTTGAAGTCAGAACTCTTAACTACAACAGCTGTAATACAAATTATAAATTTCTTTATTTCATTTTCTGTAATTTCCGTACAGGTGTATAAATTAAAGGAAATTCAGTTGCTATGATGCCTCAACTTATGCCAGAAAGTTTTTATTTTCTGAAAGTAAATGGAAATGTATTTTTGTAGAATTATAATTTGCAAGATTGGGGGTCATTGTAGCAGTACTGTAATTAGTTTTATACATTATGACTAGTACTCTACAGTATTATAACCACATTTAATCAAATTTATTACCCCCCACACCATATAATTGGAAGGGAAATGTTAGTGGGTAAGTACGTAGATAGGTAAGACTTTGCTGCTACTTAGATGGCTTAACTATAAAGCCACTGCAGTAGTGGGCAATATATATTTTTTAAAGTTACCATGAAGGAAATACTGTACTGTATACAGTACATTCAGTTTGTGTGCTTGTTGCACATTTTTGTAATTCCATGATATAGTTTGAACAAAATGTTGAAAACAAATATTTAGTGCACTTAATTGTCACATTATATGAATTAATAAATATATTGTAATTGCTGTTTTATCAGTATACCACTCTACTTGTACCTGCAACTGGTTAATTTATATGATAGAAAAAAAGACTAGCATTGTATTCATATTATTTAGGAGATTGTCTGCTATTTAGGAGGGGGTACCAAAATATATCTCTTGTACCAAATATCTTGATATCTTGTACCAAAACCAGGAAGCAGACCTAAACTGAGATGAGCACAAATCTATTTAAATTGCATGATTTCAAAGACACAGCAGGAGTACTAGTACAGTAATAGTAAGTCCCACCAACCCATGGAGGAAGAAAGGCAGAACTGCAACATCCATTTAAGATAGCTGGATAAATCTAATTATAACCAGATCAGGTGGCTGTATGTAATTTTTCTGTGCAAATCCTGTACTGTAATTTATACTGAGTTCAGTATTTTTATGAATCTTGTACTGTACAGTATTTTAAATCAAATCAGCTGTAATTATCCCAAGATAGTATTCAGTCAGTAGTATAATTTCTATTCAGAGTACAGTATATATAATTAACATGAATGTGTAACACCAGCCTAAGAAACATCTTAACGACAGCAAAAATTTTGATTAAGAAAAGTTGATGCTCGTTTAAACATTCCATAAAACCCACCATTGATAGTTTGCTGGAAGTAGCTTTTGTGGGTGCCTAAAATTACAAAATAGTTCAGTTCCTGGATTTAAGCATGGAGGATTCATAATAATTGGTAATTAATTTTGTGTATTTTTTATTCCTTTTTTCAACCATTTGCTACAGTAGCAAATAGAAACTATTCATAAATTCATCTTTACAGTACTGTATTGTTTTAAGCCCATGTGATTCAGTATTATACTCTGCATTTCTAATACCATTCTCTATACCAGACCACACAGTAGATTCTAGATCCAGTGTTCTGCAGTATTTTGCATGTATGACCAATTATTTGATTACTGTTGCCTTAAAAATGCAGATTTTATTAATATTATCATTTATTATTATTATTATTATCATTAATAATAAAAATGATTATTATAAGATGACTGCATGACTGATGCAGTATGAGGTGGATTACACACAATCATTGACTGCTGAGGGATTTACTGGAACTGGTAATTGTACAAAAAATGGCTGTTACTTGATTTTACAGTACATTAAATATGATGATAATATTATTTATATATTTGTTGAAAAATATTGCAGAAGGGTTTCAGAATAAGATTAAAGATATGTTAAAGTTTAATGGCATTACTGTTTTTGAGAGTTGCCATTGTACTCTTGCCTGTGTCTTGTTAATGATATGATGGGGCATAGAATTGTTAATTTTGTCTTACCTGCTTGCTTTGGTTAATGAGAGCTTACTAGTGATATTTGTTTCCTCTTCATAAATATATATATACCTGTATATAATTACACACATGTGTAGTTACAGGATGAGATTTATGCTCATGGTGTACCGTCATTTCAGCACTCTTTGTCATATGATGATTTGAAACTTATGATAGTTTTGACCTCCACAACTTTCTCACTTAACATGTTCCAACTGTCTACTACGCTTGCAAAAGAAAACTTTCTAATATTTTTTTGCACATTTGTTTCTTTAGCCTATGACCTCTTGTTCTTGAGGTTGTTAGTTTTAGGAATTCCTCTTGTCAATTTGGTCAATTCCCATAATTATTTTGTAAGTGGTGATCATGTCTCCTCTCTTTCTTCTATTTTGTAGCATTAGCATATTTAACACCTCTAGCCTCTCTTCATAACTCTTGTTTTTCAGTTCTGAAAGCCATTTTATAGCGTGCCTTTGCACTTTTTCCAATTTATATATGTGCTTCTTGAGATATGGGTATCTTGAGATGAGATGATTTCGAGGCTTGGCGTCCCTGTAGCCCGGTCCTCAACCAGGCCTCCTTTTTGTTACACTCCCTCCCCCCCAGGAAGCAGCCCGTAGCAGCTATCTAACTCCCAGGTACCTATTGACTGCTAGGTGAACATGTGTATCAGGGTGAAAGAAACTCTACCCATTTGTTTCCGCCTCCACCAGGGATTGAACCTGGAACCTCAGGACTACGAATCCCGAGCGCTGTCCACTCAGCTGTCAGGTCCATACCATACAACCATACAACTGCTGCATATTTCAATTTTGGTTTCACAAAAGTCATGAACAGTTTCCTTAGTATTTCACCATCCATGTAAATTAAAATGATTCTGAAGTTGGAAAGTGTAGCATGTGCTCCTTGCACAATGTCCTTTATGTGTTCCTCTGATGGCAGTCTTCTTATCCTGAACTACCCCTAGATTCTTTGTTAGAGTTCTTTTAAGTCCTTTCCACATAATTTGTAGGTTATGTGGTCTGTTTTCTCCTATTTAACATTCTATAATGTGGCATTTATTTACATTAAATTCCATTTGTCAAATGTTGCTCCATACACTTATTTTGTCCAGGTCATAAAAAATATACAAATAAAAAGAACATTTAAATAAAAAAACTATACTTTTCCTGCCAGATTCTATCTGGAAATCACCTTGATTGATGTGAGAGATCTCTTAGCATTATTTGTGTGTGTACTTACCTATTTGTACTCATCTATTTATGCCTGCAGGATTGAGCTCTAGCTCTTGAACCCCACTTTTCTAGCCGTTGGTTGTCTAATGAAATACAATGACGCAATAAAAAGCAATGCAATAAATGAAATGCAATGACTTCTGACCTATTTCCCCATCATACCTGCTTTTAAAGTTATGAATGAAGTTTGCCTCTACAACCTGCTCCTTTAGGTCATTCTATTTACTCACTAGAAGGAGTGAAATTACCCAAGTGTAGTTATAGGATGTGGTGCCCAGTCTTCTCATTACTGTCATATAACGCATTGAAACTACTGATGGTTTTGACATTCATCGCCCTCTCATCATGTTTCAACCGTCTTCCTCTGTTTGCAAAAAGTGACCTTTCTAAAAAAAAAATCCATATGATCGCCTTTCAACCGTCGGATGTCTCATATATTGATTTCTAACCTATTTTTCTCAGTCATATACAGTATAAAATATATATTTCACACCCTCCATCTCATCACTCCTCCACCCTCTCTCTCTCCCTCACTACTTCTCCCCTCCCCTATCATTTTTGTTTTTTGTGTTTATATTCAAGGGTTCTTACATTCTTGTAAAGCCACTGGCACCCATAGTGTTTCGAGCAGGTCCTTAATCCTATTTTTCCCCGGAATAAGACCCGCCAAATCGTTTAACAACCAGGTACCCGTTCACTGCTGGGTGAACAAAGGCTATAGTTAAGGATTGGCACCCAGTCAATCCTCCCCGGCCAGGATACGAACCCAGGCCAAAACGCTTGTGAAGCACTGGGTGAGTGCTTTACCACTGCACCACGGGTACTGTTAAATAAATTATGATAAATGATAAGTTAAAATGGTAAATTTATTAAAAATACTAAATGATAAATTAAAATTTTCTCTTTTCTCTCACTCTCCCGCTCCTCATTCCTCCACCCTCACACTTTCTCCCCCTACCTTCGCTCCTCTCTCCACCCTCCCCCCCCCCCCCACCGCGCACACACGAGATAGTACTTGAAAGATGGCGGCTACAAATAGAGCTCAACCTGTAACTATACTTAGGTAATTACACGCACATACCACCCTCCATCCACCTACCTACACACGTACACTGACGTCCCCAGAATACAGCCCACAACAGCTGATTATCTGCCATGTACCGTTTTACTGTTGAGTAAAACAGCTGATTATCTGCCATCTTCCACCTCGCCCAAGAATCGAACCTGGGTCGGTGGATTGCAAATCTCAAACGCTGCCTGTGTATCAGCATCTTTTAGAATAGGAATAACATAAATTAAAATGCTGCCCCCCTTTGTTCTTTTATTTTGAGATGTCTGGGTTAGAACTGGGCCAGACATAAGTGTTTTATTATTTCTTGTGTTAACAGCAAAACTGGTTAATTTTTGTGTGTAAACTACTTACACTTAATACTTGTATGATGTTCTTCTAAATGCAGTACTGTGTAGGTAAAAATACGAATAATCTGCTGTAATTTTTCTGTTATTTAGCTTAGAGCAGGAGGCCAGGTCGATGAAAGTACTGGAGTACTTCTCCTTCTCCAGACCTGGTCAAGAACTGGGCCGCATGAACGTTGAGCCCCGAAATCATCGCAAGGTAAGTGTAAGGTAGACACTTGTGTAACAATGGAAATTCAGGAAAAAATTATCCCATTTCTTCATTTCAGGTACAGAACATCTGGAGAACAACTTGGGACTCATCAGTGCCTCATGAATAAAGCGTCTATCTATTACCAGTGAAGAGTCATATTTTTGCCTTTACAAAACCAAGTCCTCCCTGGATTTCCTCCTAATCCAGTTAACAAGATGATTACTGAACATTTTAAGACATGTAATTTTCCACTATTGTATAGTGTAATCACCATATAGTAAGCTTATATAAAATCTTTGCAATTCATATGTATACTTATTATATTTTTTCTAATAAGCCAATAGTGTTTTATACCTTACCTACTACATATAAATATTATTGATATACTATATCTTGCTGTCAGAATTTCAGAAATCATTTGAAGCCACTGTAATGTTTTTTGCTCTCCCTCCCGGACACGTGTTCTGGGACGTCCCTCCCGGACTCTGGTGTTCCGGGACGTCCCTCCCGGACACTGGTGTTCCGGGACGTCCCTCCCGGACACTGGTGTTCCGGGACGTCCCTCCCGGACACTGGTGTTCCGGGACATCCCTCCCGGACACAGGTGTTCCGGGACGTCCCTCTTGGACACTGGTGTTCCGGGACGTTGAAGGCGGCACCTGCTGCTCTCATTGTACACTGTACTATATATTAACAGTGAGGTTGTTTATGCTTTGACTAGTTTCACAATTCAAATGAGATTGAGTGGCCAAAGATGCACTCAAAAGTATGTAGGAGTCAGTAGCATACTAATGGAGCGCCTGCATGATGAATGAAGCCTTTAGAGGACTGCAAATATTCAAGCAACCATACTACAGTCTCTTATTGCTGCATAAATACAGAATGGCAGACCCATGCAGGATGAGGCGATGAAATTGGTTAATTTGATAATAGCCCATCCTTTAAATTTATGTATTTTCAGTGCTATTTAAATAATAATAAACAATATTAATCATTAATAATAAATAATTAGTAAGGAGTTTGAAAATGGTTTTGAACAATTTCTCTTGAATTCTCGAGTGTGAAGGTCTCTGTTCACCACAGACAGCCATTAACAGACACCAGGAAATCTGGTGTCTCTTCTGTTTATTCACATAAAGAATATGGGAATGTTTTCAGGCTTTAAGGTAACTAATGGGCTATATGCGGGGACCCTGTTATTGTTCCACGAAGACTGTTGTGGTGATTTAACTGTATAATTCTCTGGTGCTCCCCACTTGGATTATTTTATCCAAGCTTGGAGACCTCATCTTCTGAAGGAAATATAGCTGTTCTGGAGAAAGTACAACACCGGGCGACAAAAATCATTCCAGAACTGTCAACTTTCCTACTAGGAACGGTTGCTTTCGTGCCTTTGATAAGCCGCCAGCTTCCGAGCCTCTTCGAGGCCACTAGTGTTAATGGCCCTAAGGTAAATTCAGGTAAACTATTGGTCCTTGTTCGTGTTACATCTGACCTTTCCAAGAAGTCAGAAGTCTTTCCAAGAAGTCTTTCCAAATGGGGTACATCAGAGTAACCAATTTTTCTGTTCTACTTCTAGCAAATTTTCCCCCAGAGTCATTATCCAGAAGGAAAATGCCTGCAGTATCTTGGACATGCAGAGTTGGATGAGCTTTTTGAACAGTGATTGCTATGTATACTTGTATTCTATAAACTATAACATAATCAGTAAATTATAACACTCACTTTCTCTTTCACCCTCTTTCTCTTAGCCTTCACTAGCAAAATCTGGGTGCAACACAAGAATATTTTCCAATATTCGTGAGTGTATGAAGTAGTTATACATACATACACACACACACACACTTTTACACACACACACACACACACACACACACACACACACACACACACACACACACACACACACACACACACACACACACACACACACACACACACACACACACACACACTTTTTACGTTTGGAAAATGAATTATATCATCTCGCGAGATGTATACAAGTTGGAAAAGGGGTATTGTGCGAAGTGGTGGACGAAATAGTATGAGGTACTTTGAGCTCTGTAATTACGTCATAAACTCAGGAATATTGGAAGATATTCTTGCGCTGTACCTAGATTTTGTTAGTGGAAGCTAATAGATCAGCTTTACATTTCATGTTCTCTCCTAATTCCATGTATGACTGGCCGTCTTGTGAGGTGGAGATGTTGGATAAGCTTGTAGCTGGTTTTTTATCTACAGTGTGGTTCTTCAAACAGAATGGGGTAGCATCACATTTCTGTGTACCTGAGCTTGTTAAAAAATATATATTGTTTGAGAGGAGTCTTGTAGAAACTGGTAAGAGTAATTATAATATAATGTTTCCATGATTCAGTGCAACCATCCTCTAGGTGGGAATATCAGATGAACTTATAAATATTTTTTTTATCTACACTGTGTAATCTTTCATATAGAATAGGGTAGCAACACATTGCTGTGCACACCTAAGCTTGTTAATAAAAAAGATGTGGAGATACAAGATACGTTACGCTGTCTGAAGTGACACGTCCAGTTCATACCTCAAGCTTCTTAATTTCAGCCTCATCACCTCCACAGGTGAAAGGTTTGTGGAAACAAAAATTAGCTATATTACCTTTAAATACATACATGGATTGATACTTCTTGAAAGGATTTTAATTATTACGTTCAAATATTTTAAATATCTTAACTTCAGATATTTCGCATTAAATATCTGCTACAGCAAATATACGATTGCACTTCTCCTTCCATATACAGTATTTATTAGACAATATATAAGGTAACTTATTCACGTTTATTTTAATCTATAAAACTGCAATATTACTTGGCTGTGTGCAATATTACTTGGCTGTCACGAAAATATGGCATAAATTAAATTATTATAACTATCTGCTGTGTTTTGGCGGCTCCACATATTGCTCTCATGCTTTCAGCTTTCAATTAAATCAAACATCTTTTGTAACAAAATATGTCAATAAAACTCAAATACTTTAAACAGGAGCCAAGTTTATAGCCACAAATAATAATCGTAAATATTATAACGAATATAAAACCGAATGAACATACAACTACGACTTCTAGGGCTAATATTGAGTGTATAGATAAATGTAAAGATGTATGGGCGGGGGAAGCGTGAGAGTGTTGGAACTCGAGAGCGACTCGTCCCTGTCCGCCACCACGCGAGGTCACCGCCGAGATGGCCAAGAAAAACAAATCCAAGATGCTCGACAACGAAGATGATGGAGGTGCTGAAGAGGAGGAGCCGGACTTCAGCGATCCTGAAGACTTCGTGGAAGACATTACGGAGGAAGGTTGGTGTTGTGGGGTGACTAGGGAGGAGTGTAAGCGGGAGGGAAGAGGCATAGGGTCGCCTACCGGTACACTGCCCATGACAGCTGGACACGGGGTTTTATGACATAGTCTCCTCGTGGGGCTGTAAGGGAATGTATTCAGGCTTTAAGGTAACTAATAAAAGACTGGCCTATATACGGGACCGTGTTATTGCTCCACGATAAGCGCAGAGTACATCGGTCACAATTCCTTCAGGCAGTACACATCCTAATCAATAAGAGATCAGATTTACCCCAAATATGGGGTTTCCTCACAGTTGTCGCAAATCACGCTTTTGTGGTGGTTTCACGATGATGGATAACATTACTTACCCAGAACTTGTCCCCGACCGTCCAAGTGGTTGGGCACCATTCCCTCCCTTCACTTCCCCCCCCCCTTCCTGGTCCCATCCCTAATCCTTATCCTGATTCCTTCCCAGTGCTATATAGTCATAATGGCTTGGCGCTTTCCCCTGATAGCTACCTACCTACTTTACCTACCCAGAACTTGCATGTCCAAGTAATGCAGTGCCACATGGCATTGTTGTGTGCAATATGTCGGTCAAGTCTCGATGAAATGATGCAATATAAATACACAGTAACAGAGTGAATCATGCTAGACACAATCTGTTGAAACTGGAGAACCATTTCAAAGACTTGAAAAAGTCAGCATGTAATCGTAATCATTTTTGCCTCTTTAGTCATACTTGCTTAGTGCATTCCTTGCCTCTTTTTGGCATCAAGTATTTTGTGTATATTACTTGTATATACTGTATGTAGTCATACTGGCTTAGTGTTTCTCCTCGTAATTACCTTACCTTAGTTGACAGAACAGAACGGGATTCTCCACATGGTACTATATTTTTATAACAAAATCACTTGAAAAGTTTTTTTTCAAAATATAGTTTACAGTACATTTATCAGAACGATATTCTTGGAAAAGTTATTTGAGAAATCTTTATTTTAAAGCACTTCATTAGTTCTCAGCTATAGTAACCTATGCCTACTGCAATCAGGTATGCCTAAAATTGGAATCATACAGTACATGATGGTAAAACTGTGTTGAAGAAATATGAGGGAGGACCTATGACTAGCTGCTAGCTTCTTGTCTGCCATTGTCTCTAAAAAGGTGGGTAGCCCTTGGGTAAAAACCCAAGTGCAGGCGATGAGTCACAATAACGTGGCTAAAGTATGTTGACCAGACCACACACTAGAAGGTGAAGGGATGACGTTTCGGTCCGTCCTGGACCATTCTCAAGTCGATTGTGATGAGGAAGTAGAGACAGGCAATAAATTCAGTATTGACAAGCAATAAATTTAGTAATAAAGTATTGGCTGAATACCCAAGTATTCAGCCTCAAAAATATATTTAATTGGAACTATGTGTACAGAATAGGCAGAAAAGTCGTCGTAGCCAAGATGGTATGGTTTGCTAATGAATTTTAAAATGTACCTAACTTTACCCAACCCAACATTATAGACCATACCACAGGTTATGCATGGCCATCTTTTTAAATTTTTTTATTTATTTAATATATAAGACAGGTCCATAGTCCTAATTTTTTCCAGAATATGATCTGCCAAATAGTTTAACAACCAGGTACCCATTCACTGCTGGGTGAACAGAGGCTACAGTTAAGGATTGGCGCCCAGTCAATTTTCCCCGGCCAGGATACAAACCCAGGCCGAAGTGCTCATGAAACACTGGGCAAGTGCTTTACCACTGTGCCACATAGTGAATGTGTCCTGTGTCCATCATTAACCTTATGGTAGACCACTGGCCACCCTGGTAACTGAACATTCACCAACCAAGTGTATTTTAGGTGTGTTGGCTAAAAGTATTGAAGTGAATAAGATGGGCCATAATTAACACTTTCGTTCGGGAGGGACATATACATCGTCCGTAATTAACTCTGTGGATGTTCGGGAGGTACGTCTACAACGTCCAATTTTAATGTACACTTTTTGTTAAAATTACATTTTTTATCTGAATGCCAGGCTTTTGGACTTTATCTGTATATATCCCTGTAGAGCATTCTATTGCAAACAAATTGATACCAAAATTAACGGCCTAGCAAAACATTTGACGTTATCAAACTAAATAGATTATACACATTTGTGTGCAGGTGTAGGTGTACAAATGCGTGCTCGTTCATGGCAAACGCTTGGCTGACTTTCACCTTTGCTGCACGGAGGGGGGGTGGCTTGGATTTTGGACTTTATATTCATATACCCCTGTAGGAATTCTATTGTGAACAATTTGATACCTTATTGAAAGACGTAGGACGAGAATTGAGGTGAGAATCCCACAAAGAGTAAACACATTTTGGTGGTGGTTCACACTCACGGGTAACTCTTGGCTGATTTGTGAGTTTGGTGCGGGTGGCATGCCAGACTTTTGGACTTCATATGTATATATCCCTGTAGGGGATATATACATATCAAGATATATGCATTACTATTGTGAACAAAATGATATCAAAATTAATGCAGTAAGATGAAAATTGAGGTGAGAAAACTTAAAAAGAGTATTCATATTTGCATCTGGCTGTTCGCTCACATGCAACGTTTGGTGCACCTTAAGGTGGTCTAGAGAGCGCGCAGTGGGGATGGGAAAGTGTTAATATGGGTATTCTGGCAGACTTACGGTTATACAAGTACGGGCAAATTTCCTTACAAATGTATGATACATCTAGGTGCTTGGCAACAGTTAGGCCGGACAACTCTTGTTGCACTACCTACTTGCCTACATTTTTGGTTACTGCCTTAACCATTGCACTATACACCTGGTTTTGGCAAAAACTTCATAATGCAACTGTTAACCACTGCCCTGCACACCTGGTTTTGGCAAAAACTTTATAGTGCAATTGTCAAGGACATATTTTTGTTTTTATAAATGTTCAAGTAAAGTTAATGTCAAAATGTTTCCAAACTCCACCATTTTCATTTGAAAACACAAAGAGTGATGAAAACATTAAAAACCATTAAAATGTAGCCTAATTAAAAAAAAATAGAACAACTCACAGAGTGCCCGTGCAGTACAGTGGTTAAGGACATATTTTTGTTTTTATAAACTTTCAGGTAAAGTTAATGTCAAAATGTCTCCAAACTCAACCATTTTCATTTCAAAACACAGTGATGAAAACATTAAAAAATGTTAAAATATATCCCAATTAAAAACAAAAATAGCACAACTCTCAGTGGTTAATGAGTATTACATCTGGGCATGTAGATTTTGGTGTCATTTATAAGCCTATACATTCCATTAGCATATTCTTCTTTTTAATTCTGATTCATAAACTAATAATTCACATATGAGGGCTGAATTCTAGTGACTACACTACAATATTAATGAAGAATCAAATGTCCTTTAAATTGCTAGTATGTATTGTTAACAATTTTAAGATGACATACTGTACTGTACAAATGTTTAGGACATGTACTTGACAATTAGCTACACTTTTAATGAGTTTTTAAACAATTAGCTTTTATGTTAGGGGATATCCCTTTCATTGCCTTGCTTATATTTAGTCAAGGATGCAAAAGCTTCCTGGAGCCATATGCCAATGTGACTACTTTAAAATAGTGTTCAACTTTTCCGTGAATGAGGTGGCATAGGCCTCGATGGCCTATACATATGCATTGTATTGTTTTTATTATTCTGTATGTGGTGTATATAAAAAATAGCTAAAATTTTAAGGGCATCGTTTCACTGTTCTTTTAAGAGTAATACATAAGTATTATGTACTTATTATGTAAATAAGAGTAATCTTTTAAGAGCAATAATGGGATACATTGAAATCTGTTTCATACAGTATTAATATATATCAACAGAAATAGAACACACATGAAAATTAAAGAAACTAGCATTAACAGATGGGTATTTACTTGGATTGGGTACATGAAATGTATTTAACTTTAAATTGATTGAAAACGGGATTTTAGAAGGTCACCATGTATTTGGTGCTGCACAGTATCAGTCTTATTAAAATATATACCTTAGTCTTTTGAGAAATGTTTAAAGCCAACTCGGTGCACTGTAGTATGCTATGATCAAATTCGTGGTGTAGGGTTTTGTTGTAGTTTTGTTCATTAAACAAAAACACCTGCTATAGCTTTAAATGACAGATAAAATGCAGTACACTACACAAATGCAAATACAGTTCTGTTTTTGTGTAGATAATTTGGTTTTATTAATTTGTATAAAGCTACTTGAACTTGATATTTAATGGATGTGCTGATAAATTCTTATTATAGGTTGTCTTCACTTGTTTTACAAGTTTATTAATATAATTTGGTACAGTAGTGTCATACATTTGATATATAAATTTTTATTCAGAACTTCTAGGAGATTTGCTTCGCCAAAAACCAAAGGAAACTGATGGGGTAGAGTCTGTCATCATTGTTGATGGTGTGCCATCAGTTGGTGCCGAGAGACTAGAGAAGTTGAAGAATGTTGTTCGTAAAATCTTCAAAGAGTTTGGTGCCATTATCAATGAATTCTACCCCACAAATGAAGATGGAAAGACTAAAGGGTAGGTGTTGATTTATATTATAGTACAAGGACTGAAATGTTAAAATTTTTAACTACTGTATACAGTTATTTGATTTTCTTCATTCTTAGCAAGTATTTGCTATTGGATTTTACACTGAAAGTATCTAAAGTCTTGCCTAAATGACATTTCTCCAATATGTAATGTTATATTGTACAGCATTTAAGTTGGAGTGCAAGCAGTGGGAGCCTGATTAAGGCTATTTGTACAATTATTCACGGAAGAGTACGGTGTGAACAAGAAACTAGCCATCCCTGGCAGCCAAAAAAAATTACTGTATGACCTAAGCAAATGCTGATTAATATCAGTATATGAGCACTGTTGAGTGGGCAGCTTTACTTTTGAAATGACATTCTAAATAGTTTGCACAATTGATAGTTACTGCATGTATTTTTCTTGTTTTTTGTTACCCATCTGCTTTGTATGTATGTGTATGTGAAGGTGTCTATGTCTTCGTATGATGGAGCTGCAGGAATAGTAGTTGCTGTATTTGTGTTTTATTGGGTTATGACCAAAATATGAACATTTAAAACATTGTTAATTTTCTCAACATCACTGTAGCATGTTGCATATTAAAGAAAAATCATTGATTTGAATTTTTGTTTACAAAACATTTACAGAAATTAGCTGGCAGCCAGTGCCAAAAATTGTCATGGGGGGTCTGAATGTATTCTGGTGACCCAACCTGCCTATGTGTTCATCCCAGACCCCCAGACCCATTATTTCTGTCAGTTTGGGTGACACCAGTCCCACGTGTCTGGCCTCCAACTTTGAACACGTATACTCATAGTATAGATATACTATGGTCTTCTTTTTATAACTTGTATACTTGGGCTGCTTTTTTATCATATAGCAGTGTTGGATATATACAATTTTGTTACTCCCTTTTTGTATTACCCTTTGATATATTCTTAGGAAAAAGTTCTTGTTTACAGATACATCTTCCTTGAGTTCAAGGATCGAGCTGCTGCTGAGGAAGCAGTGAGACAGCGCAACAACTACAAATTGGACAAACAGCACACTTTCCTATGCAATCTTTTCACTGATTTTGAAAAGTATGAAGACATTCCTGAAGAATTTGTTGCACCTGTACCTCAGCCATACAAAGTATGTAGTTTGTTTATACCATGGTGGAATTAATTTTTTAACAATTATTGCTGGAGCTGTAAATACTATTATTTAGCTAATACCAGCATACTAAATTTTATGGTGGTATGTGTAAGGAAGGAAGCTATACATGGAGATTTATTCTTAAAGAATTGTAGTTGAAGCATTTACTTTACTTTATATTTAGTTAAGCTTGGTTGAATATGTAAAACATCAACATATCTTTATAAATAACTTGTCATTTTCAGGATATGGGAAATATGAGCTATTATCTGCTTGATGAAAACTGCTTTGACCAGTTCTCAATTATCTATGACGGAGGCACAACCACTGCTATCTACCTAAATGTTGTCCCAGAAGCTGTAGAGGTCGCCAAAAGAGAGGTGATTGAGATTGATTTGTTTTAAAAATTGTTCCATTGGTATTTGAAATACAGTAGTCATTACTTTGAATTTGCTAATGATTTAGTTTTTCATTCTTTCATAGAGATGGACAGAGACGTATGTACGTTGGTCACCAAGGGGAACTTACCTAGCTACATTCCATGGCAAAGGTATCGCTCTTTGGGGTGGGGAAGAGTTTCGTCAAGTTCAAAAATTCAGCCATCCAGGTGTTCAATTTATTGACTTTTCTCCTTGTGAAAAGTGAGTATAACCTTTGAATATTAGTGCAATATTACTTTCTAGATGATGAAAAACTTTGTCCAGAAAGAAAATGTTGGTTACAAGGCTTAATCTTTTCTGAAAAAAAAAAAAATAAATTCATTGGTAAAGCTGCAGTTCGGATAATAATAATGACTACTCATTAAAGGTACATTGTGACTTTCTCACCACACGTTGATCAACGATCTGAAGAGCCTCAGTCTATTATTGTTTGGGATGTTCGTTCTGGGCTGAAGAAACGAGCCTTCAATGCTGAAAGACCTCCAGTTTGGCCAGTGTTCAAATGGTCTAATGATGACAAGTATTTTGCAAGAATTGGTGAAGATTGTCTTAGCGTGTACGAAACTCCAGTAAGAATTATTGATTTTTTTGTTACAGGTGCTATGTGCATATGTACGTACATCATGCCTGTTGTATTTTAAACATCTTGTTCTACATATTGAATGATTTTACACCACTATATTTATAATTATTATTATTTTTACTCCACTATATATTGTTGCCTTTAAACTTGTAATTTTGTTGGATATTTGTTTTAATCTTCTCTCTCTCTTTCCTAAAATTAAGATAGTTTTTATCATATATTCATGAAACAAGGAAAGAGTTATTATATAAATTATGTTTTCCAGTCATTTGGTTTATTGGACAAGAAGAGTATCAAAGTTATGGGAATCAAAGACTTCAGCTGGTCTCCAACAGACAATGTATTGGCTTACTGGATTGCTGAGGATAAGGATGTGCCTGCAAAAGTGTCCCTTGTCTCTATTCCAAGTCGAGAAGAAGTAAGTGATGTAACTAAGGTCAAGTGGTTAAGGCATTCATTATCCATCTATAGTGATTTTTTTTTTTTTTTTTTTTTTTACACAGAGGAGGGTTTGTTGTACTTAACCAGGTGGATTGGCCATAATCAAGGCTCTAGAATTGTTTAAGTTCACATCTGAGAAGGAAATTGTCCAAGGAAAAGTACAAGTTTGGCAGATTAATTGCATCCTATTGAAATGTTATTTGTTTATTCAGTTTATTATACAAATTAGTTCTTATATTGATGAAAATAATTTAAGTAACAATTTCTACATATTAGATGCAGTAATCTAGAGTTGAAATTAAAAGAATTAGGCAGTCAAAGTTTACAATTAATATTCTCTTACGATGTACTATGTAAGCTTCCCAATTACCTGCTTGACATATTACTTCAAATTTATTAATCAAGTTTAATAAATGTACATTTTTACCCTGGATGCTTTATTGGCATGTTGAGGATTACTATGTTGACATTAATGAAATTTATATTTTAAGGAAAATTGCTATAATTTCTTGTATAATTGAATTTCATCCTAGTTCAATTTTGGTAAATTCCAGTAGGAAAACTAAATATTGGGTGGTAAAAAACTTGCATAAGTACATTTATATTCATTCATTGACACTTAATTCCTTCACCAGGTCAGTAACAAAAGTGACAACCATATTACAGGTTTTCAACCCTGTGGTCTAATGTTGAGGTGTACCTTGGGCCAGATCTTTGCCTGACAAAAACTTAGTTTTAAAAGTATTAAAATAAGGTAATTGTGTGATACATTTTAGGAAGGAAGAGGTGGAATTTACTTGTTTGTATATTAGGTAAATTCTCATAGCAAAATAGTCTTCCTAGCTTTGTGCTTTCTTTTGATACTTACTCATAGGTATGTTATGAAAATAGACATAAGGGATTTTGATGCATAGGTACCTTGTTAGTTTGTCAGGAAATAATGTAAGTTTCATATTGTGGGCATCAGTATGATTTGAAAAACGTTCATGTACCTTGTAAGATACAAAAGCTGTTTATGGTTCGTCTCCAGACCTCTTATACAGTACCTCTTGTGATAATTACCTTTCTACATTCAAGTTCTTGTCATACTGATTCTTGAAGTTGTGGATGGATGTAATTTCAACAACATCCTCTTCCAATACATTCCAATTGCTATCACCCACATAGGATATGAAGACTTCCAAACATCTCTGATACTTGAATGCATATCCAGCTTCCACTGCTGTTCCTTTGTCCTACTTCCTTTCAATTTAAATAGGCTGCCATTGACCACATTGTCTATTCTCAGTATCTTGTATGTAGTGATAATGTTCCCCCTCTTTTCTTTTTTGCTTCACGAAGTTGGAGTTCCATGCCAGTGCTGTATATTCTGGTAATGGTTTCACACAAGTATATATGCAGTTCTTATGTTCACTAACTTCCCATAAACCACTGATGTTATCTTGTTCACATGAGCTGGTGATAGCGCTGGGATTATATTTATCTCCAGGTCTTTTTCTCTTTGTATATTGTTTCTTAGTTGCCTTTCCATCCGTTATGGTGTAACTTTCTACAATATCTATCTTCCTTTCAAATCTTCTTTACTGTATACGTATTTGGATTGAATTCCAGCAGTCATTTATCGGCCCACTCCTGAAGTTTGTCAAGAATTTTTTTAGCATCTTAGTTTAAAGTTCTTGTTAACTTTGCATCATCAGCATACAGTACATTGATATGAATGGGCAAACTCCCTCTGGTTTATAGAGGGAGTTTTTTTGTTTACATTTTTTGTTTACATAAATTAGAAAGTGTACTTTTTAATTTGAATATTACACTAAAGTGTACTCTTGCAAAATGTTTCACTATTCTTCTCCAAATGAGTAATGTAAAATCTCTGTAGTTTCCTTTAATGATCATGGTGATACCTGGTCTGGACTTGCTACATTTAGTTCTTCTAGTTTTTTTTTTTTTTTTATTTTTAACTTCCTCAATAACTTCAGTTCTGTTTAGTGCTGCTTCTGGCTATCTCTTATTGGACATCATTGGTACGGGCTTGTAGGCCTGGAATGTTTTGTTAAGTTCTTTATTCACTTTGTCATTCTCCAAATGTTCCTGTCCCAAGTCTATTCACATGATTTTGTACACTTTTTTTCTCCATATATGGCTATGCAGCAGTTGAGGCTAATATTTTGTTGTTGCAATATAGCTTTCAACTGATGCTCCGCTGCCCTTCTGATTCTGGTGTAATTGTTTCCGGTGCTCTTAAGTACCTCCCTATTTTCTTCCGTACCCTTATAATTTGTCTATTACTTTTTTCTTCTCCTTTTCCTTGTTACTCTGTCTATTGAACCTTAGGTATGCTGTTCTTATCCACTTACTACCTGAAAGGTGATCTTTCTTGTTGCTTCTATGCATTTTCTGTAAATTCCATCTCCTCGGTATTGCATACTTTATCTCACTCAGTCTTGCATTATTAATGTGTTTTATTTTTATAGATCCGTACCAAGAACTTGTTTAATGTGGCAGACTGCAAAATGCACTGGCAGAAGTGTGGTGATTATCTTTGCGTCAAGGTTGCCAGGTATGCCAAGGCCAAGCGTGAAAAAAATGAAGTAAAGTATTCTGGTATCTACTACAACTTTGAGATTTTCCATATGAGAGAGAAAGGCATTCCAGTGGATAGCTTGGAAATCAAGGAAAATATACAGGTATTTAGTATTCTAAGTTTTTACTTAATGGGTGTAAATTAGTAATATATTTCTGTTGAATGCAGAGTTTAGAAATTGACCAACTAGGTTCTGTTGTGGCTTGTATTCATATATTAAAATAATAAATTTGATGTTAAAGGGAGTAGATCAGTTGTCCAATGATGATCTGTGGTCTGTGTCCTCAGCTCACAACTGAGGGTCCCAAATTCAATCTCCAAGAGGGACAAGTGATTGGGTACATTTCCTTTCACCTAAGAGTTAGACAATTGTTGTGGGTGGCATCCTGGAGAAGGTCAGTAGTTGGACTAGAGTAACCATGATAAGTATAAGTACTTGCATCTTCTCCCTGACAATGGAAATTATAAATTAAGAATACTGTAGTTCTGTAGTAAAGTGCCAAACCTTGCAGGATTGTTGTTGCACTTTCCACCATCTTGACCTCTCATTAGTGGCTGGCATGTTTAACTTTTGCATCAGAAATATTTGGAAAAAATGAAATAGTGGTATGTACTTCCATTTACAAATTTAATTTATTCCCAGAGATAACTCAAAGCGAATTTTCCCATAAGAAATAATGTAAATTGAATTTATCCGTTCCACACTCACAAAAATATTAACTTTAAAATACATTAATACACACATTTTGTGCTATAGTATGTACAAGCTATAGCTTACCTTTATTGATGACTTGTTGGTGTATGGAAGACGGTGAGGAAGGGGAGAGGACGAGAGATAATACTGTTTGGAAGGGGGGCCCCCTTCCATTATAACATCAGGCAGTGATGACTTCTCTGGGGTGTACTCTTCTACATTTTGCCTGCATACCACTAGAACCTGGTTGTGGCTCATTGTCTCTTTTTTCACTAAGAACCTTTTCATAGAGACATTTCCCTACGTTTTAATATTTGTCTGTAGTGAGGCATCACAGTTGAAAAGGTTAAGGCAACGGCCTACTGCAGCTTGATTTGGGCGAGTCGTTTCAACAAAACTGCATTTCTTCCCTTACTACACACCACTTCTTAATTGTTAAGGAACCCATAGCATGATATAGAATAATTACTTTAATGTTTAGAAAGCAAAAAAGCTAAAAAAAAAATGGAATTTTTTACAAAGCATTCAAGCGCGATTGTCACTAAGCGGGTGGTCTAGTAAACTGAAGCGGGGTCGCCCATACCACTAGGAACCACGTGCTCCATCGACCCATACGTGTATTAACAAAGTCGCAAGTCAAGGCAAAGGTCGTAGTGAGTTGAATTTTCCGATGCAATTGCGGTCGTAACTCAAAAAATTCGTAACTCGAGGTTCCACTGCACCTGTATTACAATACTACGTATAATGAAATAATATTTTTAGATTTTTGTTAGAAGAGAATTCTGATGGAAAAGAAAATTAAACAAAATTGAGATGTTCAGTTAAAGCAGTTGACAAGGAGAGAGAAATAAATAAATAAATAAATATATATATATATATATATATATATATATATATATATATATATATATATATATATATATATATATATATATATATATATATATATTTTTTTTTCAGTTGTATCATGAGGTTATCTTGAGATGATTTCGGGGCTTTTTTTTTAGTGTCCCCATGGCCCGGTCCTTACCAGGCCTCCACCCCCAGGAAGCAGCCCGTGACAGCTGACTAACACCCAGGCACCTATTTTACTGCTAGGTAACAGAGGCTTAGGGTGAAAGAAACTCTGCCCAATGTTTCTCGCCGGCGCCTGGGATCGAACCCAGGATCACAAGTCCAGCGTGCTGTCCGCTCGGCCAACCGGCTCCCATCTAGTCCTGGGGACCATTCAGGCTTGTTTGCATATATATATATATATATATATATATATATATATATATATATATATATATATATATATATATATATATATATATATATAATTTTCAAAAATAAAATAGAAAATTAAGTTTTATTGTATACCATAATTGAAATTTTACTACATAATTTTTTATATTGTATGCAATAATGAAAAAAAATAATGTGAGATCTCAAAATATATAACTTGGGTAATCTGGAATGGGTTTGGAACAATGGTCTGGATTTTCGAGATTTTATATATATATATATATATATATATGTGTATATATATACTATAATCACAAGAGCATCCCAGGGGTTAAGTGAGACTTGCTTGTACATGCTTTTATTCAGTTTTGGTTACAGAAATTTTGTCATTAGCATGGAAATAGGCAATATTAGGTTATCAGTTTGAAACTTTTTGACAGCTAAATCAGTGGTCAGTTCATTCAACCTGGAAAGTGTGTTGTAACTGGTGATTTGCCGATTCGCAGTTGCACTTTATTTTCAGCCTCTAGTAAGAGTCAGAATTCAACTTGTGTTATATATTGCAAACTTCTTTCAGCTTTTTAGTCAGATTGACCAGATTTCTATTTAGACAGTACTGTATCATATTCTATTTGTGAGTACCCTGTTATTTTGTATCCCTCTCTTCCATCCACCATCTTCACCTTGTTCTCTTCCTTTTGCCATTGCCACCTCGTTCTGTTCCCTCTGCTGCTGCCATTGCATTATTTTCTTCCTGCCCCTACCACCACCACCACATTATTCTTTTCTCTCTGCCCTCATCACCTCATTTTACCATGAGGTGACTACCATCACCTCATTTTCTTCCCCCTCTGCCTCCAGGCACCATCACCTCATTCTCTTTCCCTGCCGCCACCACCTCGTTTTCTTTCCTTGCCGCCACCACCTCGCTCTCTTTTGCTCTACGCTAGCTGCAACCTCATTCTCTTCCCCTATGCCATCTCCTCCAACACTCACTTCCTTGCATTACCACCACCTCGTTCTTTGCATCTTTGCACCGCCACCAGGTAATTTTCTTCACTCCGCCGCCACTCTCATGTAATCAAACTATCCAGTATTTACATTGGTTGCATACACTATTGTCAATGCATCATAGGACAAGATCTTTTTCTTGGAATTTATTTATTGTTCCCCTTTTGGGTGAGCAGATAATTTCCTTGAGTGACCTTGCCTTATGACCTAACCTAGGTTTTTATTTACCTAAATTATTTAGGTTTCTAAGGATCTAATATTGCTGGACAAGATTAGATTGTATTGACAATGAACCCCCTTGCTAACCGGACCACACAGTTTTCACTTCAGTTGATGGTGCTTCTGTACTTCGGTCCAGCGGCGTCTCCTGCTAGTGGGTGTGTTGTGGATTGGTTGCCAAGTCTGTTTAATATGCTAGAGTATTATGCCAGATGGGCACTGTTTTCCTTCTGAAATTATGCATTTCAGAGAGGGCTTTGTCTTGGCAAACAGACTACTAACTGAAGGGTATTAGTATGCCATCTTAGACATGAAACTAATGTTTTTATCTGTATTTATAACTATATTATAAAATTAAGAAAAAGCCTTATTGTTTTATCCTTAAGTTTCTATTGATTCCAGAGGATAATTTTAACACAGGAAATGGTAGTCAAGGATTTGCCTCTTAACCCTCAACTTTGATCATAATTATTTATCATCACCTCGTTCACTGTGGTTATAGTTTTTTTTATTTATGATTTTTATTATTGTCTTGTTTGTATACTAATGGTAATGTTGTTATAACTATATGCATGTAATAGTTAACCAAAATCATAATGGAAAGAATTAGGCTGTTATAATGGCTTGCTTTGCAATGAGGTTATGTACTAGGAGCCTGTAGCTGTCAAATAACAGTTTGATCTTTGCTGCCAGTGTTTGAATCCATTCCTAGATGATATTCCTAGACAGAATCACATAAAAGGTGGGTTGCAAGGTACTTCCTTCAAGTGGTGCCTTTTGATGCTTTGTTCACCAGTGGGTGTGTAGATTTAAATGTTCTTATTTACATAAATGCATGACAAATACAATTTGTTTACAGGCCTTTGCATGGGAGCCAGTAAACAACAAGTTTGGTATCATCAGTGGTGAGCCTCCAACTGTAAATGTAACTTTCTTCCAAGTCAACAAAGGCCAAGCTCCTACAGAACTCAAGAAACTAGAAAAGCGACCTTGCAACAACCTCTTCTGGTCGCCTCAGGGTCAGTTTGTTGTGCTGGCTGGCCTGCGTAACATGAGCGGAGCTTTGGAATTCATTGATACTAAAGATTTCCAGGTAAGGATTGTACATTGAACTGATGTACGTATTTAATTGAAATTAATTTATCTTTACGATCATTAAAAAAAATAATTCGGTGCTGCTTTTAGTGTTTTACAAGGAAGGTTGGGACTGTGCCAATGAAATGGTAAAATAGTTCTGGTTCAGGCAGGCAAGGTGGGAATTTGATAGTCAGTATTTTGGTCATATAGAAAACTAGCCCAGACAGGGTTTTTTCCAGACTTATTTATGTGGAACCCTTACCTTCTCTGTTTTGTACTAAAAAATTAATTAGACATTTTAATTTGTCAGTATCTGACATTTTGGATTTGAGGAAAGGTATTAGAATGTTATATTTGTTAGAAAAAATTAAACTTTGATTAAAATCATTACAAGAATAACTGGATAATGCACAGTAAATGAGATTTAGGTAAGTGCAGCATTATAAGCATTTATGAACCTGTATAATGAGCAAGGTGAAGTCATGTGGGATATTTGGTCATGAACAAGGGTGTCACTACATACATATAATAAGTCGTTCTATATAATTGGCACTATATAATCCCTACACCTTTTGGTGTAGGGATTATACCTTTACTTGCCTGATAAGCAAGAACACTTATATTTGTACCCTGGGCCCCTTATGCACCCAGCAGTAATTTAGAACTATTGGCAGATTGTATTCTGGAAAAAAACCCATTGGTAAGTCTAAAATAGTTGTGAGAGAGAGAGAGAGGTCATAGTCAGCAACTAATCAAATCTTCTGAACCTTTAAATGTGTGTACAAAAATATAACAGTATAGTTAAATTATAAATGTTAATTTGCCAAATACATATCATTGTTCATATTTCAATTATACATATAGTGTATATTTTTTCTTTCCATAAATACTTTCACGTGGATTTGGAGGTACTGTATTAATTATTAATATACTGTGAAAGTTACATGTATTTGTAAAGTGGATGGGAATGGAAGATAAGTGCAGTGTATTGTCTCAAGGAAGATGTTAAATACATTGAGGTAGACAATTTATAACTATTTTCCACATTGGTACATCTGTATACTTGTATTGCTTTGATATTTGTTCCTTGTGGACTTTTTTTTCTTTGGTTAGGATGCAGGAATGGCTGGGATTTACTAAAGAATGCTTTAGTAAATCTGCTGCTTTAGTAATGCTGCTAACTTTAGTGGAAAATATGCTTGTTTATTCGAGCTTTATTTGGTTTACCTCCAAAATTTAATTCAATGATAGGTTAGCCAGACTAAATTAACAAGTGGGTTAAGTGATACTTTTTTTTTTTTAATCTTGTTATCAAATTTTAATGTCCCCCTGAAGGTTATGATGAGCACAGAGCACTTCATGGCCACTGACATAGAGTGGGACCCCACGGGCCGCTATGTTGCATCTTGTGTGTCTTGGTGGGGACACAAGGTAGGTTAATGTTCCATATTTATGAGACTTTAAAAATGTGTGTATATTTTTATATTGAACTATAATATTGTGCCAGATGGCACAATATTATAGTTCAATATAAGTAGAAAGTTCTATAGTTCTTCTAAGTACAAAGTTGGTTGGAAAATATTATACTCAATAGTGTAGTTCATGTCTCGATTTGCAGTCTGTGATACTTGTACTTATTTGGTGTGTTTTATAATTAACTCATTACGAAAAACAGGTGGACAATGCATACTGGTTGTGGTCTTTCCAAGGCAAAATTTTGAAACGGCAAACTGTGGACAAGTTTTGCCAGCTGTTGTGGAGACCAAGACCGCCACCTCTTCTTACAACGCAAGATATAAAGGTACCATACATAACAATTGTTACCTCTTACTTAAAATTATTGCTGTATGTGTGATTTTTCTTAATTACATTACAGTATTGAACATGTTTTCCCACATTATTCTAAGTCCTTGTTCTACTCATCCATCTCATGAACACTTCAATAATATTTCTTCTTTGTATGCATATCTTTTAGTTTTCTTGTAATTTCCTTTCCCCTTCACAATACAAGTAGATGCATCTGCACTGTCATTTGGTCCCTCTTTCTGTCCCATTATTATTTCATGGTAATATATTTGTAATTATTTTTAATTGCCTACTAGGAGAGTTAGAACAGGATAGCTTTTTTCCCCTTGATACAGATAATAGAGATAATGGCTAAATTTCTGAGTGATGGTGGATTACACTGATTATATTTTAGGGAGATGTATATACTCATAGTAATGTTCCTTGTGTTTGCAGGATATTAAGAAGAACATGAAGAAATATGCAGCCAGCTTTGAAGTTCAAGATAAAATGAGATACAGCAAGGCCAGTCGTGAAATTATTGAAAAACGTCAAAAACAGATGCTTGCTTTCACTGAATACCGACAGAAGATGATAGAGAAGTTTGAAGAAGATAAAGATACACGGCTTGCTCTTCGTGACGGTGAGTCATTTCTACAAAATATTTTAGAATTAATTCTGGGCACGAGTTAAATTATAAACATGTTTTTTGTATGTTCTTGTATTGTGTCCTTGTGAGTTAGAGGGCCATCTCTTCCATTTCAGCTATCTGTTGCAACACTAAAAATTTCTTATAATACTGTCATTGCTATATTTCAAGCTGTGGATTAAGCTGTCCGTCCAAGTGGGTGGGCACTTTCCCCTTCAGTTTTATCTCAAATTCTTACCTTCACATCCCTTCTAAGTGCTATATAGTCATTATGACTTAGAGCTCTCTCCTCATAATTACTTCAGTTTATACCAAGTGTTTACTATTCATACATTGAAGAAATAAATGCTTTGCCTCTCCACCTATGTCCTAATTCTACTTTTTCATTTAGATGTCTCTCCACTTTCTCTGTATCTTGCACATTGTGATCATTAAGTTTCTTTCTAGTGTTTGTAGATTTAAATAGTAGTGGTATATTGAAATATTTCATAGCATAACATACATACTAGAGTTAAACTTTCCTCTAAAGAAGTTGGTTGGCTTTTGCAGGCAGGTATGTGTAACATCCCTAAATTATTGAAATGTATACAAAAAATATGTACACATAAATAACATTAATGTGATGTTTCAATGAGAAAATCATTAGAGGCCATGAGGAGGATTTGAACCTGCACATGGGTACTCCCAAGCACACCTTAGACTATTTAGAACCTATCCATATAAAAAGGGGGAGTGGCATGAAGCCCTAAACTACAGGCCGGTGTCCTTAACTTTTATACCATGCAAAGGGAATTTTTTTTTTAATTGTTATTATTATTAGGTGGGCATTCTATGCTGGTTCAGCCCTCTCCAGTACTAGTCCAACATAAGAGTAGTGTGTATTTTAAGATAGATTCTGTAAGGCTGCATCAGCTGCTAACCTAGCATTCGCTTCTGGTGTGATCCACTCTTGGGCAGTTTCTCTAGCAAAGCATTTAGTTGCTTCCTTGTGTATTGTGTTTTTTCTACCCTTTTCCATTTTCCTAACTGCATTTATTAGGGTTGAATGTTAACAGCCATTTGTCAGTATTCCTCCAGGCTGTTTAGGTCCTGCAATATTTTGCAGTCCTCACTTGCTTTTACTCATATTAACTTAGTAAACAAATCAAAAGAAATGGGTTTGTATATCAAGACAAACTTTTCTGACCAAAACTTTTTAAACTACAGATGAGGTTGTGGAGGTATTAGAATCAAAGCAGAGAACGAGAGCTTCATTATTATTCTTAATATATAAACCTCAAGATGCAACAGTTGAGAAATTCACAGCAGATTTAATAAAATTTTCTCGGTTATTTTGAAAATCTGGTTACAGATATTATCTTGGAGACTTGACTACTCAGTTTAAGATAGAGTATAAATACAATAACATAACATAAAATCAATCTGGAAATTGCCAAACACAAACCAGATTGCCTTAGATTTGATTTTTTCTTAATCAGCCATTAGCACAATTAAGAATGCTGTATTTAGAAAGGAAAATACTCCAGATTCCATCTACAGTGTCAATGAACCAATAACCAAGGACAATATATACAAATGCCAGTACTAGTCATTCAGATCACAAGCTCATGGAAGACCAATCAAAAAGTAATAATGTCAAAATTAAATGACACACATGAAGTGCTTCTCAGTAAATACGTTTTTAACAAAGAGGATTGGGAAAATAAATGGGTTGTTTTTCAATTGAGTGTTTGTAGTTCTAAGTGCCAAAACTCATAGAGAATACAAAAACACTGCAGCGGCAGGAAAAGAATAACTGAAATGCTCAAGTGAGATTTTTTTATCTGGAAAAGTAGCTGGTGAAAGATGAATATGGTATACCAGTAAGTACTGTTAGAGAGAGATAGGAGAGAATGAGATAGAGAATTGTAGAGTGGGTGTAAGTGGTTTGAACATGTAAATAGGATGCCTGAGAATTATGTAATGACTATAATGTACAAGGGTGAAAGAATAGAACACTGTAAAAGAAAGGATAAGAGTTAAATTGCATGAAAGAATGAAAGGGTTTTGTGTGGTGATAGCCTCCTTGGAGATTCTTCTGCTGTGGGCCACCCCGTAATATGGAGATGAAATATTACTGTATGTGGATTTTACATATGTACGTATGTATGTATTTACATGCGCATTCAGTTGATTTTTTTTACAAGTACTTCTGCATTTCTATTCTATTTTTTCTTCACAGGACAAGACACTGACACACTAACTTCAAATGAAAATGACTTCGAGGAAGAAACTGTAGAGTTCTTAGTCAAGAAGGAAACGGTTGTAATTGACGAGTAATCCCCAGGAGTCTTAAGTCCCTTGGCTATCTTTGGTGTGGCCTCGACGATTGGTGGTGGTGGTAACGGAACCTGAAAAAGATCGAAGGACGTTGTCACAATTTGTTAAATAACTTTCTGCACATTGGTGCCTGACTAAGGGTAAAAAGACTACACAGGGATCTGAGTGTTCCACAAAGAGTTCATCTAGTGTGAGGACATTATAACCAGTTTGCAATATCTGATATTGTTTTTAGTGACACCTGTTACTGTTCATAAGGTACATGCATCAGTGACATTGCCATAGCTTTTATATAAAAGGACTTTAACCATGTCATTTTGGGCTTTTTGGTGTGTCTTACTGACTACTTTATTGTATTACAGTGGGTTATTTCATATCCCATTCAGGAAAAATATTGGCTTGGTTATTAAATTATGTATGAATATTTTTGTATCATTTTACATTTGATATTGATGCTTTTATGTTGATGAAAATTGAAATTGAAGTCAAGTTTATTGAGGTAAAATACACACAAAGGGATGAGGTAGCTCAAGCTATTTTCACCCTGTTCAGTAAAACGTGTTCATATATAGACACACATCACAAACAATAAACATATTGCCGAACATTCTGAGAGGTAAACATGTACAATTCCTCCTTTACGCAAGTATATGGTATCAGATGTACACACAAATACTTTTATGACTTAGGTATACTGTATAGACAATTTGCAAGAGACCTGCAGATAATTCAACAAAAGATTACAGTCTTGGTGCAAAATTCTTATATCTCTCCAGAATATCATCAACCTTTCCGTTGTGATACATCCAGGCTATTTGTTCAGGAACAGTCCTTATCTCAGTGTTTCTATATACATTAATCAACGGACAATCAAGAACATAATTTCAAGGTTGTGAGACATTTTGATGACAATGTGTTCTTTAAACAGCACATGTGTGTGTAGTGTTGTATTGGACATACTGTACTGGACGAATTAATGGGTACTATATTGTGAGAATGTTTTAAGATGTAAGGTAAACAGATTGTGAATGCTTATTGAAAAAATAACATAGTTCAGCTATGGCTTAAGAGAGGTAAATAATAAATCTGATATTTTGATACAAAAAACTATTACTGTACAGTATTTAAATACATTTGTCAATTTTTTTTTAATTACTGTACTGGACTTAAACAATTGAGGCCAGACACTTGGGGCAAGCCTAACTAAACTTTGCAGGGTGACAGGTGGTCGTTTAGGGATGGTCATATGTGGGTCAGGGTCGAACTGCAAGTCCCCTCTTTGCATGAAATGGCAAATGATACCAATTTCCAATCTTGATAAATGCCAAATTCCATCCTCATTAAGATTCATCCAGCATAATCTACGTGATTAAATGTTAGTTTGTCTTGTCGTTTGTTTACTGAAGACAATGTGTTATGGCAAATGTGAAGAAAAGGAAAAGTGAAGGAGAGGGAAGGTTAGAGTGATGATGGTTGCAGATGGAGTACCAGGTTTTGCCTGAAAAGTGATAATGTATTGTAGTGAAAATGGATACATTGGTGATGGTTGTGCAGTAAATGTGATTAGTGATGAGTAGTGAAGATGTGGACTATTACCCGAGCAACACCGTGTGTTGCTCGGTGTTTACTGTGTGTGTGTGTAAAGTAAGAGATTCTGTAACTGAGCCAAATATTCTACTGTATATAGTTCCAGTAACAGGGACTAGCCAAACCCCATTATAACCATTTAATTTATAATAATTTAACTAAATTTGAAAGAACAGTAGAAATCATTTTAATTTAAAGGATTTTTTTTTAATACCCCCAAATAATAAATGCATGTTACACACGCCCTTTAGTGACGTTGATGTCATTTAATAATAGAAAAAATAACATTGTCTATTGTCCTATTAAGTTTTGTAAATTCAAATTAATTACAAATTACTTATAAGGTAATAGCTGCTAACAGGGTGGGGGGGTGGTTGAGATGGTGAAGTGTCAATACAAGGTCCCAGGTGTGGTCTTTCAGTTTCTTAATTTGTTACATTTCTAAGTCTTCTTGAGAGGTCTGCTTACCCATCCTCAGTGTCCAAATATCAAGCAAAGTACATCATGCTTGGATCTACAGTAATTACAAAATACATTTTTAATCCGTACAGAATTCTTAAAAATATCAAGTCAACTTTTACTTGGGCGCTAATAGCTTCTTAATTTTAGATAAGAATTTAGTAAGAGGGCCTGGTCAGAGACTTGGTGGTTGAGACACTAGTGATTCTGGAACGACTTTAACTAGGTCAGTTATTTCCATACTAAAGGTTGTATTTTAATTGGGTATTATATCAGTCTGTGTACGGTGCTACATAGTCTCCTCGGCTTGGTGCCTTTTGACAATTACAGTACTTATATCGTTCTTTTGGGTTGGTCAGCTATCACTGCTGGACCAGTTAAGTATGGCAATATCCTCAGGTGTTGACAGTCTAAAGAGGGCATTATTCTAGTTTGTTACCTTCATATGCCAATCAAAAACTATTTTATTCTAGACAATTTTAGTCGTGGAGACGAGTTTAATGTAGGTATGGATGGGTATAAATTAAAGTACTTTGACCTAGCATGCTACTTTATTCAGTTATTCAGTGCTGCTTACAGATTATGCAGTATACTGTACATGTATGCATACAAATGAATTTTTTTAGACTTCATTAAATATTTGTTCATTTTGATCTTGTAAAGTACTTTTTTTATGGCAATATTTATGTGCCTAATTTAAGTAGACAACATTATTTTTCGTTTCTTTAGGACTACGCTGAAACTATATTTTAATCAGATACTGCAGTTTTATCAGGAGCCATAGTATCTTGGCCAGAGCTTATTTTCTCACCAGGTGACATTCTCTTTAATTGGTTCACAAAATAAAGATGATGTAATCCACGTCATTGCGCTGGTAGTAAGGTAGGAGAGAATGCAGCAGGAGGTGTGCATGACTCCCCAGGATGAAGCTGGCAGATTACACGGCCTCTTGCAGTTAAGCCAGCAAGCTCGCTCTACCGAAGGTGCTGTTGGCCATGGTAAGGTCTGTGCTACAGTTCATGGTATGAAATGTCTATTTCCCCAGAGATCTGAGAGCTGCCTTGATCCCAGTGCTTGCACAATTTTGTTTAATTTAGGTTACCAAATACGTATGATGGAGCAATGATTTACTTCTGTCGCCCTCAGCAGATAAGGCATCGGTGTGCAAATCGCCTGATCCACCAATTGTGTGTGGAAGCTAATGGACACTTTGAGACCTTGACAATCATTTGCCATATTGGAAACAACCTGAAAGCCTTAGTTTCCTTTCTGGGCCTTAGTAAAATGATGGGCACCATGTTTGGTGCATCACCGCCTATTTGATATCATGCAAAATTTCAAGGACTTTTATGGATCTGGAAAATCTTGGTGGTGATGAATCTATTACAAATTGTTAACTTTAAAATTATCCCTCAATGTTAACCTTTCTTCACCAAACTAAACTAACTTTGGTCACTATGACCAAACTAAAATGAATGTATTTTTTATATTTTTCCCAACATCAGTAAGCAATGTTTTTCGATTTTTAATTTTTCTGATCAATGGGAAATTGACCTAACTTTAGATAGGCATTTAATGAGTTGAGGCTTGACTTTGTGAAGGAGAATTTGCTGCAGAGAAGTTTTGCAGTGGCCAAACCCTTGAGATAAACTATTCTTTCAGTGTAACAAGTCTTGCATAAAAGTATGTCCCTCTGAAAGACACTAACTGTTCATTCCAAAACTGGCAACAAAGCGTCTTGAGTAAATTGACTTGTTCGGCAGAGCTTTCTACTTAATTAATCGCCATCGAATGCAAAATTCTAACTTAGTTTTTGACAGGAACATCATAGCCCAAATTGGAAATCATCTGGAGTCTAGCTCAGTATAGGGCAGTGATTCGCAACTGTATTACCATGGCAGGACCCCCCCCCCCCTAAAATATCCGAGGAACCCTGCCAATGCAACCATACCTGTATATCAATGGTTTGCTTATATGTTTGCTGGGGCTGTAGCCTATTTTCAAGTTAATTTAGAATAAGTACAGCATTTTAAACAACAGTGATGACAATTAACCTGGATAGAATAATGTCTTGCATACGTATTTACTGTTCCAATATTAACAAGAATTATACATGCATATAAAACTGCCAACGAGAACTGGAATATAGAATTGTATAGAATGTACAAAAAAATGGTTATATAGTTTATTTTCATGAGATTCAACAAATTGGTAAGTACAATAGACCCATTCTGAGGTGGAGACTTTCAGGGCGGCTGGTGGATGAGAGTTGTGGGTGTGGTGGTGGTCCTGGTGCAGAGGCCGTCACCCAGCACTACTCTGGGCGTCACTTGGGCTCGGCCTCCTGCAGGTCAGCAGCAGCAGCAAGAGGATGTGGTGGGTCTCCTGAGCGAGGTGGCTAGCGGGCGCCTCACTGTCTGCCACACTATCATCCTCACACCAACCATCGCTTCACCTCACCTCCACAACGTCATTCTTGCAGTAAGCGTTGTAATACACAGCTAGTGATAGGTTTATATTACAATGTTTTGGTAATAGTGAGTTGGGATTCACCAATACTCTTGTAACTAGGAACCAATACTATTAGTTCGTAGTTACAAGTTGTGTGGGTGGTCCGCCGGTGGGAAAAGCCTAATGGTGTGAAATATTTAAAATATATAATAGTTTACCTTTGAGAAAAGGACGGGACTTGAGAAATTCTCTGAAGCTGTGGTATGATCCTCTGTTTTTTGTTACTGTGAGCATATTATGATATAAAATTTATGTTAATTTCGCCAAGATCAGCGTATAATTTTTCTTATTACTGTAAAAAAAAGTATTTTGAGATTTTTATTTGTCAAATATTTACCTAAAGGGCAGTGCCAAATCAGTCACGGGATGATCAATGTGACTATGGTACTCTGTTTGAAATATGTTTACCCCTGTATAGAAATATGTATAGGGCGCCTAACAGCTGGGTGGACAGCGCTTCGGATTCGTAGTCCTGAGGTTCCGGGTTCGACCCCCGGTGGAAGCGGAGACAAATGGGCAAAATGTTTCTTTCACCCTGATGTCCTTGTTACCTAGTAGTAAATAGCAGTAAATAGGTACCTGGGAGTTAGACAGCTGCTACGGGCTACTTCCTAGGGGTGTGTGTGTAACAAAAGGAGGCCTGATCAAGGACCGGGCCGCGGGGACGCTAAGCCCCGAAATCATCTCAAGATAACCCTGACCAATCTATGTCTGTTCCGTACGCCAGACCATTCCCTCTACAAAGTTGGGTGAGGTGATCTACAAGTGTCTATATATATATATATATATGAATGATTTAAACAGCTTTCATCTTTCATTTTATACCCGCGTTTTGGGTGAGGTGATATGTTACAACAGTTTTTAATGAGGTGAACAAAACACCTCATTACTTTGTTTTGTTCCTCGTATTACCTCGTTTTGTTCACCTCATTAAAAACTGTTGTAACATATATATATATATATATATATATATATATATATATATATATATATATATATATATATATATATATATATATATATATGACTGTCAGACCACGGAGGAAAATTGAAACAGGAATTTTCTTAAGTACTTTCGTATATTAATATATATATGTATGTACCTAGGAGTTAGACAGCTGCTACGTGCTGCTTCCTGGGTGTGTGTGCGGGGGAGGGAGGGGGGGAATGCATGCATACAAAAAATACGCATGTGTATGCATACATACACCCACCGAGTACTTCAGTCGAATTATTTTCAGGACTATATATATTTACTAGTTGGTCACAGTTAACCGTTTCTCTGTCATAATAACTTCTGATGATTGAAAGGCCTTTCATCCAACTCCAAACCTTTACGTCAATTCAGTGTTCCTCCGGCAGCTACAGCACATCTTGACCAACACCTTCCTGACCTACGATGTGGAGGCCTTCCTGGAGAACACCTCGCCGCCGCGACAGATCGTCCGTCACCGCCCACCACTGTCTGACGGCACCTACTGCGTCGCCTATTTCATCCTGGCTCCCCTCACCCTCCTCCCTCTCGCTCTCACTGCCATACCAAAGACAAGTAAACGTCCATTTTGGATTAAACATTTTAACATTTCTTGAATGCCAGTGTTTCTTATTTTCGCGTTAAATTCACAGCGAGTTGAGTTTACATAGGGTAATACCTATATCAGAGAAAAATATAAACTCAAGAAAATTATTTCCCAGGATAAGCTGAGCAGTATAGTTGTATTAATTATTATGTTATCCGCCAATTTGTTCCATAAATCAACAACCATGTTTAAAGACCTGCTTGTAACCAGGTCTTTACTGATAAAACTGCTCCAGTTTATATATATGGGTTCATGTTCTGTTTTGTGTTATAGTTATAATCTTATTTATATCCCCTTTGTTATGCCCTTTCATCAATTTATATACTTCAGTCTTGCCGCCCATTACGCTCTGTCTTTCTCAAGGTTGGAAATTAAGCTTTTAAAATCTTATTCATACGGAAGGTTGCTAAGTTTTGGAATTAACTTTGTCATCATTTTCTGTGCGCATTAAAGTGAAAATATATTTACTCTAAGTAGGGCGACCAAAACTGAACTGCATAATCTAAATGAGGCCTAGCAAAGGAGGATAAAGTTGAAGAATAATGTTTGATGCTGAGTACGCCTACACATAGTAAGGGTTGATGTATTTATGTAGCTAATGTGTACTTTTGTCCTAAAGATGTTTACAGATCAAGACAAGCCAAGATTTACCTGATTAGCAGAAGCCTTTGAAACGAAAAAAATATTATACGCTGTTTGTCCAGTTTTCCTCGGGTATAGTTTTATACTTGAGATATCTTTGAGCATACATATACTCCCATACAGTTTAATACACACAATAACACACTCAAATGCTCCTGTTGCCGAGTTAATATTTTAAAATGTTTTTCTCCTCCCGCTCTCTTAACAATTCTTCTCCGTCTTCATGGTGGGCAGACTGGTTTCCGGGTGCTACGAGGTACTTCGTGTGCTACACAGGAAGGAGTTTGGCTACAAGGACCCTGCAGGAAGATCCGTTTCTTCTCGCGTCCTACAACACCCTCTACGTGAGCCACAATGAACATCATGATCCCAAGAACACCAGGTCCTGGGCTCTTGACCTCTTCTGTACGTTGCCTTATCTAAAGTCTGTCTGTCTGTCTCTGTCTGTCTGTCTGTCTGTCTGTGTCTGTCTGTCTGTCTGTCTGTCTGTCTGTCTGTCTGTCTGTCTGTCTGTCTGACTGACTGACTGACTGACTGACTGACTGACTGACTGACTGACTGACTGACTGACTGACTATTATTATTACAGAGAGAGTAATCACACTAACGTGACTGTATCAGTGAGAAAAATTGCATCAATTTTCTCATTGGTGCAGTCACGTTAGTGTGATTACTCTCTATGTATTGAAAGAGGAGCGTCAGAGGTAGAACATTCCTGGATAACAGAGCCAGAGTGCATGGGGGGATTGTGCGAAATTCCTGGTTCGGCTTCAGTGGAAGCCTCAGGAAACCCTTGTGAGCTGAGTGGTTGCAATCCTTTTACAGTACCTTGTGTTCTAGTCGCTAGCGCGTGGGAACACTCACTGTATAGATTCGAATCCTCATCACGGCTCCTACGGATTTTCTCATTATTATTATTATTATTATTATTATTATTATTATTATTATTAACAGATGCCCTCGTCAGTTTGGGATTACAAGGTGTTGTAAGCTAATTACAACACTGGCGAGTTGTAATTTTTTTAGTAATTTAAAGGGGTTTAGTAATTGTTACAATATACATTTAATGAGGCCGCTAATACGCAAAGCATTTTGGGCATAAGTCTTCAACTGAAGAGGGTGCCGGTGAGCACCACATCTGAAGAGTTCGCCATTTGTGTTCATATTAGGAACTTATAGATCATGTAAAGGAATTAAGACATCTTGAAACCATAGCATTCCTAGCAGTCACTCTTCATTGTATTTCTTGCAGCTAACTGTCCATTTTGTCGAGGCGGCGAGCCCGAAGTCATCCGTCGCAACCGGTGGAGTCCTAGACGTGGCCTTCAGGAACATTCTGACCTCTTCCCTGACCTCTTCACGGACTTTAACGGCCACATCTTCAGGTGGGTAGGTGGTGAGAGGTGGCCATGGTAATGATACAGATAATACTGACGATGTTGTGAGTATAGTTCCAACAGTTGCTGTTTGTAAAGGCTTCCATGGCATTTTTATGAATTTTAACACCAAGCATTTTAGAGAATTGATAAACAAAGGGTATGTCCTATAATGACTAGATATCTGCAGTATATACATTTTAACAGGCGTGCAAAGTGTCTGAAATGTAGTAATATCTTCCCTGAACATTCCTTGAAAAAATGGGGTTAAACAATGAACTTTGTTTAGTCCTTTATTATTTCTTGTCTTTCTTGATTCACTGTTGCAAGAGTAAAGATAGATGGTTCACTGAAGTGCTGACTGTCACATACTAATGTTTTATTGCTTTGCTTATAATTTTCTTCTATTAATAGCAGCCAAAGATGATCCTGACACATCTATAAAATGATGTAAATATAATCTCACGTTCAATCCTGATTCATGTAACTTGCTTATTTTTAGCTCAATGAACTCGTACTGTCCAACTTTTCAACTCATGCTACTAGGTAGTCCTGTGCATAGCATTTGGATCACATTATATCCTGCAAGTGCCAACTCGCCAGTGTTACAGTGCTACACAAACCTGAAAGTTTAAGCAAATATTATACTGAGTTTGGTCATCATGACGCCTACTCGTAAGAATTGTTACTTACCATTAGGTGTCTCAGTTTGTGTTGCTGTGGATTATGAGACCTGAGAAATTGTGGCCATGGTAAGATCAACTGGAGGAAATGCTCGAGGTGTATCTTAGGTGTCCACACTCGCACTCATTGCTACCCAGCTTGCACACCATCCAAGTGTAACGTTAATTCGCCGTTCAGTTGACGTTGATTCAATGTTGAATTAACGTCACTCTTGGAGAGCGAGCCTATGGGTGCTAGCTACCTGGCCTGATGTTCACATCTACCCTTGGAAAAATAACTCGCAGACGAATGATCTGTTTTGATTTTTTCAGGTATTGCCATTATTACAGGCCACTATATCTTTGGTAGATATGGTTCAATTATTATAAGGAAGTACAGCTTGAGGACTTTTGTACAGATTGTTGTGACGGTTATATAGGACAGAACAGAATAATTAGTCATCAGGGGAAATAAAGCTTTAGAAATGTACACCTTTCAAGTGTTTTACTTATAATGGTTTAGCAATTCCTCCACATAATTATCTTTTCTTGGGTCTAATGAGTATCTGCCACGATAGTTTAGATGAGTTATTCTAGGATCATACGCTTATAGCTAATCAAAGGCACGCAAATTAAACGCCTGTCAAATCACTCAAAATCGTGAGGAAAAGCTGGCGAAAGCAGCAGGAATGCCCCTATGAATGCTTGATATTATTAAGAAATTACCGTTATAAGGAAATGGCTTACCAACTAACATTGTAAATGCTGTCAAAGTCAGATCCTGTTACATGAGGTGTGGGCTCGGTGACTGATCTGGGCTTCCTCCTAAACTACTGATTAACTTGATGAGATTGCTGGCCTGACCGCCAGGGGGTCTAGACCTGGTCGCCAAGGGCTCCCCAGTTGTTGCTAGGCGTTCCGTGTGGGAGGGTGTTGTGGTTGCGTCGGCGCCATGGGGACCCCCCTCCCCTACCTATTCGCCGGTCTGAGACCGTGGGTCTGGAATTTTCTGGACGTGCGTCTTACCTGGCCCTTGAGATTGTCCTGTTGGATATGCTGCGTGTGTGAGTTGCCGATGTGTACGGGCTCCAACTGCTGTCCACCCATCGGGCACTTGTTAAGTTCCACTCCGCTGCTGTTTATAGAGACTTCGTGGCCCGTTACGATGGGCGCTCTCTTCCTCTCCCTGGGGACGGTGGTACCGTCACTATATCTGACCGGTGCTGCTCGGTAACGTATGTGGCCCTGCATGGTGTGCCTTTTGAATTCACGGAGGCTTTGCTTCGTCGGTATTTTGGCCAGTTTGGGACTGTCGTTTCCACCCGGATGAACTCCGTCTCTGCCGGCAGGTGGCGTGGTGTCTCGTGTGGGACCCGGACTCTCGGCCTGCGGCTCAAGTCTCCTGTTCCCTCCGCGGTGACCTTGATGGGCTTCACTATGCGGGCGTTCTACGCAGGACAGCTTCGACAATGTTTTCGTTATGGCATTGAGGGGCATCTGGCAGCTGATTGCACTGGGGTCGCGGCTGCACCTGTCAATTTGTTCCGGGACGAGGATTTTCCCCCGTTGGTGGCGCAGGACCTGTCGCCTTGTGGGGAGTGGGTGGAGGTTCCCCTGCCGCCTGCTGACCCAGTGGTGGCTGTTGGCCCGGAATGTGTGGATGGTGGCACACGGCTTCTGTACCTGTTTTCGACTCTACGCCTCCGACATCTCTGCAGGCTCCCTCACCTGTGTTGGACCCTTTCCCTCCTGCGGCCGCGCCTGTTCCTTCTCCTGTCTCCTCTGTGGGTGGCGGTCTCATCCCCCGTGTTGTTGAGGCTGACGTTCTGCGGGGTCGTGCTCCCCCATTGTGGGGCGCCTGCCGCCGGCTCCTTTCGGATGCCTCCTGCTGGGGTGGACAGCTCGATGATCAACGGCCTGTCCCCAAGCGTTCGCTTACAGATACGGGTGCTTCGCCTCCTCGTTCGTGGGCAGAAGAATGTGAGGATGCGGCGAGGGTTGATGTTTCTTCTGAGAGCTGTTCCTCTGTGGAGTGCGAGGATGGTGCGTCTGGGGTTGGTGTGGGCCTTAGAGTGACTCCTGCTGTGGGGNGTTGTTTGGGCAAAGAGGAACAGTGTTCGTGGTGAAAAAACAAAGCCAGGTTGCTGCCTTGATAAAGGGTGAGGTTCCAGAAAGAATTTTTGTACAAGGATAGGCTACAGGAAAGTTGCAAATACATTGGGGAGCCCATATTATGCATGAAGTGTTCTCGTGGGGGACATATGCTTGGAAATGCCAGTTTGATCCCAGGTGTCGGTACTGTGGTAAGAAACACGACTCTCTCGAGAGTAGTGTCAAGATTAAAAACGGTGAAAAAAATCGTCCCATCTTGTTGCAATTGTCGAGGCAGCCACAATGGGTTCCTATCTATGCCGCATGAAGCCTCATCTGAGAGACTTTAGGACGGGTCCTACAAGTAGGATAGATGTATCCTCGAAGGAAGGAAAGATTGTCCAGCAGGAACATAGAGGAAACAGCTGGAAGCCAATGGCAGCGCCTATGAACAATGTTGGGAGAAAGGAACGGAGACAATTAAGGCGAGCCTAGGAAAAGTAGGAAATGCAGCTGAAAAAATTTAACTTTGTGGAAACAAGGTTCAGGACAATATAGTGAACTCTGAGGTTGGTACTCAAATATTGGAATATCTAAAAAAACTAGACAAGAGGATTGAGGCATTAGAAAAATTAGCTATGGAGGGTAGACGGGGTAAAGATGCTGGTGAAACAGGACGTGAAATGTAAAGTGAAACAGGACGTGAAATGGAAAATGAAACAGGACGTGAAATGGAAAGTGAAACAGGACGTGAAATAGAAAGTGAAACAGGACGTGAAATGGAAAGTGAAACAGGACGTGAAATGGAAAGTGAAACGTGCGTAGAAGAAAGTAAGGAAGAACGTGACGTATTGATGATAGAGGATAGTCAGGAAAATGAACTTTCTATTAGTGTTAGCGATGATCAACCTTCTGTAGTGACAAATTTTGAAACAAAGGTTAAAGTAACACGGTATACAGAATTAAAAAAAAAATAGATATGAATATTATTACCTTTGATGTTAGTAGATGTTGTGCAAGTGAGGAGAAAGCAAAAATGTTATAGTGTTGGGAGAGTCTGAGAAAATCTCGTATCTCATGGAATGTGACGGACAGGGCAAAGGTAGTTTTATTATTAATCATGGATGAAAGTAGAGTGAAAATATTATCTTGGAGCGTTAATGGGTTAAAATCTAGTGCGGTGGATGTACACTATTATACTCTTAGATAGTACTATATTAACCTGAAATGTTAAATGGGATTCTTGTATTTGTACTTGCTGAATTTGTGCGCCCCTTGAGGGACTTGAAGTATGGGGAGGGGTGGGAGGAGATACTCCACCTCCCACCAAGCAGCGGACCCCAAGAGCACCAACCCTGCGACCGCACACGACCGTGGTCCGGTCACAACTGACTCGAACACTGGCTGGAGACTGTTCAGGCTTGTTAGCATTTGTGTTGCAACTGACTGTGGCCAGTTTTTGGGTAGACGCCTATTACATTTACTGTGTGATTATTGTACTAATATATAATAATATGTATTAAGAGTAAACGCTTAACATGTAATATTTATTAATAAAAGCAAAGTCAGAAGCACACGCCTGTCTCTACATGTCTTATGTGTTCTTATGTGTTAATTTTGGGCGCTCTTGTACTTGTGCGCTAGCTGGCGTTCACAACTGATCTCGCCTGGAAGGACTAGATTTAGTTAATCTTAATGATAATAATGTGTATTTATTTAGGGGAATAAATTTTTGGGCCCACTCGGAAATAATGGGACTAAGAAATAATCGAAACATTATAATAATTAATTTTGTTGTAAAAAATATAAATAAAACCCATGGTTACTCTTTGCTGGCTTCTAAATGGAAACACTAGAAAACCTTCAATACCACAGGGAAACTTCGCATCTACTGCAGATACATCGATAATATATACGTATGTGTGAAAAAAACTCCTAGAATTGTCGCTATTAAAGGATCTACTTATCCCAGTCAACTTTACCCATGAACTCGGCATCGATAGTACACTCCCTTTCCTCCATGTCTACGTGAGAACCTAAGACAACTAGGTAGTTGATGACATAGCGAAGAAAGCCACGGAAAAAACTCTTGTTGATATTGTATGTCAGTTAACCTTGAAACAAATAAAAACAAGAATCAAGATGATCCAAGAGGGTGAAGAAATGATAAAGAGAATGGCAATGGTGGACAATAGTAACACACTTAAGAATTATTCAGTAATAAATACAAACTCGTTGTACTCACTGAATTTGTGCGCCCCTTGAAGGACTTGAAGTAGAGGGGGGGTAGAAATAGCCTAAGCTACTCTATCACTTTGAGATGTATTTCTTTCTTGTCTCAATAAACATACTTGAACTAAGACAACTCTTTCACCACAGAAGGTTGTACTAAACCCACAAACACTGGAATGTGTATGAATGGCCACTCTGAATTCCCAGACAGATATAAGAATTCAATTTCTTTATTATGCACCCTATACCCATCCCGTGGGCGGTGGTGTAAAGGATTACAGAGGCACATAATCGGTTCAGGAACTGAACCCTCTAGTTCGTTTAGCTAAGCAAATAACAATCTTTTGACGCTAGTTACAAAATTATTAATGTTATATATACATATATACACACTCATGCATACATGTACATATACATACGTATACAAATATACATACACAAACATATTTAATCACCCACACAAATACACACATCAATAATCTTTTGTGTCACAAGTGATTCAACAAGAGGCTCACAACAGTCACTATACAAGGCACTTTACATCTATGATGAGTCACACAGTTACTAGTCTTGCTGCACACCCACCCAACTGGGCGGCAGCTTTACAGTCATGTGCATGCATTACTTACAGTAAGCAAATTTTGGATACTTCGCTAAGATTTAGGACAGCACATCATTATGAATGAAGTACTTACACATTTCTTGGACACTATTGATGGTGTTATCTCTAAATTCCGTGATTTTTTCACATTCCGTTAAATAATGACGCAAAGTATGCGAATAGTTCTGCTGACAGAGTTTACATTTAGTCAAATCTACATCAGCAGATGTTACAACTTTCCAGAGGTACTTATAGCCGGGCCTAAGCCTAGCAGTGGTAACATCTAGAAATCTGCTAACCTTATTAGATGACCCATAGACGTGCGGTACTTCCTGCATAATAGAATGATGATAAATGGAGTAACTGGTGTGAATTTCACTTTGCCTCAAGTTTCCGAAATTTAGTTGATGTTCCCGGAATATTACTGCCCTCAGGCTGCTCAAAAGCAGTCATAAGAATAGTGTAATTATCGCAATTATACTTAGAGCCTTACTGATTGTTCTTGCTGGTATAAAATCTACAAGGAACTGGAGAAAAGCCTTCAAGTATTAGGTACACGAATTGAGAAGTCAGCACCCATATAAGAAGATATTTAGAAAAATTGTATAACACGCTTTCCATTAGGAACCGCTTTCCATTTGTAGGTAGTAACTAAGTGATTGTAACCTATCCACGCTGCCCACTGGATGGGGGGGGGGGGTTGTGCAGGACAAGCATATCAATTGTAACTAGCTCTCCACATATGTCAGTTGCTTAATTTAGAAACTGTGCTTGTGATCGATCTCGAACCCATTAATGATGTGACGACTTATACTGAATTTTGTAACTAGCTCATCAAGACTGTAACTGCTTAGCTAATGAATTGTGGGGGTTCAGTCCTGAGCCATTATGTGCCTCTGTAAACCCTTCCACTACCGCCACAAGATGGGTATGGGGTGCATAATAATGAACTAAACTAAACGCTTTCCATAAAACTCTATTACAAATCCATTATGAGCTCTTTTTTAATGGCAAAATTTAGCCATTTTTGTAACAACTGTTATAATCTCATATTTTATAATAGTAATCGAAATATTCATATTTTTTGATATACAAGAGATGAAACAGAAAGTCATAAGCTAGATCTGTGTGTCGCTCCTGAAGACGTCAGTAAGGAGACGGACTTTAGCAAATACCTTCCTGTGATTGGCTGTCGCTGGAAATGCCAACACTCTTTCTAGAATTAAATGCAAACTAAGAAATTCGTCTTTTTGCACAACAATATCTTTATTCAAACACAACCTCTTCGTTTTGTACACGACAGAAATTCTATCTACTGAATTAATTTAGTCCAATAAGAGAACGGAGCATTGTATCATCGATATATTGTTTGTGTGAGGCAACCCCATGATGACGTCACAAGTCAGGTAGCCAGCCCAAGTTTCTGTAACACTCGTTACATCCGGAAGTATTTAATTATCACTTTATTATGCTTTTAAAATACTTACCCTTTACTTTTTAGGTAGATTAAGTTGAAGCAGAATGTCATAAGCAAGGATGGTGTGCTGAATAAAAAGATGATTTATTAAGTGGATGGAGCCTTTAGCTGATCCCTTCCTGTGATTGGCTGTTGTGTGAATGTCAACAAAGAGTTTCTACCAATGATATGCCATGATTATACACCCCATACCATTATTGTGGGCGGAGCTTGGAACCTCCTACCCGAGCCCACAACCCGCCTATGGGTTGCGTGTTTGGCTATTTATAGTGCGTTGGAAAAAAAACAGATGGCGTTAGTTGTATTTTGTGGGGTAATTTGTTATAAGTGTAATTTGATGTCAACAGATGGCGTAAGCTGTATTTATGGCTACTGTTGACCTGCCAGTTGATAGTGTTCTCTTTTGCCGATAGATGGCATCAGCTGTATCATTCAAGTTCAAGTTCAAGTATGTTTATTGANCACACTATTGAATAATATTACAGCAAAAAAACTATGAAACATCAATCAAAGACATTGAAATAATTAGGTAATTATCTCTTTGTGGCAACTCTGGCCTACAGCTGGCGAGCACAGACTGCCTGGGACGCATGCTGAGTCAGCGCCTATAATTTGCCAGACTTCCCCGCCCTATAGCGGCAATATATGGCACTTAGGTTTTTTTTTATTTTTTCCCGTGATCAGTGAACACAAATTAACAGGTTAGGAAGAAAAAATATTTTTTTTTTTTTCAAAATGACATGCGCCTGTGCGGATAGCAGGATATTAGACCCCGAGCATGTTAAGGGTTAAAGGAGGGCAAGTTAGATTTTGGAATGGTGGTTGCCTCCAGAAAATAGATAATCACAGGATTATCTTGTCAAGCACAAGACGAAGTTGGAAAAAGTTCAGAGGTATGCCACTAGCTAGTCACAGAACTAAGATCATGAGTTATGAGGAACGCCGAGTGAACTGTACCTCACATAGCTGGAAGACAGAAGATATCGGTCAGACAAGATCAGCACACACAAAATTCTCAGGGAAATTGACAGGGTAGACAAGGATGGATTATTTAACATGGGTGGTGCACGTACAAGGGGACACAGGTGAAACCGAGTACCCAAATGAGCAACAAAGACATTAGAAAGAACTTTTTCATTGTCAGAGTAGTTAGTAAATGGAATGCACTAGGAAGTGATGTAGTGAAGGCTGACCCCATACACAGTTTCAAATATAGATATGATGAGCTAGAGAAGCGCAGAAATCTGTACACCAGTAGATTGACGGTTGAGAGGCGGGACCAAAGAGCCAAAGCTCAACCCCCACAAGAACAACCAGGTGAGTACAACTAGGTGAGTACAGTAACCTGATGTATCAATAATTGCCATACAGCATGCCATTAGATCAGGTGAGCTACCAAGATTGCCTACCCAGAAAAACTAATGCTGAGAGCGATAGATCAGGAAGAGCAAAATTACTGGCTTTTTAAATTACCCAGAACGGTGAATACAATATTACTTCCCCATACAAATTTAACATAAAATTAACGATTCACTCTTACAAGAGTGAGGACACTACAAGTATTGTAGGAACAATAAATTTAGAAAATTCATAAATTTACTCTAAAAACTTAATCTGATGAACTTGCCTGTAACCCAGCCATTCAAGTGCCTTCAGAGCAGACTGTTTCTCCAAGTACGGAGACAACAGAAGAAGAAACTTTTCAATGGATCTGTCGAGCAATTTGTTGGCAGACTTGTCCTCCACTGCACGTTGCATATCCTTGCTTGTCTTACCAAACAAAGAGTTTTGAAACTCCCGAAGTCACTGTTAATCTCAACCAGATCTTCAAAGCCACTCCTGCCTGTAAATTACATTAAAACATGATTTGTGTGAATTATATCAACACCACACATACAAATGCATGTACAAATTTAAACCAATTACAAAGCAATAATACATACAGTACTAGCTTGAGGTATATGTCACTGTTCAAGTGACTTAAGCCTCATCTGCACTATACGCTACCTCCATCACTGAACCATCTTTATTACACACAACCATCATCAATGAAACTATCTTTACTATATCTTTCTCACTGCAAATGTCTTCACACCCAACCCATCTCTCCCCACACATACCCTCCTCATATCTCCCAAAAATCCCACCCCCTCTCTCCCCCTATGTACTCTGTACACCCTCCCCATCTCCACCTCAAACACACCCTTCATGTTTCTCACCCTCCCCCCCCATGTACATTGTACACCCTCCCCATATCCACACACACATACACAACCTCCCATGTCTTCCCTCATCATTGTAACCATTTTCACTACCCAGACACCACCGAGCACCCCATTAAGCTACTGTATAGATTCTAGAAGCTCCCATACTTGATCATGCAGAAAGTAATATGCTGATTAATCTTAGTGAGGATGGTATTTAGCAAGATTGTAAGATGGCATTAAGGGAGGGGCATGGGCTGACCCCCACTATAATTCCCCCTCTTCAACCACAGGTACCCGTGCAAAGTTTGGCGAGGTAGTCCCGAGTGTACTGTATAGCCACCAACCACAACCACACAGATAAACAGACACCCCTTCTTGTATAGTAATACCCCAATGGAAAGATTTTAAAATCTTTCCATTTGTTTATTAATATAAACAGTTGAAGCACGATGAATGATCACCAAGGCAGACTTGTGCCAGCTAGTTGGGCATGCATATCATTAACATAACCTAGTTATTAAACGATTTGGCGGGTCGTATTCTGGGGAAAATTAGGATTAAGGATGTGCCCCGAAACGCTATGAGTGCTAGTGGCTTTACAAGAATGTAAGAACGCTTGTATACATAAATACAAATTAAAGGCCCATGTATTATCATTTAATGCATTAATCACATTTTGAAATAGACTGCTGATTATTCATTATTTTTGGGGAAGATATTGTTAAATAGTTAGGAAACATATAATAGGGAAATTATCAAAGTTTAAATCCTGCTGCCATAAGTACATAATACATTTAAGGCATGAGACTAGCAAAATACGCCAAAAATTTTAACCAGAATAATTATTTAATACACCTTCATTCTTTATATACTAATGTATTAATATCACCACTGTGCTACATAATGCTATTAGACTGTATTTTTGGGGAAATAATATTTTTGAAGCCAGATATGAGTTACATTGAGGCTATGTTAAGGTTATGGATTTGTTATGGATAGGTTTATGGTTAGATTATTATGGGTTAGGTAAAGGTTAGGCTAAGATTAGGCTAAGGACAGCTAAGGATAGATTAATGTTGGGTTAAGGATAGATTAATGTTGGGTTAAGGATAGTTAATGTTAGGTAGGTTAAGGTTAGGTAAGTTCTGACCCCTGAGAAAAAAAAAGGAAAATAAATTATTTCATGGTACAGTATTACAGAATTTACAGTCTCTGGTGTGTCTAATGCCATGAACTCATAGCCTTGCACAAACAAACTTTGAAACTGTTTCGTTCGTATTTTGCAATTCCTCCAATATCATCATGACTCTGTTACCCCACTCCTAATCTTTGGATTTTATTTTTCACATGCAATTTACTCGTATAAATTTATACAACTGCCTAGGTTCAATCCTGTATTTGTCCACTACTACACTTTCTACAATCCTTTCTTCCTCCTTTCCCAGTCATCCCCTACCAATTATTCAAATGTTTCTACAATCAGTGGGATACATCTTCTTAAGGTTAACTTGAGATGATTTCGGGGCTTAGCGTCCCCGCGGCCTGGTCCTCGCCCAGCCTCATTTTTGTTACACATCCCCAGGAAGCAGCCTGTAGCAGCTGTCTAACTCCCAGATACCTATTTACTACTAAGAAACAGGGGCATCAGGGTGAAAGAAACATTTCGCCCATTTGTTTCCATCTCCACCGGGGTTCGAACCCGGAACCTCAGGACTACGAATCCGAAACGCTGTCCAACCAGCTGTCAGGCGTTACATAGCCCAATAACAATGAGAATTTTCTAGGCACCCCCATATATGTCTTCAAAGTCTCAAGTTGATACAATAAGCAGTTCACCAGATATCATGCAGACCTCAAATTTTAAACAAAACTTAATCTGACAAAATTGTAATGTATCACTACAGGAATTATTTAAAATAATACCTAGCAGTGATAAATTATCCTTTGGAAACTATAAGGTATCCTTACTGGGATACCTAATAAATAGTACCTGCACGGAACTTCACTCAACTTACCAATATCATAATAAATATCCCGGCCATATTTAGCAGCTTCCGATGGATCAAAGAGAATAGATCTTCGTACCTTTTTTCATCCAAGAGAGTTGTTTGTGGAGCTGCTAACTTCTTTAATTGTGCTTCTAGTGAGGTTGTCATTGTTGTGTATGATGCTCTCCCTAGAGAATATAGAACAGTAAGTATTCATTATCAATGGGAAGCTTCAAATACAGTACAGTATTTACATTATGATGCTTATTGCAATTAATGAAAATTTAAATAGGTACAATTTTTATTGATTATAGTTAGGATTCCAAACAATAAACACGAGTACATCCAACACCAAGAATACATACATTTCTGACATTTATTAAGCCAAGTTCTTTACCCAAAAAATCAGTGCTAGCAGGAGGTTTTGGGAAATAGAAAACAAAACAAATCGTGAATTACTATATGGATTTACTATATGGATTTCACTATGGCCACTTCAAAACCAGGATGTGAACCCCCAAATTATAATTTTAAAAGTGATTCAGTAACAAAATCAGTTCATGTTTTAGAAGACTCCATCTCACTGAGGTCTGAATTATGGAGAGAGCACAGTACAGTACTGTACAGTATATGCAAACCACATCCAAAAAATGAAGAACATATGATAAGGCATTAAAATATAGATGCGGTTGCAAACACACAAAATTTGAGTACTGTATAAGCGTACTGTATCTCACTCATGAAAACATGAACACTCATCATTAGGAGCTACTACCGAACATTTTGGTGACCAAGTACGGAGCAATTCAATATCACTCAAGTTGTGCCACATAAGTACAGTATATACATGCTACAAGTAATTAACTTTCGTTTGCTAAATAAGAATGTACCAAGACGGTAGCCCCACAATTTGTCACTGCGGACAGGACGTCTGTAATTAGGCTTGGATCGAGGACTTCCTCCCCCCACCCTAGCTATAAGTAGCGACCCACCCCAGGATGTAACCCCCACCAACACCTGCCTAACTCCTGGCTGTCTATCTACTCAGAATGTTAGGTGAACAGAGGCTTCAGATACAGTACCTAAATAACACGACGATAAAAGAAACGTTTAGCCCTAAGATTTCCAATTCAATAATATAATACAAAGTAAATTAAGCAAATACTGATAACAAACACATCACAATCTTGCCCGGAATGCTGTGCGTATTAGTGGCTGTAGGTATAGTATATACTAGCTCTATCTAGAAATCCAACAATCTGTTTGTAACTCATCTTGTATGCGTGTGTACTTTTACCTGAATAAACATTTATTTATGTGTGCGGTGCCGCCACACACCAAGGGGTAAGAGGTACTCACCGTAATAAGTTTAACGCCTTTCGGGCGAAATATCTAAAAAAGAATGAATGTAATAATATTTCAATGATAACCCACCTTGCTCATCAGTAAGTGCCAATGGCCCCAGACTACTCTACTTCACCAGAGTAGAGACCATCAGGCTCACACAGGAGACACGTGTGGCGGATACTACACACTTGCCACACAACACGGATCACACACACATACTTTTACTATTTCGGACACAAAATTTATGTTTCGTATATATATAATTGCTCAAAATATATAACTGCTCAATATTAAAACTACAATATAAAGCTATTAACAGATTAAGTCCTCTACTTAACAGGATATGGTTATTAAATGAGGTTCAGTGATGTGATGAACATAATCCGGGTTTAGTAAGAACGGCGTAAACACTGCACAATTCAGAGTTGCCAGATCCGAAGTGCTTAAAGTAGCGAGCTGACTGTCTAAAAGTAGCAAATTTGTTATAAGAGTAGCCCAATTTTTTGTTTAGTGATTGATACGATTTTCAAACTAATATATTTTAATACATAGAGTATACTACACGATTTTAATGATTATATTAATATTATCTCTGCAAAAATGCAAAGATAGAGAGATAAAAATTATCTCGCTATCCTATTATCTAAAAAAGATAATAGGATAGCTTACCAATATTAACATATAGTCCTGGGGACCATTCAAGCTTGTTCGCATTTGTGTTCCTCACGTGTTGCCCCAAAGAATGAGGTGATTTGATAAAATGCTATGCCCAAGATTACCATCCGAGTGCCGGCGGGGAAGTTGTTCAAATAGCTTCGGCTATCACTTCCTTTTGTCCGGTCGTGATGGTCAAGCAAATTAAGGTGTCCTGTATATACCAGTTGCGTTGCTCCTGGCAGTATGGGTTCGAGTCACTTCTGGGGTGTGAGTTTTCAGTTGCATATAGTCCTGGGGACCATTCAGGCTTGTTCGCATTTGTGTTCCTCACGTGTTGCCCCAAAGAATGAAGTGATTTGATAAAATGCTATGCCCAAGATTACCATCCGAGTGCCGGCGGGGAAGTGGTTCAAATAGCTTCAGCTTATCACTTCCTTTTGTCCGGTCGTGATGGTCAAGCGGATTGAGTATATTGCAGACATATTTAAGCATTGACATGAGGGGGTTTAAATGATGAGCAACAAGTTCCCTTTTCTTCAAAATATGTTTTGTTTCTCAAGATTGATGTCGAAAGCTCGTCCCATTCGAATTCTTAGTTTAATTTTCACAGATGTTACTCTCAAAAATACCCGTTCAACCAGGGCATTACTGATTGGTAGGGTGTATATTTTCAGTGCAAACTGGGCGAGGTCAATCAGTATGGGATCGCCAGCAATGTTCTTGACAGTTATTGCCTTGGTCCAAAATGACGATCCAGATGTTGGAAGATGTCCCTCACAAATGTTGGACCAGTCAATGGTTAACAGTAGGCGCCACTGACTTTCAATTTCACTAAGCTTAGATTGGTCAGCTGGTATTAATGGAAGTTCTGAAAATGGTGGCCGTGTGTGGCTAAGGCATATGATTGGTGACAGATTTTTCACCTTTTTGAAAGTTTCAGCATTACTAGGAATACGAGAAAGGTCTTTTGCATGCTTTCACTAAAAAAATTATAGCATCTTTCTTGAATATTTTGAAACTTTTCCTGGTTATAAAATTGTTTTGTCTGTTAGTGGCCGCCAAAGTTCACTTTCTCCAGGCGCAGATATATGGAATTGTAGTCCAAATTATTACCAAGCTTTGCATGATAAAGATGAACGATTCTTCTGAGCATTCCAAGAGTGAAGTTTTCTAAGTCAATGTGAACGCTACACTGATCTGCTTCATTTTTTTGATAAAGTAAATTCATCCTTTCAAAATCATTTAGAATTGGTTTGAGAAATGTGAAATTATATCTTATTGGCGGGATCAGAGTACATTGAAAATAGTGCCTTGCAACATATTTATCACAAGAGTAAGAAGCGATGTGAATGGGATTTGTACACATTACATTATAGAAGCATAAATAATCATCATTGAGTTTCTTAACATTAATAGCCCAAATTAGCACAACTTGCCTTTCAATTAGCCCAAAAGTAGCAAGTAGCGAAATTAAATATTTGGGAGTGCAGGGGCTCTCAAAATTAGCCCAATTCGCTACTTGTAGCTCAATCTGGCAACACTGCACTGTGGCGGCCGGGGGTTGTTTACATCACCTACAAACCCAATAATTTTATTTTCTGTCTACTCTATCAGGCATCAAAACAACTTATACTGAATTTTGTAACTAGCTCATCAAGACTGTAACTTGCTTAGCTAAATGAATTGTGGGGTTCAGTCCCTGAGCCCATTAATGTGCCTCTGTAACCCTTTCCACTACGCCACAAAAATGGGTATGGGGTGCATATAAATGAACTAAACTTAAAAAACTAAAACCTGTCTACACTAGTGCTTTATTTACATTGATTAAAATTAACTATCTTATAAGAATAAATGTAAAACAAAAACATTCTATGTGGATCTTTTTATTAAATTTGCTAAAATTTGAGCGAATCACTACTACGTTGTAATAATATACACATCGAAAATACTGGAGGGCCAGGTCCCAAATCTGCACAGTAAAATAACAACGTACTAGAGTGAACGGCATGGAAGAAAATGCAGAATAGAACCAGTGAAGAGCAGAGGTGCCATAGGCACAATCAGAGAACACTGCATGAACATCAGAGGTCCACGGTTGTTCAACGTCCTCCCAGCAAGCACCAGAAATATTACAGGAACAACCGTGGGCATCTTCAAGAGGAAACTAGATTGTTTCCTTCAAGGAGTGCCGGACCAACCGGGCTGTGGTGGGTATGTGGGCCTGCGGGCCGCTCCAAGCAACAGCCTGGTGGACCAAACTCTCACAAGTCAAGTCTGGCCTCGGGCCGGGCTTGGGGAGTAGAACTCCCAGAACCCCATAACCAGGCATCAACCAGGTTGCAGCAGGGCTCAAAAGTAGTTCTATGCCTATATTTACCTGAATTTACATGAGGGCCACTAACACTCGAGTGGCCTCGACGAAATGTGTTTGCAAACTTGATACATTATTGTAAGTTACTCTTTACCATACATAATTGCGCTCAACACTCTTCATACATAACTGTATCATGTTCGTATCTGAAGCTAGACACAAATACAACAAAATTATTAATGCTGGTAACAGAGTCTATTTGCCCGAAACGCATTGCGTAATAGTGGCTTAGGCCATTGTATGTACTAGCTATATCTATAAATCGATCCACTTATGTAAAATCTCTTATGTATGTACCTTCCTGAATAAACATATTTATATAATTATTATTATTTCATGCGGTTTCCATCTCATGTTGGCCTCCGAATACATGATAGAGCTGATGAGGTTTGCCAAGAATCTGCTTCAAAGGAAGGAGCTGATTATAACCTTGATTGCCTATAAGCAGTCTGAGAGCAATAATACACCAAGAGCTTCAACAAAACCTTGTAGACCTGAGACAAAGTGAAGTCGACACCAATAATTCCATCTATCATCATATTATTATACAAGAAGAGCAGCACATCTATGCTCATCCAATAAAATCAGCAGTCTCCCAGATGTTTGGTTCTACTTTTCGGCTTAGACTTGGCTGTAAGTATCGATGAGAATGTTCATTACCTGCTGATGTAGACNAGAAAACGGCACATATCAAGAAAGTGTATAATCCTAGGTGTCCTATCCAGATCTGTAATAAGCATTATAGGTGCCATTATTGCAAGATGTAAATTAGTGTGCTCCCCACCAAATAATCTGATCTAACAATTTTGAAGATAATATAATGTACTGTACTGCAATATACTTTTATTAATTAAGCATTTTGCATTCAAGCCCCAAATACATTATACTGTATATATGATGTACTGCATTACAAAGTACATAACAGAGTTCTATAATAACATGTAACTATTAAAGAGGGCTTAAAGCACAGGTTTCCTCATCTTCACAAATGCTAATTCATTGTTGACATTGTCATACAATTAATTAAGAACAAGTGTGCTCAAATTCATTAGATATAAAAGTTAGATTTAACAAATGTCTTTAGCCCATAATGAATGAAATATCAGTATCAACTTACTGTAACTATACTCACATTAAGAAATAGTAATGGAAAGTACGAGATAATTTTTTAATGCAATATCAATATCGGAATAGGCAGCATTTTTGGAATTTAGGATTTAAAAATTTATTTTAAAAGTTCTAAATGAAGTTCTGTAGATAAAGCACTCTAGCTAATTTTGACAATAATGAATCTTCCTGGATAATGAAACAATATGTCCAATGAAAATGCCACTGCAACAAGTCTCTTAACCATTTCAATGTAAGATCAACTCCATTTTTTTATAATGTTACAGTTATGGACAAGAGAAAAGTGCCATTACAAAACCTAAAGTAGGACTTCAGTCACAAGATGACAAGCAACAGAGCAAGCATACCTCATAATATTAACACGATGGTTTAATTAGTACAGAAGGTGTAAAGAGTACAGGGACTGTAGTAATTGCTGGGGGTGTAGTGAGTAAAGGGTAATGTAATGAATACAGGCTACAGTACTTCAGTAAGTACAGGTTGGTATAATGAGCACAAGCTGGCTGGAGTGGTACAATTTTGAGTGTCTTACCTAAACTTGACTAACCAAACAAAGCACACTTCAGGCGACTATCAGGCTGCCAAGAGTGTACATATTATCAAGCAATTCACATGATGCTTATTGGCAAATTCAAAAGCATCCAGAGTTAAGGTATTTCCTAGAGTTCTGTATAGAGAATACTTCATACCCTTTTTCAGGTTCTACAATTCAGATTGTGCCAGCAATAAGTCTTGCCTGTAGGCAAGCCTTAAGTCAGATTCTCTTTCCAGGATACATTATTTTTTAAAAATTTCTGACTTACAAGTCAGTAGCTACAAGAATAAAGATACTTTTCAAACTTTTAGACAATTAGTTAGCTTTAGTTGTAATTACATGTATTGGCATTGCCATCACAGGTGATGTCATTAGAATCAATGGCCTCAATGTTAGAGAGAAATGTATCTATGTCTGGCTAGACAGGTACTGTAGTTTTAACAGTTTGTGGTTATCCTTGTTAAGTTATATGCAGATAGATTGACATCAAACACTGAACACCCACCAAATGACTTTTAGGGCATCTGAAGATGACAACGGTGTTGATTCCACCCGATGGACAAGTACTGCAAATTTCTTGGCTTTTTCTAGATCACGTAACTTGCAAGAGTCACTAAAGAGCCACCTGAAAAACACCAATGATTAGCTTTCCTTCCACCTTACTCTTATTCTGATGAAGAATGCATCTTTACTTCTCATTTGACCATAGGCAACACTACTTTTAGTTAACAACATATAAATGATTATCAGAACATAAAATTCATTAGAAATGTTCAGAAAATACAAAAGGATAATGAAAGTCCAAACAATTATTTGACAATTCTACATAAATCAGTCTCTCTTGTGATCTACAAAAAAGAACCTTACTAGCTTACAAGCAGAAAATGAGAGTAATCTTGGAAGGAACAAGAATTTCCCTCAGCTAGCAAATGATAAATGAAAAATTCAAGAGGAAAACTTAAAAAGGTCAGTGTATTAAATAAGGACAAAAACTGACAAAGCAAATTTAATAAAAAACAGATCAAATAAAAGGATCATCAAGTGAGATTGAACTGTAAGTGAAACCTACAAAATGAACTACCAGTTTGAAAGTTGACTTTACTTCACATTCAATACCAGGGTGTCTCAATAAAATGCATACACACTGAAATGTTGGAGGTCATGTTCATTCAATACCATATTGGATCAACATTAGCTTCAGCTAATGTTACTCCAGCATTTGCTGCTGGGCTGGATGACTGCAAATAAATGTCATGCAAATTAACCCGGGTTAAATTTAATCAGCATCGCATTAGTTAGCAATGAACTACGTATAACATTCTGAATTATGTACAAGTAATGTTTTCAATTACATAATTGAATTACATTTTTCCATGAAAAAGAAAAGAAATGAAGAATTAGCAGTAATCAAAAGTGTGTATGTATTTTTTTAAGACACCGGTAGTTATTCCATAGTGAGAGAACCAAAAACAGTGCAGAAATAAGGATATCACACGACATGGAAAATAATGTGAAAGAATACAGGACAAAGAGGGAAGAGCTTTTATGGCACCAGAATAGGATAAGGTGTGGTGGTGGAGTGACTATGAATGATTATTTATCTTTGCCAATATACATGACCTAAAAAATGATAAAACACAAATTTATTTCACATCTACCTAGTACAGTAGATGGAAATGTAACTTTAGTAGCATTCACAGAAATCAAACACTGAATATAATAAAAAACCTCTTTCTGCTGCCCAACTCATTAGCTCCTGATGCTACAACCTGGTCAAGGTACCTCTTTTATCTCTTTTCTATGGAGGACATTGTGGAGAGCATTGAGACGATCCAATACTTTAAGTGCTTTATGTGTTTATTTGTGCCATCTATTGTGTATTTTGTCTGTATTCCTTCTATTTCAGCAATCTCTCATACTCTGAAGTTTGAAATTAGTACTGAGCAGTACTCAAGGAAGGTCAGCACAATTGATTTGAACAGTACAAGCACTGTGATGGGGATCCCTGGATTTGAAGGTTCTCCTAATTCATCCTATCCTTTTTCTAGCTGACACTTGTTATCTTGGTTATGCTCCCTAAACATTAGGTCATCAGACTATATTCCTAGATCCTTTGCAGTTGCTTTGCACTAGGGGCAAATTTGATTGTTTTATACCCCTTATTTTAAGGTCCTCATTTGTCCTCATTTAAGGTCCTCATTAGGACTAGGTACCAAGTACCTGGTCTTTATCACTGTTAATTATCATATTTATTCTGTTGCCCATTCAAAAACCTTGTTATTAACAGCTTGTAGTTTTTCAATGTCTTCTACCTAAGTAATTTTCATACTGATTGTTATGTCAACTGCAAAGGATGACATGAAGCTGTGATTTGTATTTTTGTCTCTATTGATGATGTGAGGATAAGGAAAAGCAGCAGTGCTAGGCCTGTGGCCTGTGGAACAGAGCTTTACACTGTGCTTGGACTCAATTTTATTTGATTGACTGTTACTCTTTGCTTCTGTTTGGCAGAAATTTAATATCCATCACCCTACTTTACCTGTTATTCTTATTGACCTCATTAAGGGCTATCACTCCATGGTCACATTTATCAAATGGCTTTGCAAGTCTGTGTATACTACATCTGCATTCTGTTTTTTTTTAAAGCATCAGTAATTTTGTCACGTGGTCGATAAGCTACGAAAGTCATGATCTTCCTGCTCTAAAA
>WNGS01113158.1:7610245-7655731 GCA_020271785.1 Procambarus virginalis | reverse complement strand
TGGCAACTCAGGCCTGACAGCTGGGAGCAACAGACCGCCTGGGACGCACTGAGTCAGTGCCTGTTTTTTGCCAGACTTCCCGCCCTATAGCGGGCAATATATGCCACTTATGATTTTTTTTATTATTTCCCATGATCAGTGAACACAAATTAACAGGTTAGGAAGAAAAAAAGATTTTTTTTTTTTTTTTTGTATGCACCTGTGAGTGTCAAATGGTATATAGCCATGTGCCATTTAAGGGTTAAGTAACTTTCCCTAATAAAGCAGTTGCCATAAGGATGAGTCTAAGCTAAGATCGAGTCCCCTGCTCTGTCATGACCAAATTTGTCCATCTATATTTATTGTGTGTGTCCTTTAGCTGTTTTACAAAGTGTATTTGGATCTAGCCTGTCATCGTGTAGGCTAGATCCATATCACTTTCTTTCTGCATTCGTGTATTCTGTCACCCTAATCCAATGCTTTCCTTTCCCAGTTCATTTGCTGGGTGGTCGAGTTAAATCAATCACATTTACTCCACTCGCATGATCTGAGGAAGGATGGCATCACAATCACAGTGGTCTCCACCTGGCTATGTCTTCCTTGAAGATTAAGGCCTAGGATTCCTGGTCCTCAAATCAAACCTTCACCTTATGCTATCTCTCAATCTACCTCATCCCTTCAAATGTGTATCACCTTGAGTTGGATGTCGTCTGTGAAATGTCTCTGATCTTCTTGCCCAGATCTTCACTGTCTACTTCTACTTACTCATTTAGATCCTGAAGGTTTACTATCACACAATCTACATTTGCACTATTTGGAGATGATTAAAGTGAGTAACCAAGGAAGTTCTGTCATGAATAGAGCATTGAGTGGAATGAAATGCCTCTTACTTAGCAGCATCTTTGTTGCTCCTGTTCCCAACCCTCTCTCAAACTGGTTGCACTGGCTAGTGCTGTCACTTGATGGCAGTCACAGAAAGGGGTAGTACTAGTTATGTAATTTCAGAACAATTATTGGATATGTTAGAAGACCCAGTGATTGCTAAGAGGGAGAGCTAATTGGTTGTGTGTGTTCTTGGATGTAATAACTAGTTTTCACAGAAAGTAGATTAAGATATGCTCTTTACCATGCTCCCCACAAGACTACTTGAAAAGTTACTTGTGTGGGTGGTGTTAAAATATGCTCAGGACCTGACATACTAGCAATAATCTGGGTGGACTCCTGCCAGTGACAAAGGGAAACAACTACAGGGGCCTTGATCACAAATCATGATTTTGCTTGTGACAAGGCATACAAAACTTGCATATTCAATAAAGGGGATACAATTCTATTAATAAATGTGTACAGTGGGTCCCCAAATTACAGTATACAGTATGTGTAGGTAAATGCATATGCGCGTGCACACACACACGCGCGCATGCATACACGCACACGTGTGTGGGTGTGTGCACACATGACACGCACACGTGTGTGGGTGTGTGCACACATGACACGCACGTGTCATGCCCTTCAAGATGACCTGGATAAAATAAGTATATGGAGCACCACTTGGCAAATGGAATTTAATGTTAATAAATGCCATGTTATGGAATGTGGAATAGGAGAACATAGACCTCACACAACCTATATATTATGTGAGAAATCTTTAAAGAATTCTGATAAAGAAAGAGATCTAGGGGTGGTTCTAGATAGAAAACTATCACCTGAGGACCACATAAAGAATATTGTGCGAGGAGCCTATGCCACGCTTTCTAACTTCAGAATTGCTTTTAAATACATGGATGGCGATATACTAAAGAAATTGTTCACGACTTTTGTTAGGCCAAAGCTAGAATATGCAGCGGTTGTGTAGTGCCCATATCTTAAGAAGCACATCAACAAACTGGAAAAGGTGCAAAGACATGCTACTAAGTGGCTCCCAGAACTGAAGGGCAAGAGCTACGAGGAGAGGTTAGAGGCATTAAATATGCCAAAACTAGAAGACAGAAGAAAAAGAGGTGATATGATCACTACATACAAAATAGTAACAGGAATTGATAAAATCGATAGGGAAGATTTCCTGAGACTTGGAACTTTAAGAACAAGAAGTCATAGATTTAAATTAGCTAAACACAGATGCCGAAGAAATATAAGAAAATTCACTTTTGCAAACAGAGTGGTAGACAGTTGGAACAAGTTAGGTGAGAAGGTGGTGGAGGCCAAGACCGTCAGTAGTTTCAAAGCTTTATATGACAAAGAGTGCTGGGAAGACGGGACACCACGAGCGTAGCTCTCATCCTGAAACTACATTTAGGCAATTACATACACAAACACACACACATACCCTCCATATTCCATTAATGCCCTTCAGAAGATGGTGGAGGTAACTGGACTGAAGTAAAGCTAATTCTCATGTATGAACACAATTCCAGGATCTTTGATGTACAATTTAACTACACAATAATTGACTTCATATTGACATTTTTCAACCCCTTTATGAGACAAAAGTTAAACATTTACAAGACATTCAACAAGGGAGGTTTACCTATAGAATGTTATTAGTCTGGAAGGCTTGTCATCAGCCTCAGCAGCCCAGGTTTGTAATGAGCGGAAAATGGCAACGTTGTCATACTCATTGAGGCGAAGAAGTAATTTGCCCAAGGCACCCGATACATCTGTCTCGACCGCACACACGACCTCAGAATCACCCTGCACAAGAAATAACATGGTAATGAAAATCACCAAATCAAAGTATATACATACAGTTTATGGAGGTTTAAACAACTCATTCAAAGTTCTAGGTATCTGATCTGTATAAAATAGGCATGAAGAATCTTACTGTACCTTATCAGAGATCTGTAACATGCTCTGTAATACAGTATATGGTTTAAAAGTTGTTGCAAACCAAACATATGCTTTTTTTTCTAGTAATGTGCATGTCATTTCAACAGCACATATCCAAGAAAGTTTGTAATTCAGATAACACATATACAGATAAGTTAGTAATTTGAAATGTTAAGTTATAAACTAGCAATAATATATAAAATACACATCAATTCTCCTATATGGACACTGATTTTCAGAAACTTCACATCCAGTGAATATGTGCTTTCCAGTGAACCTCAACACTATACAGTGAAAATGGCTCAGAATGACTAGGATTGCATCATCGTGGAGTGGAATTCCTTCTTGTAGTGCCCTTTTCTGTACACTGTTATACTATTCAAACTGTATCTTGGTCCGACTCTGTGTATAGTTCGACAGTGTACTCAAACAATAATTTATACATACTGCCTACCTAGTGGCACCTCATGTTTTTATTTTTTCTACCTTCCTCATTTTTGGTAAATACCAAGTCTAGGGTAGATGGTGGATCCTATTCTCTGTCTCTTTTTGTTACCTTGATGTGTTGCCACAAGAAGTCCTTGTCTTTCCTATATTTGGTGGAATGGATGTGCTTTGACTTTCCATACAGTATTTGTTATAAAGTTTTTGGTAATCCCTACCTAGTTGATACCTAGTTAACCTAGTTGATGGGGTTCTGGGAGTTCTTCTACTCCCCAAGCCCGGCCCGAGGCCAGGCTTGACTTGTGAGAGTTTGGTCCACTAGGCTGCTGCTTGGTGCGGCCCGCAGGCCCACATACCCACCACAGCCCGGTTGGTCCGGCACTCCTTGGAGGAATAAATCTAGTTTCCTCTTGAAGATGTCCACGGTTGTTCCGGCAATATTTCTTATGCTTGCTGGGAGGACGAACAACCGCGGACCTCTGATGTTTATACAGTGTTCTCTGATTGTGCCTATGGCACCTCTGCTCTTCACTGGTTCTATTCTGCATTTTCTTCCATATCGTTCACTCCAGTACGTTGTTATTTTACTGTGTAGATTTGGTACTTGGCCCTCCAGTATCTTCCAGGTGTATATTATTTGATATCTCTCTCATCTTCTTTCTAGTGAGTACATTTGGAGAGCTTTGAGACGATCCCAATAATTTAGGTGCTTTACCTCGTCTATGCGTGCCGTATATGTTCTCTGTATTCCCTCTATTTCAGCAATCTCTCCTGCTCTGAAGGGGGAAGTGAGTACTGAGCAGTACTCAAGACGGGACAATACAAGTGACTTGAAGAGTACAACCATTGTGATGGGATCCCTGGATTTGAAAGTTCTCGTAATCCATCCTATCATTTTTCTGGCTGTCGCAATATTTGCTTGGTTATGCTCCTTAAACGTTAGGTCGTCAGACATTATTATTCCCAAATCCTTTACATGCTGTTTTCCTACTATGGGTACATTTGATTGTGTTTTGTACTCTGTATTATGTTTAAGGTCCTCATTTTTACCGTACCTGAGTACCTGGAATTTATCACTGTTAAACATCATGTTATTTTCTGATGCCCAGTCGAAAACTTTATTAATATCAGCTTGAAGTTTTTCAATGTCTTCAGCCGAGGTAATTTTCATACTGATTTTTGTGTCATCTGCAAAGGATGATACGAAGCTGTGACTTGTATTTTTGTCTATATCTGATATGAGAATAAGGAAAAGCAGCGGTGCAAGGACTGTACCCTGAGGTACAGAGCTTTTAACTGCACTTGGACTAGATTTTATATGGTTGACCGTTACTCGCTGAGTCCTGTTTGACAGAAAACTGAGTATCCAGCGTCCTACTTTACCGGTTATTCCCATTGACTTCATTTTGTGTGCTATCACACCATGGTCACATTTATCGAAAGCCTTTGCGAAGTCCGTGTATATCACATCAGCATTCTGTTTTTCTTCTAATGCCTCAGTGACTTTGTCGTAGTGCTCAAGTAGCTGTGAGAGGCACGATCTTCCCGCTCGAAATCCATGTTGGCCTGGGTTGTGAAGGTCATTGGTCTCCATGAAATTGGTGACCTGACTCCTAATCACTCTCTCAAATACTTTTATGATGTGCGATGTTAGTGCAACTGGTCTATAATTCTTTGCCAATGCTTTGCTCCCTCCCTTGTGTAGAGGGGCTATGTCTGCTACTTTAAGTGCATCTGGTATCTCCCCCGTGTCCAAGCTCTTCCTCCACACTATACTGAGTGCCTGTGCTACCGGCACTTTGCATTTCTTTATAAATATTGAATTCCATGAGTCAGGACCTGGGGCCGAGTGCATGGGCATGTTTTCAATTTCTCTTTCAAAATTTAGTGCGCTCGTGTTGATATCAGTTATATTTACAGGGGTTTGAATATCCCGCATAAAGAAATTATCTGAATCTTCCACTTTCATGTTGTTTATTAGAGTGCTAAACATGTCCTCATACTGCTTTTTTAGGATTTCACTAATTTCTTTGTCATCCTCCGTGTATGAACCTTCACTTGTACGAATAGGTCCAATACTGGCAGTGGTTTTTGCTTTTGATTTCGCATATGAGAAGAAATATTTTGGATTTTTCTTTATTTCCTGAATTGCTTTCTGTTCTAACTGCCTTTCTTCAGTTTCATATGAGTGTTTCAATTTCCGTTCGATTTCTTCAATCTCCCTATTTAAATTATTCCTTCTTTGACGGGAAATTCGTGTCTGCATAAGCAGTTCTGTTATTTTTTCCTGCATTTATACTGTCGTCTGCATTCTCTTTCTACGTTAGATCTCTTTCTGGCTTTCTGGCTACCATTATCTTCATGGTTAACACTGGCACCATACCTAGTATAAGATCCTACTGGTAGGCTACCTTGAGTATCTCTATTTTCTCAAAGCTCCAATGTTGTATCATGATTAGTTTTTTGCATTATAGTCAGCTGATTACCTGGAGTTTACCGGGAGAGGATTCTGGGAGTTGTTCTACCACCCAAGCTCGGCCAGGGGCCAGTATGACTTGTGGTAACTCGGTTTGACAGGATGTTTGCTTGAAGCAGCTAAATATTGCTTCCTTGCAATATTTCTTCTGAACAGCTGTGAACCTCAGTGCTCTCTGATTGTGCCTATGGCGCTACTCCAGTATGTTATGTTACTGTGCAAATTTGGGACTTGACCCTCCCGTATCTTCTATATACATATACTGTATATAGCCTTGATACCTCTCTCATCTCGTTTCAAGAGAGAAAGAAGCATTTTCCATTTCTATTCCATTCCCATCCACTAGTTGATGCTGACTTCATTTACCCAATCATAGGTTTTGCTGATACACTCGGTGGTGGTCTCACTACTGTTTACCTTTACTAGATATGTGAAAGAACTATAGGCAATGATCCCTGTCACATTCTCAAGGACAAATTCCTAATTGAGACAATTGGGAGTATACCATAGCATCAAGAATAGTGTGTAGCTATTGGTCAAGGCATCTGCACCACCCAATGAAAAGTTAAAGTGGCTATTAAATGTGGCACAAAAACCTTCCTAAATCTTGCATACACGAGTCATTAACATTTTAGGCAGATATGCAAAATCATTCTCCAGATATCACATGAACATTGCAAATTTAGAAAAATTACAAAACACATAAGAGCCATAAGGTAGTTCCCCTACTGGAAGAGCTAAATTTCATAAACCATAACAATCTATACATCACTCCATATCTTAAATTAAAGTGGTGTACCTGTCGAACAACTTCCAATACTATACTACTACAACAATTTGACCAAATATGTAGCTAGCCTTCTTGTGTCTACTTTATTAATTATTGTTTACAAAACCTGTTATTGTGGTATCACCTTTACTGTCCTAAGATCCAGTGCTCCGGTGAAAAGGTTCAGCAGTGCAGGTTTGTGTCTTGTCAGTGTTTTCACATCAACGTGAGTAATGAGCATCTCCAGTGTTACAATGAAACTCTGCAGAGCTGCAACCTCTGTCTTCGACAATGTTTCATATGCCTGTCAAAAAAATTAATATGTATATATATAACAGTAAAACAATTAATGAAATTTTGATAATCCCTAACTTATAACCCTACTTACAAATGAAATGTCATCACATTCCTTCATTCCATGGGAAGGAAGGGAAAGAATTTGTTTTCAATCACATTTTTGTGTCTTGTTCTCTGCAAACTACTGTACATACTTCTATACATTTTAGTACCTCATTCTTACTGGACGCTCTCGTTTTTACACATGTGGTTACAGGAACAGGCGACTGCCGACTACTGTTAGCAGGTTTCGAGAGCTTTCCCATCCCATGGGTCATGGTAGGCCTTACCCACTAGTTTCCCTGGAATATGACCTGCCAATCATTTAACAACCAGGTACCCAATCGCTGCTGAGTGAACAGGTGCAGTTAAGAACTGGCTCCTAGTCAATCCTCCCTGGCCAAGAAATGAACCTAAGTCAAATCGCTCACGAAGTGTGGGGCAAGTGTGTTACCTTGCACCACAGGTGACTGTTATACCTTTTCTCAAACCCACAAAATTGACTATAACTCTAAAATACTAAAGTACTAAAATTCAAAAACTCTTGAAATATGTGGTGAAGAATTTCACAAGGGTTTGCATATGATGTACATAAGGTAAGGTCACCTGTCATTTGCCACTCCTGGAACAATAAACTATCACCTAAAATGGGGCAGGCAAGGGGAGAAAAACTAAATCTGAAAACTCTTCAGTGGTTAATGTCCTCAGCTCATCCTCGAGAGACTTGGTTTCAATCCTCAGGCAGGACAGAAGGGAATGGTCAACTGATGCCTCTTTTCACCTAGTAGAAAGTAAGTACCCCAGGAGTAATTAGGGAATTGTTGTGAGTAGCATCCTGGGAAAGGTCAGTAGCTGGCCTAGGGGTAACCTCGATAAGCCGATAAGCCTAAGTACAGACTTCCTGTTCCCAACAACAGGAAATTACCCTAACATGTGTTAAAATGGTAGATAACTAAAAAAAAAAAAAAAAAAAAAAAAAAAAATAGGTACAGTATATATATATATATATATATATATATATATATATATATATATATAATATATATATATATATATATATATATTTTATTTTGAGGTTTGAATGAATATGTTCCTTACAAATACTGTAAGAATGATTATTTTTATACTAAATTTGAATAATTTTGTCTTTTTCATGCAGATTTAGTAGACTTTTATTGTAGAAACACACTATAGATATCTGGAAATAAATTTCATGGCATTCAGCCAACTACATACTGTGCACTAGAAGCTGGTGCTATTTGCTTAAGACTACACTAAGAATAAAGTATTTGATATGCCTTACCTCTGTCAATTTAGGAATGAGGACTCGTGGCTCAATCTGCTTGACTAATGCATCTCTGACAATGCCCAGTCTCATAATCAGCCGAGACTCCTTAATGGCAGCTTTTTCCTTGCGGGCAGAGAGGCGACACACGGAACACACCAGAGACACTAGATATGGTGACAAGAACTGAGGCACATTTTCAAGTAGCTGTGTTGGGCAAAGAATGTTAAGAGTAAGATTAGTGAACACAAAATTTGCAAATGACATTAACAAAAAGACAAATATTCTTGTCTACTGGTTAATATTTTTAACATTCCCACCCAAACAAATAGACTATGTATACTAAAACTTTAAACAAAATCTCAAAATAATAAATTAATTTTGGTAACTAAATAAGAGTAAACAAACTTTCATAATACCAGGAAGTTCTTCCCTGAATAACTACTCTCAACTTTACAAAAGATGTTTTGTGCATGGAAAGAACAGGACTCACATATTTAAACTGACTGCCCATTTGTAGAATTTAGCCATTTGCCCATATTTTACACACATAGTTTCATGCTTTCTCCACCATTACTTTATTTCTGTATACAGTGTATACGTTTTCGTAGTTAATCCGTTCCCAGAGACGGTACAAAAACCGAAACGAATTTTCCCACAAGAAATACAGTAATGTAAATTGAATTAATCCATTCCATACACTCAAAAATATTAACTTAAAAATACATTTTATACCGAATAACACTCATTTTGTACCAGCTAAAATACAGTACAATACCCCCGAAAAACATCAATATGAAATTCAATTTTTTTCATAGAAAATGGAGCAGCCTACATGACACCCACTGAACAAACCTTTTGACATTTTTTTTTCAAATTTTGTGAATTTTTTTTATATTTTTCATAGAAAATGGAGCAGGCTACCTGACATACACTCAACGAACCTTTTGACATTTTTTTATTTTTTTACCTTTTGTTTTTATTTTAATTTTTTAAATTTGTCATAGAAAATGGAGCAGCCTACCTGACATACACTGAATGAACCTTTTGACAAATTTTATTTTTTCAAAGTTTTTCAATTTTTTTCTTTTTTTTTTCTAAAAAAATTCAATGCTTTGCAACATTACAGTAGTCACCCCTTTACAACCCAGCATCATTAGCATCTTAAAAAAAAAAAGTTCATTGATTTGCAGGCATCAGAGAGCTCATAGATTGGGCTGCTTGTCACTTGTCACCTGCTTATCTTACCTTGAATAAGGACTTTTGTTGGCGTATGGAAGACTGTGAGGAGGAGGAGGAGAGGTGTCAGTGTTTGGAAGGGGAGTCCCCTTCCATTATAACATCAGACAGTGATAACTTTTCAGGGGTGCTTTCTCTCCTTCGTTTTGCAGGCATGATTTAACACTTGTTTGTAGTCAGACATCACATTGTCTCACTATCGTGGTGGACCCATAAGTATATAAACAAATTACGACCATCGAGGCAAACTACGACTACCAAATTGAATTTCTCGTAGAAATTTACCACGAGAACAGAGGCATACAAGAACCGAGGTTCTACTATACAGTACATTCAACATACATCCCTATCATTATTTATAAAAAATTGAAACATCTGCATACATCAAAATTTGGTAAACTCCATTTATGCCTATTTTGTATTAACTTCACATACTTGTCTATTATTTTTTACCCTGATCACCCTTATAAAATCCATCCATATGTGCATTAGGGAAGCAAGTCTTAAGTTTCCCTTCTCATGTTACAGCCAGGGTCAAACTAACACCTGAGGCCTACCCGTAAACAGAGTGGTAGACGGTGAGAACAAACTAAGCGAGAAGGTGGTTGAGGCCAAAACCATCAGTAGTTTCAAAGCGTTAAACGACAAAGAGTACTGGGAAGATGAGACACCACGAGCATAGGTCTCATCCTGTAACTACACTTAGGTAATTAAAAGTTAAGTGAGAAGGTGATGGGGCCCAAAATCGTCAGTAGTTTCAAAACGACATATGACGAGTACTGGGAAGATGGGACAGCCTGTAACTAGACTTAAGTAATTACACATCAAGCACAACACTTAACACATTCACACAATAAATAATACACACATATTGTGCTGAATAACTTGACCAGTTCTAGTGCATGGTTTGTTGACAATGGGTAAACAACCACAAACCCCTGATTCCATCTCTTCTCTCTTTTAATCAATACGTATGTACAGTAGTTCATTTTACTCCACCTATACTTTCTTGACCGTTTTAGTCGGTTTGGGTTCAATCTCGGCTCCCCATGCTTCCCCTTGCTTCAATAAATACACCAGATTCTGCTCGTGGTATTCGGTGGCCCTCTGAAAGTCCAGAGGCCTGGAAATGTTATGCCTCTGGAAATGAGGCATCTGTGATACTAAAGCAAATGAAGTGGTGAGCAAGTGAAGGCCAGCCCAGAAATACTAGATAATCAGCAATGAAAACATTATTTACAAACCTTCTGAGTTGCAGTGACAGTTGCCAAAAGTAGATGATCAGAGTCTTGATCCTCATTTAAAAATTTAATAAGGACAGGCAACAGCTGTCCTAAGAAAGTAACGGCATGGGCCTTAAGAGCAACCACAGATTCTGCCACCACCAACAGTGCCTGTGTCACAAGCTTCATCTCTCTGTCTGCAAACATAAAACTGCTTAAAAAAATTGAATAACCATCTGCTTCACAGGCTCTGATCTCATTTAAAACTTTATAACAATAACATTATAATAATAATAACAAAATAATCAACAGTTTTATATATTTTGGACATAGTCTGAAGGTCCCTTTTGATTGGCTATCATAACTCAGGATATGAAAAGATGGTGTAATGAGTGCTAAGCATTGTACTATAATTATAATGTTATAGCAATAACGAGTTGAGGCTGCACTAATTAGCAAAGGTTCCTATAACAGGGAGGTGGGAAGAGTTTGTTGTGGAATGGTTATGCTAATGGTTTTGGGTTTGTGGTGTTTGGAGCAAGATAGGGCCTTGCCTTTCAGCTACCTAGTATTTGAATACTTCCAGATATTCTAATACTCAGTCATGCCTTCTCTTGAAATGAGTATCTTTCATGACTTTGCTTCAACCACATTCCCTTTGTTTACCATCCACACTTAATGCAAGTATTTCTCCTTAATTTTCTTTGAGTCACTCGTGTTTTCAGTCTCTGTAGACTTTCAGCCTGTAAACCCCTTATCCACTAACGAGTATAATTTAATCAATTCTTCATTCTCTTCATTTATTCCTCTCGGTATCTTATACTTTGCGATCATATCAACTCTAGTTCATTCCTCTAGCATGACTAGGTTGAGATCTCTTGATCCATCCTCGTGACTCAACTCTATCTCTTGTATCAGTCTAATGGCAAATATTCGGGCCTCCTCTATTTTCTTCTTATGCTTCACACGAATGAGATTTCATGCTGAAATTTTACATTCTAGGACTGGCTTAGCATATGCTCTAGATAATGTTGTGAATGATTCCTTACTTAGATTTCCAAATACAATTCTTACAATTACCTATCCAATCAGTGTTTTATATAAACACAGTACAGTATATGTGCATCTTGATTTTAGTACTGTATTGGCATTCTGTTCACTCCCTAATTCTCTTCTCTTCTGACTCCTCTTCCATTCTCTTCTTTTCTGGCTATTCAGCAGCCTAAAATTTATTTACCATCCTTCTGATCTCTTATTCTCATATCACACTTCCCATTACTTCATAATTGTTGGAACTTAACTCCAATAACCATACCTCTGGCACTGCTTGTAGCTTATTAAGGTACTCCTGCAGAATTTTACAATAAACTTCAAGATTTAGTTTTCTCATCAGTTTTGTATCATCTATAAACATTATTATCTGAGATCTTGCCTCCTCAACTAGGTCATTCACATAATAAGGATGCTTACCACTTTCCTTAACTTTGGCATATCCTCTTCCATGCTTAGTGTGTCAGGTACAGGTACTCTCTTACCCAATTTATCAACTTTACAAATTATTCCAGACTGTTTTTCCCTGTTTTGTGAAGGTGGAGTGTGTTGTACTTACTTAGTAGTGACAACAGAGAGAGATCTAACTTTAGAGCCCTGCCTCATACCTGGATGTAAGAGGATTCAAGAGGAGGAAACCTGAACCCATCAGAGAACATAACTCTGGTTGGGCAAGTGAGATGCAATCCAGCTACATAGAGATAACTCTGACACACAGCTGAAGTAAAATGAAAAGACAGGAAACATGCAAGGTAGGTGGTACAAAACACAATTGTGAAGCATCAAACACTACTTCAATGAAAATTTATGTTAATTTGAAGAAAAGATATTGTAAATAGCCTTTTCTAAGAGAACTAGCAAATCATTGATAAATTTTATATTTAAAACTGCAAAGTACCTGAATTAATGCTGAAATAATATATCAGCGACAGAACACGCCCTCTATGTAGGAATCAGACCTTTTACACAAACACTGAGATGAGCATAGACTTTATTTGCAGATAATATTTTACCTGTAAAGGCTTAGTCAAATCTAGCTAAGAAAAAGGGGAGATGGTTAAAGTTAGAGAGGCAAAGGTGTGATGAGGTCACTTCCCTGACCTCACCTCATTACTTCCATAGCCACCCTGCACTCACCCCTCCACAACCATAGATAAGACTCTCACAAGTCAAGCCTGGCCTCGGGCTGGGTTTGGGGGAGAAGAAGAACTCCCAGGACCCCATTAAGCAGGTATCAAGACTGACAAATTCTAACATCTTGAATTTCTTGGACAACTAAAAAATAACTTAAGTGAACCAACCTTCTCTGCAGATGAGGTCCACTCCAGCAGATAAAACTGGCTGAACTGCTTCAACAGGAACTTGAGGCGCCACATATTTTGTAAGTAAGTGTAAAGTAAAGAGCGCAGTTTGTCTATTGTCTGATGGTTCTTTGATTTCCAGTGCCAACTTGAGCAAAATTTTGATGAATGGTTTTAAATGCGTTATGTTTTCTTTCCTGAAAAATTAAAGAAATATTAATGAAAGAGGACAGTCTAATTCAGGAACTATTCATTATAATGAATAAAATTAATGATGGAAATAAGCAGGAATATCTGGTTATGCAAAGAAAGAATGAATGTGGCAGTGCTGCCTATATTTCCATTCTGTATTTCTGTAAATTTAGTTTGTATTGTTAGCAGTCATCATGGTAAAGCATAAGAAAACTAAAATAATTCATTTTATGACTAACTGATCACACAAAATTACAGGACTCCATGTGAATGGTTATTAACAAGAAAAGATCTACAAGCAATGTTATTATGGTAAACTGAATACTTCTGAGCTATGTTACATTCCTGAACTATGGTGTGCTCTTGAACTATGGTGTGTTCCTGAACTATGGTGTGTTCCTGAACTATGGTGTGTTCTTGAACTATGGTGTGTTCCTGAACTATGGTGTGTTCTTGAACTATGGTGTGTTCTTGAACTATGGTGTGTTCCTGAACTATGGTGTGCTCTTGAACTATGGTGTGTTCTTGAACTATGGTGTGTTCCTGAACTATGGTGTGTTCTTGAACTATGGTGTGTTCTTGAACTATGGTGTGTTCCTGAACTATGGTGTGTTCTTGAACTATGGTGTGTTCCTGAACTATGGTGTGTTCTTGAACTATGGTGTGTTCTTGAACTATGGTGTGTTCTTGAACTATGGTGTGTTCCTGAACTATGGTGTGTTCTTGAACTATGGTGTGCTCTTGAACTATGGTGTGTTCCTGAACTATGGTGTGTTCTTGAACTATGGTGTGTGCCTGAACTATGGTGTGTTCCTGAACTATGGTGTGTTCTTGAACTATGGTGTGTTCTTGAACTATGGTGTGTTCCTGAACTATGGTGTGTTCTTGAACTATGGTGTGTTCTTGAACTATGGTGTGTTCCTGAACTATGGTGTGTTCTTGAACTATGGTGTGTTCTTGAACTATGGTGTGTTCTTGAACTATGGTGTGTTCTTGAACTATGGTGTGTTCTTGAACTATGGTGTGTTCTTGAACTATGGTGTGTTCCTGAACTATGGTGTGTTCTTGAACTATGGTGTGTTCTTGAACTATGGTGTGTTCTTGAACTATGGTGTGTTCCTGAACTATGGTGTGTTCTTGAACTATGGTGTGTTCTTGAACTAAGCTACATTCTTGTGCTATGCTACATTCCCGAACAATGGTACAGTCTTGAACTATGCTACATTCTTGAGCTATGCTACATTCCCAAACAATGGTACATTCTTGAACTATGCTACATTCTTGAACTATGCTACATTCCCGAACAATGGTACATTCTTGAACTATGCTACATTCTTGAACTATGCTACATTCTTGAACTATGCTACATTCCCGAACAATGGTACATTCTTGAACTATGCTACATTCCGAACTATGCTGCATTCCTGAACTATGCTACATTCCTGAACTAAGCTACATTCCTGAACTATGCTACATTCCTGAACTAAGCTACATTCCTGAACTATGCTACATTCCTGAACTATGCTACATTCCTGAACTAAGCTACATTCCTGAACTATGCTACATTCCTGAACTATGCTACATTCCCAAACTAAGCTACATTCCTGAACTATGCTACATTCCCAAACTATGCTACATTCCCAAACTATGCTACATTCTTGAGCTATGCTACATTCTTGTACTATGCTACATTCTTGAGCTATGCTACATTCCCGAATCATGGTACATTCTTGAACTATGCTACATTCCCGAACAATGGTACATTCTTGAACTATGCTACATTCCCGAACTATGCTACATTCCCGAACTATGCTGCATTCCCGAACTATGCTACATTCCTGAACTAAGCTATATTCCTGAACTATGCTACATTCTTGAACTATGCTACATTCTTGAACTATGCTACATTCCCGAACTATGCTGCATTCCCGAACTATGCTACATTCCTGAACTATGCTACATTCCTGAACTAAGCTATATTCCTGAACTATGCTACATTCTTGAACTATGCTACATTCTTGAACTATGCTACATTCCCGAACTATGCTGCATTCCCGAACTATGCTACATTCCTGAACTACCTTACCTTGCGATGATTTCGGGGCTTAGCGCCCTGCAGCCCGGTCCTCAACCAAGTCTCCTATTACCAAGGGGTAATAGGTTTACCAAGAGTAAACTATATCATATTTCTGAACTATGCTTCTGAACTCCTAAGCTATGTTATAATCTCAGGCTATGTAATACTCCTGATCTATGTTTCCTCTATTGCTTCCCTAACCATTACATGTGAATACTTTAGACACAAGCATGGGGAACAAATTATACTTAGAATGATGCAGCAATTTTATATTAGAAAAAGTTATTGAAAAGATTCACTAGATAGCATAGCAATATAAACCTTTATGTTAAATTACATAAATGACTAACAAGTTCAAACATCCCTGGGTACTAATGTAGGTTTAAGGAAGAGAGTCTATCCGACTCCACAGCCAAGCAGCTATTTGCTATAAGATGAAGGAACAGAAACAGTACACTTGGCATCCTTTCTAAGAAATCACTGGGATTGCTTGGAAAACCCTTTATAGCTCTGCTAGCTACGGACTGGAAACTAATGACTACAGGTGAACCTCATTAAACATTGTCCCAGTTAACGTCATTTTGCTTTATGAAGTTAGAAAAAATAAATAAATTTATCATTAGACAGGTAAACAGTCCTTTTTTTGTTTCAAACACAAAAGAGACAAAATGACATGGAACTCTATGGTACTTATAGAAAATGAAATACTGTACAGTACATGAGGGCTAGCTTAAATATTACCAACAAACACTTTATTTAGACTATACTTGAAATTTCACTTTTGTTTACTGAAAATAATAGCACAAATTACAGTACTGTACATCAAAAATATATAATATTGTAATGTAAAATTTAATACAACCATACGACTTTAAAAAAAATCATAAAGTGAATTAAGCTGCTGCCGATAGAAATGCATCTTGCCATTTGATTACAGACATGAACAAACAAGGTGTGAGAGTTCCGAGCTCGATATTATTACCGGTAATAATAAATTTCCTTGGACAAGAAGGCATGATGGGGTAAATGATCTATAACAGGCAGTAGTCCTAATTACAGGCCAAAGAAACAAAGGAAGATAATATTATTAGAAACTAAGCTAAAAGTACTGTACTAGGTAGGTACGACAAGAGTAAATAACATCACAATTTTTCCCAGTATACTACGAATGTAACCCTTACTAAAACACTAGGCCTATGATGTTTTTGGTTTCATTTCCATGTTATTTCAGTTAAAGTCATGGTTTTCATGAAACTAACCTCAACATTAAATAAGTTTCACCTGTACATTGACTCCCCACCAGAAGGCAGCAGTGTTCTTCAGTTTGTTTATTCCATCCTACTGCATGGCTACTCCTTTATTAGAGCTATTATATGCATCCATAGTTTCTCTTCTCCACTTTGTATTTCTTGTGTTCCTTCACATATTCCTACATTTTACTGCTAATATGTTCATGAACTCCCATACTAGCCTGGAGTATTTTTCTTGTGTTATTCCTTCAATGTCACCTCTCATTTTTTTCTGTTAGCTATTACTATATTACTACTTCTAGTCAGCAGATACTGAACAGAGGTTCTTGCCTTGCATGACACAACCAAGCAAAATACTCTCTCTGAGCTTAACAACTGGCCTTCCCTGTGATCATCTTGATATACAAGTTCTATGCTTTGCCATGTTTGCCAGGCACTGAGATGCAAAATAAGGAGTTTCAAGAATTCCACTGAAGCTTGACTGAAACATAAAATAAGCCTGGTGCTTAGAACCATGTTCCCAATGCACTTTAGCTTAACCCTCTGATCCTATGCACAAAGAAAGACTAACAACCTCAGTAAAACAACTTTGGGAACACAAATTGGTCCTCATCTCTGCAGCACTGGTAAATGAATAGCCCACTAAGTAAAACCACAATTGTTCACCAATGATACTAAACTTGGAGAATGAAAAAAACAAAAAACAAGATTCACAGATCCTAAATAGTGAAAAACCTGTCAGATTTTTCTGAAAATCCATTTACCATCTGCAGACTGGTTTAAGACTGTATGAATGCATGAAGGACCAAGAGTGGCAGCAGTCAGTGTAGGTACAAGTCAATTGGTTAGTCATGTAAAACATTCCCTTGGCAGTTATAGAGAGGGGGAGGGGGAAAAGTAGGGGGAATGAAGAATGAGGGTTCGACAGGGCTGTAAAATTTATAAGTAAGCTATTGTAGCTGGATTTACTATGGAGTACAAAATTACCTGAAGAAATTGGCATTTGGCTGAAGCTTTGCACAGAGAATTTCCATGGCTTTACAACGAACAAGTGATAGTGAAGAAGTCAGAAGATTCTTGGTGACTTCTATCAACATGTTTGGTGGTAGTACTGCATTTATTCCATCTACGACATCTACAACCTTACGTTGCAGAGACATATACAAACGACCTAAAACAAAAATGTAAAATTAGACCATCAAGTACTATATTTCTCTTATATATACAATCACATTTTGAGGGGGAAAGGAGAGCAATGTAGGAAAAATAGATTAATGATATTAGATATTCAAATTGGTGGCTATTCACTACCTACCACACCCTCAGAAAAATGATGGAAAAGTACTACTACCTTACCCCAGCAAATTACTTATTCTACACAAGTACTCGAGATGCACCAGTGACTAAGTGCAAAGTTCTCCATATGGTAATCAGACAATCAGACATATGGTCAATCATTCATTATCCTATCAAACTGATTACCCTTGTTATTACAACTTCTTGTGCATTCGTCACACTCAATCCATGCTTCATCACATTAGTCATGAAAACATGTCAGAATCATTGAGGAAATTTGTAAAATTACATTAATGATGATTATTCTATTTAACACTTTCACGCACCGGGCGTGCGGTCTGCACGTATGCACAAACTACTCCTAGCAGTGTGGGCGAGCGTGCAGGCAAGCGCTCGGTGACACTAAATGTGTATACTCGTTTCAGTTTTCTCACCTTAATTCTCGTGATACATCGTTCGTTTTGGTATTATTGTATTCGCAATAGAATTCCCTACATGTGTATATGCATATAAGGTCCAAAAGTCAAGAGTGACTCCCAACAGCAAAGCCTAAGTCAGCAAAAGTTACCCGTGAGCGTACAAAATCAGTCAAATGTGTATACTCGTTTCAGTTTTCTCACCTTCATTCTTGTGCTACGTGGCTCGTTTTGGTGTCATTGTGTTCGCAATTAAATTCCCTGCAGGTGTTGTATATGCATATATTGTCCAAAAGCCAAGCGTGACTCCCTTTAGCAAAGCCTAAAGTTACCCGTGAACAAGCACAAATTAGCACATAACAGCCAAATGTGTATATCGTTCAGTTTGATAACATCAATTTTCGTGTTACATCTTTCAATTTGGTATCAAAATGTTCCAATAAAAAGGCGCATATTTTAAAACCAGTCTCATAATAATAGAGCAAGAAATGGAATTTTAACAAATATTTTAATTTTGGATCCTCATCATCACAAAATTATTTATATCTTTCCAGTGCTCTGATATAAATTTTCGTGTTACGTCTTTCATTTTGATATAAAATTGTTCGCAATCTAGAGGCGCGCATTTTAAAACTAGTCCCATAATAATAGCACAATAAATAGAATTTTAACAAATATTTTAAAATTTTGACCAAAAATGTTTTTATAATCTTTCAAGTGTTCTGACATTAAGTTTTGTGTTACATCTTTCATTTTGGTATCAAATTGTGCGCACTCTAAAGGCGCTCATTTTGAAACTATCCCGAAGTCGATCAAATAATAAATTAATTTTATACAAATATTTTTTTATCGGATGCACATCATGTCAGATGCTCGGACTCTAGAGAAAAAAATTGGACGTGAGGGTCGTTTGAAGAGTGCGATAGTGTTAATTTCAGTAGTAGGTCACCAGCTGCAAAACTATCTCTTAGCATCTGCAGTGCTTGATAGAACTAATCCAAAGAAATGTTAGGAACTCTCTTTAAATATATTATGATAACATTTTTAATATAAAGAAGATAGTTTAAGTGAAATAAGTGGAATATAAATGAATTATTCAGAGCTTAAACCCCCCTCGGTCTTTCCCTTTAAATAATATCCCGATACCCAGGGACATTGTAAAGTCCAGAGTGAGTGTGCCTTTTGCACACACTTTTCACCAACAATCATGATTGATCTTCATCTGGTCTCATTATAATCTCTTTCACGATCATTTACCTAGCTCTTCTTTTGGCCATGTGTTTACTGGCAGACTGTAGGCACGAGCAATGATTTTTCTCTATGTCAGTGACTAGTTGACCCATCCCGGTTTGACCCCCAGGGCCTCGTATAAGTCATATGACTTTTTTCTTTTAATCACTGCTTTTTTATTCAGTCACAGGCATGACCTAAACTTATCTTGTCAGTGATTGACAGGGTTAAGTTAGGGAACACTGAAAACACAAATCTTGCAATCAGGAAACGTCTTAAGACATTGTTCTGGGGTGGTTTTTCTGGGATGTATCTAAGTTTCCCAAGTGGAATGGGGGTGGATTTTGTTTGATACAGTTTTGTAAGAATACCAACACAGAAGTGATAACAAGAGATAACACAAAGTCTATATATTGCAAGCAAGACAACTGGCCAGAGCTGACACACAGAATTATGAAAAAAGCCCTAGTTATCCTGCAGGAAATTCAAAGACAGCAAAGAACTGCGAGAAACACCCAGGCAGCATGAAAAATATGGTACGAAACCATACACAGCTACAGAAAGCAATCATACTGTCCTGAGTCAAGACCCCATACCTGCAACACTCAGTTGAGTAAAGTAAGCAAAATAACTAAGCAGGTCCCAAGAAGATTACCCCAAAGCAATCTGAAGAAGAAATCAGGAAATTAAAGATCCTAGCAGCAGTGAATGCTGGAGTAAAAAAAAAAAAAAAAAAGAAAAAACTCCTCACATGAAGATACACACATGCCCACAGTGCTCTAGGTAACAAACAAGATGAGAACCTAGGAGGGGTCCAGAAACACTGTCCCAGAACAAAGACTGAAGTAGTGATCTGGTCACAAGAATTATTTCCTTAGCATGCTCTAACCACATCTCCAGATACCTGCACGAGGAAAGTTAACTCACACCTAGTTGAACACACTTGTATTCAACCTAGTTGAACCTAGTTTGGTCCCTAGTTTGTGCAGGACCAAAGAGCCAGAGCTCAACCCCCGCAAGAACAATTAGGCGAACACAATACCAACCCAACACACAAGCAGACTCTGCCCACATCAGTTCGGTAAAGCTTGACACACACACACAAAGACAGCTAGCTGATACACACTTACATGAAACATTCCCAAAAGCACAGGCTCAAAGCCTATCTCAGAATGAATAAACTTGCACATGACTAAAGATGTCCCTTACTAAACTGAAAATGTAACTGAAGTGAGATCACAAGGTGGGAGTGGCAACTGGAAATTAGTAGTTATGAGTAGCAGCACAATACTTGGGGGTCACTTTAATTTCAAATATGGTTTAGAGAATTTTCCAGTCAGCCATTCCCTCTAAGTATGGAATGGTGAAGCGCAAATTATAAATGATCCTAGCTGCATCAGATATGAGGTCACACTGATCCAGATTGCAATGTCTCTGGAGAGCAGTGAGCATGTTGCCTAAGAAGCAACCGAGTGGCTCAGGCTCATAAATATACAGTAATTAACTTTATGCTTAGATTACCAAAAATTAAAACAATTAGAAATACACAGCAAAACACCTAAAGCTAGTTTTTTTTTGCATACAGATTAAAGTCCAGTAATTCTGTCATACATACCTCCAGGTTTATCTTTGTGGTGATCACATGACACACTTACAGTGCGCAGGTAGCACAAAGTCTTCTCCAGAAGCTGCCTATAAAGCTCTTGTAATTCTCCAGCTTGTTCTTCAGTAGCTTCGTATACCTGAAGAAGTTTGTTCAATTGCATGACAATAATATAAATTAATACACCACCCAAAAGAGCTTTAAAGACAGAAAGGCACACCATGAATAAGTCTTTACCATTAAGGACTCGTGCATTTGGAGCGTTAGTGTCAAATAAAATAAAAATATGGCTTTGAGTAAATATGAAAATCACTTTTCTATGCATTTATTTGGTTACTCCTCAGGTATGACTCAAAGTATATACAGTATAGCCAGGTAGGATGATATTCAATCCAACCCAAAAAGACAGGCAAACAAGTGCATTAAATAAGCCTGTCTAAACCCTCTTGGCATCATAAACAACCACCTACAGATGGCTTTCACAAATCACTAGACCGACTAATGGCTATGTATACCCTGAAATGGTAGCAACCTGAACACTTCAACGTTTCAAAACCACCACAAACCTCTTGAATGGATGTAACAACATTTTTTTGAATTTGTATTATTTTTTGTAAATTTTTGAATTTTTTCTTACTGGAAATTATAGATTACTTATTTTTTTACTGTTTGCACACAATATATAAACAAGGATTTTTTTTTAAATATTAACTATGAAATAGTTAGTTGATTCCGTAACTCATCAAAATTTGAGTCATTTAAAATTTTCTGTAATTTTCTATATCATAAAAACTCTCACTTGGCAATCAAATCTAATTTTTGTTCTTCCCCAGAGTGTGCTAATTCATCCATGACACTCCTCAGGCAGCATCCTCACACCCTGGCCATGATCAAGTTTCTACATCAACTTAGAACTTTTTAAAATGTTAAAAACACCACCTAATCCTATACTGTACATTCTTGCAAGACTGATCTTTCTATAAAGCATCGTTTGTACTCAAAAGTGAAGCAAAAATAAGATACTGCTTCACTTTTTGCAAAAGTGAAGCAGTGTCCAAAGAAAAATGAATGCAAGTCCTTTGTACACCAAGAGGTCTGCAGTACCAACAAAGAGGAAAATGCATTTGGCCAGGCTAGGTCCACTATGTGACAGGACCGAGCCTGCCACAAAAAAAAAAGCAGCATTCTGCTATATTATATACTTTTTAAAGTTTAACTCTAGCTTTACTGTTCGATGCATCAGGTTACATCTCTGAGAATTGAAGTGTGTGTCTTGAGCAGAGTCAAGCCTGGGTGTGAATGGTAATAGGTCACAATTAGCAACTAGTTAAATAAGGTGAATAAATCCACAAGGGCCGTGATGAGGGTTCGAACTTACGTCCAGGATGATCCCAGACGCACCTGAATTGACTGCGCCACGACATGGATAAAGAATTGCAACCGGAATTGCTACTGCTCTCACATGGATCCCACAGTCTCTCCGAGACACAATACCTTATACTTATGACATTCTTAGGATTGAGAGAGAATTCTAATACCATGTCACGGTGCAGCCGATTAAGGCACGACTGGGATCATCCTGGACGAAAGTTCGAACCCTCATCACGGCCCTTATGGATTTATTCATTCGATATATCATGCTATTGTGATTTCTGTGTGTAGTTAAGTAAGGTGTTTATATTCTAGATTCCAGTGAGCAGTCATTTTCCCCTGCTAATGAAAAGAACCTTATATAACTACCAGCTGATAACAGAGCTCTTCTTTATAACTTCCCTTAATTCAAATGTTCAAGAGCCCTTTGCACACTTAAGACAACTAACTACGCAAAAAGAAAATAATTTCTTTTAATACAGTCTGCACGTTTAAGCTTTTCTATGACTATAACACCTCTTCACTCCAGTCACAACTGAAATAATTTCAACCCTGTGGCAACTATTTGCTCAAAAATACAAAAATAGACTTACAGCCAACAATGATCACATTTGTACTATTAATTTTGTAGTGGGGTACAAACAAAAACAAATGTGAACAAGTCCTAGTGAAGCACATGTATGTACTATAATAGGCCTAAGATAGTGTATATTACCTAGGACCCCTTAGACAGGTTAGGTTAGGTTTTTTAATGACATTTCAATTTTTTTTTAGAATGCCATTTGGGCTAACTCAATAATAAAAACAAACACTTTCAGATCTAACCGACCATATTTGTACATTTAATCAAATAGTTGCTATTAGTGCTATCATTTTAGGAGGATGGGTTGAATTATGTTTATTACTCATTGATAAATATAGCTTCTAAATCCAAGTCTAGATTATAAAAAATTTAATTATGATGTTATGTTATTATTATAATCTTCTCTTAGGTAAGTAATGCACTATAATTTCGTGAAAATTCAGATACCTTTACAGGATTTTGCAAAATTTCTCTAGTAACAAAGGCCTCTCTGATTTTAAGGTTTCTGTTAAATCAAATTCCATATTTTTGGTTGCAAGGTAACGTTTATAATATTCAGTTGCTCCGGCTCAGAAATTCGTAGAATAGTTCATAACTTGGACTACTCACCTGTCCGACAAATTTTTCCGATGAGAGAAGATGTGCTACAAGGCCAGCAATGGTATACTTCAAGTGACACATCTGCTTAGCAGAGTATGTATCAAAGCACATGATGTCCCGACCTTGCTGAGCAGCCTTGTCAGCCGATCTTTTCTGAACGGTCATATCCTCTGCAAAGTACCACACACCACACACACCATAAGGTAATTATTACATCACTTATGATTTACAAAGATAATGGAATACATTTGTATTGCAATGGTTAGAAATTGAAAATATGATATCAAGCTATTATTATACATGAGCATTTCAAATTGCAAATTTTCTAGATATTTATATACAGGTATTCTGCAATACTGTAGTTTTGTAATTATTTTAGCAACGTCAATTTTCGACAATTTTTTTTAAAACCATTATCAAATCACATAATATTAATTTTAAACTTAGGTTAATATTGATTATTCCAGCATCAAGAGAGCAGTTAGAGCAAACATGCTCCATAATGAGTTACCTTTTTCCTCAGGCATGCTACTGATATGATCCATCAGCTGGCAACACGCATACACTTGGGCCATCATAGAAAACTGGCTACATAGTTTAAGGGCAAACTGAATATCATAAGGAAGGCCTCGTTTGTCCTCCACTTTAATACCAGCTGCATCAATTATACTTCCTCTCATGACATGGGCATCAGCTGAAAGAAATTATAAAATTCTTAAATGCAGATATCGTACAATGCTTCATTTATTTTTTAAAGGCAAGAATGGGAGAAGAAGTGAACTATGAAGGAGATAAATTGTTGATATTAACATGTTTGTATGCAGATTATGCAGTGTTCTTTGCTAAGTGTAAGGAGAACGAGCAGAAGATTGTAAACAATTTTGACAGTAAGTTCAAAACAAAAAGGTAGGTGAGTTCAGAAAAAGCAAAATTATAGTGTCTGGGAGAAGGTAATGAGATGTCATGGATTCTGTTAAACCTAGTGGCATGAGATATGTTAAGAGATAATTCATTTAAAGTGCAGTTTCAGTTTCCATACTCTCATTTTTACCTAACACTATTATCTAGTGTTAGGTAAAAATGAGAGTATGGAAACTGAATTAAGAGAGCAGTGAGTGAAGAGAGCTGTATAATGAAAGGAAGGAATTTAATGCTCTCATGCTAGAATTTTATTTCAACATGAGAGTTATAGAAGGACTAAAAGACATTATACTACTCCTAGACCCAATACATGGAACTGAAATTTGGATTTGGATATGGACTGTGTGTTCAAGAGAACAAGTACAGGAAAACTACTGTTTTGAGAATAGTAGCTTGTGTATGTGGAATGTATATACAGTAATTATAAGAAAGTATATGACACGTGTGTTATGAGTGAGAGGGGTGAAGGAATGAAATGTAAGAGTAGTAGAGTGGGTGATGTTGGGATGTTAGTATGATGCTTGAGGATCATTTAACGAGAACATGTTACAAGGGTGATATGAGAGGGGGGGGGATCATAAGTTAGAGGTAGACAACCAGTATCCTGAAAGGGGAGAGTATAACAATATACGAATGAACAGGAAAAACGTTAAGAGTTTAAAAGAGTGAAAGGCTTGCGAGATAAGAACTGCCTGGAAAACTTTTTGCTCTGACTACCTTTATATGGAGAGCTCCAGGGAGGAGGTTTTGAGGCAATGGATTTAGACATCCCTAAGCACATTATAAGCCTGTATAGATTCTTAAAAACTCTCTATCATCAACATAAAAAGACAAAACAATAAAAATGTGCATCTAAAGTTTATCAAAGTATCTCACATACATACCCATGAGAGCTAAGATAATCCACAAGTTTTTGTTGGCATCAATTGTGGAGGCAAGCTGTGTGAAGAGTGCCAAGCGGCGATGCTCAGGTAGATCTGGAAGAGCATCCACAAATACTTGGCAAACTTGTGAAGTTTCACCAAGAGATTTTCTTCAGTTCAGACTGTGGATAGTAAATTTGCTTATAAAATGGCACCAACAAAGTGCAAGAAGTTTGCAAAACTGAGTCAGAAGAAAAAGCTGAAAAACAATGCAAAATAGATTTAAAGCAGAAGCTTCATACAACTTATTCACTGTGAAACTCATAAGCATGTTATATAATTTCCTAAACATATACTCATACAAACCTATTCCATAACAGGTATTGAAATTAAATACCAAAGTAGTTTTATTACATCATAGAAAATATAAAACTACAGTAGTTTTATCACAATCATGGAAAATACATCAGAACAAAACAAAATTTAGCAGAATCTGTTTTTTAAACATAACAGCCTCATTCCAATAACTTAAATACCTTAATGAGTGCTGGTACGATGCTTTGTATGGTCTGGTGTATAACCTGGAAGGAGTATGAGTCATCACGTCTCAGAAGTGAAGTGCCATGAAAGTGAAGATGGACATCATATTATGCATCACTGCTTCCTGGAATGAAATGCAACAAAATGCTATAAAATACATTTCACATATTGTATACAGCTCTCAATTTATGGACAGAAATTCTATCAAGAGGCATGAGGAATGGTAAGAAATTGGGTTCAAAAGCAATATGTTCATACTGTCCATCATTCAGCATGACATCCAGTAAGGGTTCAAATTTAATTGTGATCATTATGTGAGAATTTGTTGTGATCATTTAAAGAGGCTTTAACCAAATGTAGGCAAGGTCATTTTGAATATGAACTGGTTACTTCATTCTAGCTGTAAAATGGGTCAAGGGTTATCATCACATACCTGGACCCTAAGTGAGGCATTCAAGTTACAACTCTTTGGATGAGTTGCAGCCTAATGTATAGATTGACTGACTGCAGAATAATGGTACAAACCTGACTTCCCTATGAATACATGAAACATAAGACACAGAATACATATATACACCAACCCCCTTCAGAATAAGAGCTGTGAACGTTGGAGGCGACTGAAGGAAAAACATAACAAAGGATAATTCAAATCATAGCTTTAAAAAGAGATTAGTGTTGTCCCAGAGATCTATAAGTAATGAGGCAGACCTCAAGAGCTAATCCTCTCTACCCACACAAATTGGTAAGAACAGATAGGAAAATATATACTCTAGCAACAGAAGCATTATATTTACTGATGAAATTTTTGCTGCCAATGCAAGAATAAGCATTGCACGCCGGTGTGTATCTGAGTTCACTGATGACCGAATACATGAACAATCAATTCAACGTTCAGCTGCACTTCTTTATTCACACCTGATGAAAAATTATTATTATTATTATTATTTAACATCATTCAACCTGTCACTACTCCTATATGACTACACATAATTATCCTCATTATTAATACAAGGAAAGTTTAAAGTATAGTATTTATGATCTAAACCTACATGTAACTAAACATATAGAATAGTCATCCATTCCATTTTAATTAAGCCACTTCAAAATTTGCTTTTAATAGTACAGAGAGATAGAGGGAATTCCAATTAAAATAAAATTTTATTAACTTTTTGAATGCAAAAGCTTATCAACTTATTATAACTACATGCACAAAGTTATCACAAGAACACGATTTATCTATGGGAAAATATTAAGGCATATCGATGGGATCGAACCCACATGTGCCGGGCGAGTCCATTGATGTGGGGTTCGTAACATTTTATGGCCTCTATATATACTGTATTGGTCTTATAATTATATGCACTCATCATAAAATTAGTAAATGGGTGAATAAAAGTGAGTGAACTGTGTTTGATCATTTGGGAGTAAGCAAGCATGAATACACCTGCCGTTTACTTGGGAATATTTAGCTATCATTAATGATAACTAAAAATCAAAATATCAATAAACAAAAAATATTATACCTTACAGACTTATATTTTTCATTCTTTAATACTTTCTATTGTTGGTGCACTAACTTTAAAATTTCCCCCATTTAAATACCTATTAATTAGAGGTTTAAGTTATTGTACAGTACAGTATTGTGTTTAACAAAATTCTTTACCAAGATATCTCTTACCTTCTCCCAATTCTTCTTCTGACTTCTGAAGCAGATGCAATATTGCAGAAAGTATCTGTTGTTGCACCAATTCCGTAATGACTGTGTCTAGAGTTAGTGTGTGTTGGAGGCAATAGCACAAGGGGCCGACCAATAACCATGGTCGGCCTAGTGACGCCATCACACCGATAGTTTCCAACATTAAGCCAAGTTTCTTCCAAGCCAAAAGTTGGTTACTATCATTTACTTTCTTCTTTCTGTCAAAGAAAAATTAATGCAGATATGGTATCTAAAAGAAATCCCCCTATCATCATTATATTGTAGACATTACTAGTTCATTGTTTTAGTCTATAACTGTCGATGATTCCGAGGATCATCGTCTCCGTGGACCAATCACTAATTAGGCCTCCTAGTTGGTGGTCTGGTCAACCAGGCTGTTCAACATAGCTGCTCACAGCTTGACATATGAGTCACAGGCTGTTTGATCAGGCAGCCTTTGAAAGTATTTATCAAGTTCTATTTTGAACAATGGAAGAGGCCAGCCAGTTATACCCTATATGTGTAGAGGAGTGTTGTAGAGGAGTGTTGAAAAGTCTTGGGGATTTGATGTTGATCGAGTTCCCTCTCAGTGTGTCTATTACACCTCTGCTTTTCAATGGGGCTATTTTGCACATCCTGCAGTACCTTCTGGTCTCATGTGGTGTTATTTCTGTTTGCAGATTTGGGACCAGTCCTTCTAGCATTTTCCAAGTGTAAGTTATTGCATATAAATTTTTTCCCATAAATTATTCTCTCTCTCCCATCTGCATTCTAGGGAATACAATTTAAAAATTTTCAGCAGTCCCAATAATTTGGGTGCTTTATTGAGTGAATTTTAGTAGTAAAAGATCTTTACATGCCTTCCATGTCACTAATTTCTCCAGCCTTGAATAGAGCTGTTAGTGGGGAACAATATTCCACTGTAGAGAACTAGTGTCTTAAGTAATATCTTCATTGATATGACATTTCATTTGAAAAATTTCTTATTATATAACTAAACTGCATCCTTAATATTCTAGAGTTCACATTTAGCTACTTTCTGATAATGTCCTCACACCACTGTTTAACTAATATTCAATCAACTATCTCTTGCATACCAATCACCTTTTGTTGGATATTCTAATATATATACAATTTATCAATTAATTTAAAATTAATCTGAATTTATTTTCAAATGTTTACAGTCAAGTTATTGCATTACCAGAATGCAACTCGCTCACCAAATGAGACATTACATGCAAATGGGTGAAGATCTTCCCACTAGAGAATATACTGATCAGTGGAGGAACCCAAGTCTACATCTCACTTCTAGTAACAATCGTTACACAGTACAAAGATGTACATAAGTTCTTTATTGCTAAGAGCTTTACTCTCAATTCTGCAATAGTACTACATCACATTGTTCACTAAGATATACACAGTACATGATACATAAATATTTATTCAACTTAAACTTAACAAGTAAAAAATTAATTAGCCCATGACTGAAAATAATGACGTTTCATTTTGTTTGAAACTATGCCCGATAATAAATAATTTAAAAACAAAAATATAACTTACAGACTCTTTTTCTTAACTTGAGCTGCTTTTATAGATGATACTTTATCAGCTAAATTTAACCCCTCAATCTGCTTGATAACAACAACAGCATCCAAGCTGACTTTCCGGAGACCCTTGCGGAGCCGGGCAGCCTCACTGGGATCATCAGATTCAACAACACGGCTGATGAGGACACTCCAGAGTCGAGACTGTACCTCTTCACTCTTGATACTGGTGAAGAACTTGCGAGTCATAACCTGGAGACAGACGCTACATGATCAATTCTGTGATGTAACAAATGCCAATGCCTTCAATCATTGCCTTTGCATTTAAACAAAGTAAAATAATTACCAAATTCTTTGGAAACAGGTATTCGTGAACTGAAGGACATCAGAAAATTTTCAGGATACTGTACTAGAATTTTTTTAATTTGTTGTCTATATTATCCAAAGTGGTTTCAGGATATTTTGTAAGTTACATCCAACATATTCAGAACTAAACACTACTGTAATAAAGAAAAAATTAGTAGCCAAACTTTATACAAAAAATTAAACAATAGAAATTTTAAAGATTCTTTACAGGAGATTTTGGTATATAAATGTGAAAAAATACATTTTTTATCGTGTTAAATAATTTTACTAAACAAATTGAGACATGTAGCATTTCTGCTGAGTAACCCATGGTTGGGAAGCAACTAAACAGCTCTGGGACAGAAGATAAAATGAAGTCCAAAGAAACCGAAGGGAAATCAGTATCCCTGTTTCTTCAGGTAATCACAACCCCATTATATTTAGTTTGTTACAACTAAATAAAAATCGACTTACCTGCTTCATCAAGACACACTGTGGTGAAACAGCACCTTCATGAATAGCATCTTGAGATAGATCCAAGACTTGTCTTGAACATGAGATAGCCTTAAGGAAGAGCTCCCATCCATCTTTACTTTCTAAGACTTCTGACGTATCAGGTGTGAAGCGAAGTAAAATGTAGTAGAGTGAAAATGAAGAGACTATATCAAGCTTCGAATCTTCTTTCAAAATAAGAGCCTGATTGAGAATGCTGTCTGCCACAGGCAGTAGATTAGTAAGTATTTCCTGAAATTAAGAAAATTTTACATGTTTTAAGCTTTACACGTCTTTACATTTTAAGTCACCATTGTAAATGTTACTTAAAAATAAAGGGCAAAAACACAGTCTCCTTGAAAGGTATTATAGGAGTAATGGCTCATCTAATAAATGAACATAAGCTGGAATGAACAAGAAAATTGATTTTGGATTTTAAAAATATAAATACAGTATGTTTAATTGTATGAGGACGATCAACAAAGGTATTTTGGTCCATTCCTTAGTCTCATTCTCTAAGAATTAGAATAAGAAATGTAATGAATACAGGAGTTCATAAAGTACAACGCATTGTAATGAGTAGAGAGAGTATAATGAGTTCAGATTGTGTAAGGACGAGTTCTCCCATTCAAAGGCTAGAACAAAATCTACATCTTGCATTGGATTCTTGTGCAGAGAAAAGACAACTTCCACAGATGACAACAAAGACATTAGCAAAATACTGAGGATATAGTGCAATTCTGATTTCAGTGAACCCCTGAACACATTTAGATCTATAATACAAATGTGTTCTTGTGAATGTGATACCAATATCGAATCATGTCAGATGTCACCCTAACCAAGGGGCCTGATGGCTGAGTGGACAGCACTTCGGATTCGTAGTCCTGAGGTTCCAGGTTCGATCCCCGGTGGAGGCGGAAACAAATGGGAAGAGTTTCTTTCACTCTGATGCCCCTGTTACCTAGCAGTAAATAGGTACCTGGGAGTTAGACAACTGCTATGGGCTGCCTCCTGGGGAGTATTTAACAAAAATTTTTTTTTAAAGTCCTCAGGGACTTTAAAGGCCACGGGGACGCTAAGCCCTGAAATCATCTCGAGATAACCTCAAGATAAGATAACCCCACTGAGCCCTGGAAGCCATAGACAGTATACCCATGCACAGATTCCAGGAATTCTATATTCAGCAAGAATTGCATAAATCCACAATCCTAGGCCCTAAACAATATTTAGAAACAAAGCCTCTACTGTTACATAACACATAGAATACATAACATAACATCAAGGATAACACTACTGTTATCCTTGACATCCCACCACTCCATAAAGTATGTAGTCAAGCAAACGCAAAAATTTATAGACTAATAGAACTAACATCACTCATCATACAAAATGTTTGAGTCCTAAGAAGTATGATCACAAAACACAAGAAATCACAACGTCTACATAACCCTGGACAGCATGGGTTCAAAGCATGGTACTTCTGCCTCTCACAATTGCAATCTAGACCACTATGATATTGCCCTAAATGCCATGGAAGACAAGCAAAATGCCTATGGAACATACACAGATTTAGCAAAAGTTTTTGACAAATGGTGTTATTGCACACAAAATGTGTACAAAGGCAATTACTGGCAAAGTCCTCTTTTTTTAATTTCCTAGTGAACAAAACCCAGAATGTAATGAAGACTAAACCACACACTAGAAGATGAGGAGACGATGATGTTTCCACTTGATAATGGTCCTGGGGCCAGATTCACGAAAGCACTTACTCAAGCACTTACGAACCTGTACATCTTTTCTCAATCTTTGGCGGCTTTGTTTCCAATTATTAAAGAGTTTATGAGCTGCGAAGCACCAGGAGGCTGTTTATAACAATAACAACAGTTGATTGGGAAGTTTACATGCTTGTAAATTGTTTAATAAATGTAACCAAAACCGTTAAAGATTGAGGAAAGACGTTCACGTTCGTAAGTGCTTGCGTAAGTGCTTTCGTGAATCTGGCCCCAGGACCGACCAATACGTCGTCGTCTCCTCATCTTCTGGTTTAATCGTCATATCTTCGTAACACAATAAAGTAGCTATCACAACCACAAGAAAAATTACAAGCTAGATAACAACACAGACATTCAAACGAGATGTCAGACCAATGATGATCATTTTTAAGACACTAGTGCTCTCTTGGGTGGAATATTGTGGCACACTAACAGCCCCATTCAAAGCTCCACTTATAAAAACATATATACATATAACTTAATAATTCTGAGCTGCATAAAACATTTGATAAGCCATACAAATGATAACTGACATTATTTACATAAGCCAATAGCTACTTCAGGCTGCATAAATGGAAAAAACATCTATGGAAACTTCCATTAAACAGCCAAGAATATATTATTCAACTGATGATTACTAGGTACAAGTACCTTCTTTCTCAATCGCAACTTGAAAACCTAAAATTCTAAACAGACAATGAAGGAAAGACAACTTACAGCATCTGTGACATAACTGAGGATAAAGAGGAGAGGCGTCTTAAGGTGCATCGGTACTCTCTCACACACTACAATGTCAAGAAGGGCCTTAGTTACTTGCATACCTCTGGACTTTCGTTTATCTCCAAATTCAGAGAGTACTGATGAAACATGGCTGAAAGAGATAATTATAACAATCACTATATTAAATATATATATTTTTTAAATAAACATACTAAAAAATGTTTACGTATGAAATGAAAATCATTTGAGTGGGAATATGTGTGTGGGAGAAAATATTGGGAAAGAAACTTAAAGATATTTGCAAGAGAAAAAACCAGCGTTGAATGTAATGAAACGCCATTTTCTGGGTGAGACCCAGAGGCTCCCCGGAGCTTATCCAGGCTGATATTGCTATATTAGACTTTGGCATCAGTCATGTGAATGGAATTCTTAGGCCTACTGGGGACCCTGAGCCAGAACCTGGCCCCCCTCAGAGAGGCACAAGGAGCAATGGTCTATAGAAACCTCCATGTGGTTGAAAGCATTCTATGTCTGCCATCAACAGGGTCAGGCACCCAGAAAGATAAGCGCTCAAAACAAACCCCCAATTTGGTTAAGAAAATGTTACTGATAGCTGAACTAGTAGATAGAACTCCCCAAACAAAAACAAACAAACGAGCATGACGTCGCCACGTCATGCTCGTTTGGCCATTATAATTGCAAAAATTGCAATTGTGCCCCATAATTGCAAGAAATTTTTTAAATGGTCTTGTCACCAAAAAAAAAAAAGATCACGTGCAATGAACCCAACAATCAATCATAAACAACACCTCTAAATAACTTGAACACAAGCACAACCCATTATTCCTCTGTTAAACTACCAGTTGGCTAACTACTCACTAATCTGATTACATCAACAGAAGGTTGGAGAAGCCAACTGCTCCTAAATGCATCCTGGTATTGCACGTACTTTCTCCCCAGCTCTGTAGAGGCTGATTCAATACTTAGTATTTACTTCAGGGCATGTAACCAGTTGTTTGTGTGGATCTGGCAAGTAATACAATATCAGATTCAGTATTGTTTCAGTACTATATTCCCAGGTGATGACCATTTGTAACAGACTAGCATCACAGTTATCTTCTCTCTGGTTGTCTGAAATGCTTCTTAGTCTAGCTTCTCTTGAACCAAGCACCTTTCTAGGTGGTACCTTTGGAAATCTCTCTGACCTAGTCCTTGGTATTTGGCCTGCTGTCCCAAGTTATACCTGTACAAGGAAAACATTGATTAGCTTGTCCTTGCTATTTGTGGATCTCTCTCAGTCTCTCAAGGGTCAGCTTCCCATCCTATTTTAGTCACTGATGTTGGTCTGATAGGTAAGTCCAGCTCCTAGCTACATTCCTGCTTGTGGCCCAGTAGTACAGTACCTTTTCCTATAGATTCTCCACCAAGGTTGGTGCTGAAGGCTGATGCTTTGGGGAACTGTACCCCATTAAGTTTGACCCAGGAATGTTCTGACATTCAAAACCTTTATATCCACATTTATATACATGAACATCCTGTTTTTTCCCTAGGAAGTCCCCCTCTCCCCCTCTCTATAGATGCCTTTTTGAGTCCTCTACGAGAGCTTTTAGTTGTCCCTTTGGGGGATGCGGATCGGCAGCATTTGTTGTTTCTGTAAAGGGCGAGGGACCTTGTTTTCTACTTGAACCCAGCCTTTCTAAGCCCGGACCTTCTGTTGTTGTTTGGGGTTTACCTATGGTTTCCTTATGATTTACCTGTGGTCAATTTAAATAGATCTATGAGGCTATTTGTGCTAACCACTAGCAAATACACACAACCAACAGAATCAACCTGATCCTCCACCATTGATAACACTATTGGTGTCCAAGAAATGTACAAGTACTTCATTAATGATGATGTACTACCAGGAATCCTAGTGAAGTATCCAAAATTTACTTACTGTAGGTAATGCATGCACCCAGCTAGGTGACAAGACCATTTGAAAAGTTCTTTAGTTCTATGTCATCATGGGGCATAGGTCAACAAGGGCATGATGGGAGTGTGCTGTTCTGGGTAGACGTGGACTTTGGCTCAGGAAGTGACCAAAGGGCCGTTCATATAGGGAACATTTCATATATTCATCACTTTATTTTCTTACCTAATAAATATACAACTAGGTGCAGAGTTCAGCAAGAGGTAACCACACTGAACCAATACATGGGTCTCAATTTTACCCTGTCTTGTAATGGAGTATGTAAAATTTTTGTCATTCAGAACCAAACGTTTACTGCATTTCTATTCTATTTCTTATACACATTCCTTTTATAAAAGTTATATTTTTTACACATTAAGCAAATTTTACCAAATGCTGTACATTTTACCAACTTTAACACAAAACCAAAACTAAGAAAAATTCGATTACAGTACCTTCCATCTGCAATAATTTCCTCAGCATGGGCAGCAATTGCTTCTAGCAGCAGGCTATGATTGTCTTGAGATAGCCTACCACCAATCACTCCTCCAAGCTTCTTAATACACTGAATGGCTCCATGGCGCACTACCTCACTACCATGTGTGAGCGCAGAAATAAGGGCTGGAACTATTGGCTGATTTGTGCCAAGAGACCATGCAAGTCCAGGAGACTGAGAGCCTAACAGGGATGATCCCAGACTCAAGGTCCAAGCCTGAGAAAAAAACAAATACAGTTTTTAGTTTTTACATAAATTATTATTCTCAAGAGAAAATTGATTTTAAAATTTGTTTGGAGAAAGTGTAACAATAACTAGAACATCATCAACACAAACAGTACAACCTCAAGAACCTGAAACTCAACCCTCCAAGCCTTAAATTTTGAAATATACAGTATACAATTTGGAATACTATATGTGCAAACAAATGTATTTTTGCGCGCTATTACCAGTTCAAAATTATGCAGCTCCAGCACAGTAAAGAATAAAAAGAAAACTGAGAAGATCCAAAGATATGCCAGAAGGTACCAGATATAAAAGCAAAATGAACTATAAAGATATGATAGATCGCTTATAATTAATGACACTGCAAGAGAGAAGAACAGAATCACAAAATGATTACAATATACAATATATAAATGATACCAAGAGGAAGAGGCAAAGTGGATAGAAACAATCTTTTCCCGGCGAGGGGCAATAACATGAAGGATCACAGGTGGAAGTTTGAAACGCCAACAAGCCATAACAATTTAAAAATGCATGTGCCGTGTAAGTGTAAATCTTCTGGAATGAGGTTGAAAAAAAAAACAGGGTGAAACGAAACAACATTAACAACTTCAAAAACAAGTATGGCAGAGTACTGGAAAATCAGACAGTTTAAATGCACTAGAATATACAGCATAAGCATGGAATCCAAACCCTCATGAAGTATAGAGGTTTGCAACAAGGCTTGGACCCAGGATAAGAGAATTAAGCCTAACAACTCTAGAATACACAAAAGAAAGAGCAGAGGGGATATGACCACAACACACAAGATATTAAACAGAACAGAACAAAGTGGATATGAACAGCCTTCTTAACCGAGAAAAAATATGATACAAGAGCATCAATAAACGTTTGAAGTGTGAGTGAATCATAGAAATATAAAGAAGCACTTACTGACTACCCAAGTCCATGGTGGTCAGTAAGTGGCATGCACTAAATGAAGGTGTCATGATTGCCACGTCAATCCACAACTTAAAAAACAAATGTGATAGAATTCACAACATAATGAGATTTAAAAACAAACCACATTAAAAAAAATAAGAGGAAAGGCATAAGAAGCTAGACCTCTTTCCCCATAGTTATTGATAGGTAACACCATTACAACTCCCACCCCATAGTGGGGCTGGGGCAGAGCACTGCGGGCGACTGCACTGTCAACGCCCATAAATTGCCAGACTTCCTGGACATTCTGTCATTGCCAAAATATGTTGCATATAATTTTTTTCCCATGAACAGAGAATGCATTTTAACAATATTAAAACTTAAAAAAAAAAAAATGAATTTTTCATGAACAGAGAATGCATTTTAACAATATTAAAACTTAAAAAAAAAAATTCAATTTTTTTCCTATGCACCATGGGGGTTGTTGGGGAATAAACACGTGTGCAGTCTAAGTGTTAAACCTGACTAAATGAAACTGCAGACAGGAATGAAGTGCAAGGTAGGAGACTAATGTTCAGGGGTAAGATGTTCAAAGGTCTACGTATAGGACCCTCACAACTCGTGTAAAAATTACCTGTAAAGCTTCATCTATTACATTAGAGAAACTTAGTGAAGAATTCCACCCCCAAATGATGGCTAGGAAATAATACATTCTTTCTGACGTTCCCAAGCAGTCCTGGAGAAGAGATCAATTATATAAATTATACACAATATTTTGCAACAGAACATGAGGGAGAATGAATGTATGGATAGATGGTCAAAATTGCATGCTCATGCTGCTGTACTTACTATTAACATTTTACGTTGCACCCTCATGTATATACAGGAAATTACACATTTTCACTTTTCATTAATGTATATTTATTTGTTGTTTAACAACAATAATAAATGAATAGCATCCTATGAAAATGCACTGCAATAGTATAACAACTCAAATTTCAGACAATGTACCTTAAGAACTGTGGCAACAATACTATTCCTGTGAACATGTCCAGTTTCTTCATATCTCTCCAACTGAACTGCTCCCTTCATTGCCTTTATCAAAATCAGCAAATTTCCTTCACCATCCGACTCCTGTGGAAAAATCACATACCTGGGAGTTTGAGTGTAGATATAAGCAACAGGGGGATAGCAAACAAAAGTCACACATATCACAAGTCTGTGTCCCAACTTAAGTATGCAAGGGATAGAGAAATGTATTGGTAAATTAAATACATGGCAACCTAGAAGAAATCTGAAGAAGGGAAGAAGAGAAAGAGTTTGGGAGCTAGAAAATAAGTAAACAAAGCTGAGAGTTGATGAGCAGGTAAAACTCACATTTTATTTGATTTTAAATACAGTACCAAAAATTGTAAAAACATTATTTAATATATTAATCAATCTAGTTTTTAGGTGATATTCCTCATTAAAATAATGTGGCAATTTTAACTAAGATTACTTCTAATGATTTACTGTTAAAATCTCTCTCAATACAGTATTTTACCAATAAAAATCTTTTCAGAATAACTTTGCCAGTCACAGCAACACGGTCGAAAGTAAGTAATGTGAAAAGATTGAGAGATATCAAGAGCAAGTAGTGGTGGTGGTGGCCATGTCAGTACCTCCATGCCCGGATTCCAGTAAGGCGAAGAATTGCAGCAGTCAGGGAACTTGAAGACTTGAGTAGCCTGCTTCATACACTGGGTGAGAAAGGGAATTGGCAGCAACCCTTCCATTACGTACACTAAATATTCTCCAAGATCATTTGGAGTGGGCTGTTCCAACGTCTCACTTCCTTTATTCTCAGAACACTGTAAGTATATTTCTTAATTACCCAACATGTAAACAAGAATATGATCAATACATACAAGATACTGAGGGGGAATAGAGATGGTGGACAAGGAAATCCTATTTTAAACTGAAAAGCGGTAGGAAAAGGACACTAGTAAAGCTGGATATACAAATGAGTCATTAGGATATAAGGAACCCTGTATATAGGATATAACTCATACCCTGTAAAGGAAATCAGCAAGTGGAATGAAATGAAGAAAAAATGTCAAAGCTATTATCATTCACAACTTTAAGAAAAATTTGACAAGAATTTCAACATGAAAGGTGTATTTACCACACCAAGTAAATAGGTTACTGAAAATTCTGAATCTGATTCTAAATTAGGCTACCCTCACAAAGGAATGAGTTTCTAAACAAACCAAGATTCAGAGATATGGGAAACTATACCAATCACATTTTCAATTAATCTCAAGCACTGCATCAATAGAGGTTAATTATGTGTTCTTCTTGTAATGGTTAACTTACTAATTAAAGTAATAAGCTCTTAAAAATTTAAATATTTCACAAATTAATATAAATTAAAGAAGAACAATGCAAACCTGCAATTTAGCTTTTACTGTACCAATGTAGCTATAGGCTACAGAAATACAAATGACAAGCAAACAAATTAATTTAAACACATACCTTGAACATATCAAAACTAATTAGACAAGCATCCAGAAGTCTATGAGCCATTTTCAAACGCAGGGCCTTGTCAACTTTTAACTCAGCCAAGCCACAATACAATAATATCATGGACATAAAATGAGATACCAAGCAGTCTTGAAGCCCAGTCTGGCTCTCAACATGATTCCATAAAGCTACATGCTCATCTTTAGACAATGTTCCTAGGGCTTTGGGCAAGACATTCCACATTTTCATGTAGTAATCCTTAGTCTTACAAGAACTGGAATCCAGCAAGAGCAGCCTTAGTTCACAAGATAAAGAAGACAAAAGAGAACTCTTCTCTGCCAGGCTGGATTTCAAGACAATTTTGGCTGCTTTAATATCCTTCTTACTTTTGGGAAAAAGAACATAGGGTAGGCATATGTAAAGCACACTCATTTTCAAGTATGCATCATATTTTTCAACCAGGGTCTCTGAAAGTACTCTTAAGCATGCCAATTTGACCTTGGCCCATTTGCTTTCTTGGTCCCTTGATTTAGCTAAAAGTTTCTGGCACTCAGTTACTAAATATGAAGCATCTAACATTCTCAATCCCTTTATGAGAGTCAGTGCTTCTAAAACAATATCTGGGAGCTCATCACTCAGCATGTTTTTTAAATGCATCTTGATCATTCTAGCATCCTTCTCCTGAAAAAACAAACGTACATAAGAAAGATTTATAAATATATACTCAAATAAAATCATTTGGCAATTATGGTTGTCAACAAAAGCTGACTCCAAATTCCAATTTTAATTACAAATTGCATTCAATTGTTGTCCAAGAAAATTGGACTAAACAAAAATGTATACATTCTATATATAACCCCATCCCCCAGAACTAAAGTATGTTAATCATGTACACTGGGGGTGTATGTATTCAAAAAATACAAGTGTACAAATAATATTTTAACTGTACAAGTCAAACTTTCAAGAACTTACCTGACCCTCAGAGACTCTCTCCACTAAATTTTTCACTGCAGCCAGCCGAATGGCATCATCAGGATGAACTAAGTGAATCAAACTTGTGCTTCCACTGGAGTTTGTCATTATTTTTTGTATTATCTGAAAAAGCAAATAGTATAGCTATCTTCTCTGTACGAGATCTCACTCATTCAACATCTTTTAAGAAGTTTGTTTTACACACTCTTACATGAAACAACAGATCTTCACGGAAAAATTAAATCACAAAGTATAGACAGACAAATAAAGAACAAATCCACAAGGGCCAAGATAATTTAAGAGAAATAAAATTTACATTCCATACACAGACAAATAATATTTTTTCCATGAAACAGATCTGTTGACTTCTAAACACCTTGTCAAAAATTCTAATATGTGATATAAGTGTAACTGGTCAGGAATTATTAATTATTTTTTGCATTGCTTTGCTTCCTACCTTCCTTGTTTAAGTGAAATATAAAGTACCTGTATATACAATGTATGTATCAACAGGATGGCACGTGCCTCCTGGCTTTTTCTCCATGATATATCATATGCCCAGGCTAATAGTATTTTGCACTTTTTTATAAACACTGAATTCCCGGAATGTGACCATAGCTGAATGCTTGGGCATAAATAACCAGTACTGTACTGGTTATTTCTTTTTTGAAGCATGAAGCATTACTTTATATCCAATACGTGACTAAGAGTTAGCTACGTTCATAAAATAGCACTCACGATCTAATACTTTCATTGTGTCCACCACATTACAACCATAAATTCAAACTGTTCTTTCAAGATTTTAATAATGACTACAGTATCATCCTTAGTGAATATACCTCTTGTGAAATACAAATACAGTGGAACCTCTAGTGACGAGTGGCTCCATCTATGAGCATTTCGAGTAACAAGCGAACCACTCGCCGAAAATTTGTCTCGACTGACGAGCTTCCGCTCCTTTAACAAGAAAACCATGTGGTGTTTCCTAGCGTTCCCGTTGGTTCTTGCATATTCTCGGATGCCTCCGACGATACAAATAAAAAAAAATTAAAGATGCTAATGATGCTGGGATGTAAAGAGGTGACTGCTGTAATGTTGCAAATCATTGAAAAAAATTTTTTAAGAAAATTTAGACAAAAATAAAAAAAAAATTGAAAAAGTACAAATGTTAAAAAGGTTCGTTCAGTGTATGTCAGGTTGGCTGCTCCATTTTCTATAAAAAAAAATGAAAAATAAAAAAAATTGAACAAATTTGAAAGAAGAAAAATGTCAAAGATTTGTTCAGTGTATGTCAGGTAGGCTGTATCATTATTTAAAAAATTGAATATCATATTGATGTTTTCTGGTGGTGGAACGGATTAATTTTATTTCCATTATTTTAAATGGGGAAATTCGTTTCGAAAGACGAGCGTTTCACGTGACGAGCTCGGTGCTGGAACGGATTAAATTTGTTAATCGAGGCTCCACTGTACTTGCAAATGTATCTATTGTATCTGTATCTGATTTTTTCTTATTTCTTGAATTACTTATTTTTTATTTGTTTTCTTTATTCTGATATGAGTGTTTTAGTTTTTGGCTCTATATCTGTGATTTCTTTGTGGAGGTTTGCTTTCCTGTCAAATTATTTGCATTTATTTGTTTACATCAGTAATTATCTTTTTTCATCTATAGTTCTCTCTTTAAAGATACTGCAAGCTGGCTGCAGCTACTATAATTATGTGCTAAATAAACTAGCATGTGAAATATTTTGTTAATATTCCAAGGATAAGCATCTCCAGAGGATACCTGATCAACCAGGCTGAGATTCACACGTCATACTGCGAGCAGCAACATCAGCAAAGTTGACAAGACCGCCAACCAGGAAGCCAGACCCTGGATTCATAAAGCAGGTACGCAGCTGTTACCTGTACATCTTTTCTCAATCTTTGGCAGCTTTGTTTACAATTATTAAATAGTTAATGAGTTACGAAGCACCAGGAGGCTGTTTATAACAATAACAACAGTTGATTGGGAAGTTTTCATGCTTGTAAACTGTTAATAAATGTAACCAAAGCCATCAAAGATTGAGGAAAGATGTACACATTCGTAAGTACTTGCGTAATTGCTTCATGAATCTGGCTCTTGGTCAGACTGATTCCCAGATCCAACAATAGGAACACAACAGGTAGTACTTCTAGATAGCCTCAATTTCCCAATGTCTTAAGCTAAATTATTCATGAAGTCACCCTTAATGGAAGTGAACTTACTACAGGAACAAAGATCTGATATAAATGGATAGACTGAAAGCCCTGATAACATTAACAATTATCTTCTTACCTCCTTATACTGCTTTCCAGTTGGTGAGTTGTCCTCCAAGTTGACCATACGAGCCAAAGCCTGACTGTGACCTTGTGGGTGGCTTGCCTCCAGCCCACCTAATGTCGTTGCAAGTTTCAGTGTTTTCAAGGACTCTAATGCTTTGTAATTGTTTTTCACAGCCTCAAACAAAGCCCTGAAGATAAAAAGATCAGGTTATGATAAAGAAAGAGAACAGTTAAAACACTGCTCTAATGTATGTATGTAAATATTGAGAACAAGCCTTGGGATGCAGAAAATGAAAGACCAAAAAGACTGACAGAGGCATAGAATGGCCACCAAGCTAGATGATGATAATGCAAGAGAGGGAAGAGAGAAAACGGCACATATCAAGAAAGTGTATAATCCTAGGTGTCCTATCCAGATCTGTAATAAGTATTATGGGTGCCATTATTGCAAGACTTAATTCAGTGTGCTCTCCACCAAATAATCTGATCTGACAATTTAGAAGATAATATAATGTACTGTACTGCAATACACTTTTATTAATTAAGCATTTTGCATTCAAGCCCCAAATACATTATACTGTATATATGATGTACTGCATTACAAAGTACATAACAGAGTTCTATAATAACATGTAACTATTAAAGAGGGCTTAAAGCACAGGTTTCCTCATCTTCACAAATGCTAATTCATTGTTGACATTGTCATACAATTAATTAAGAACAAGTGTGCTCAAATTCATTAGATATAAAAGTTAGATTTAACAAATGTCTTTAGCCCATAATGAATGAAATATCAGTATCAACTTACTGTAACTATACTCACATTAAGAAATAGTAATGGAAAGTACGAGATAATTTTTTAATGCAATATCAATATTGGAATAGGCAGCATTTTTGGAATTTAGGATTTAAAAATTTATTTTAAAAGTTCTATTGTAGATAAAGCACTCTAGCTAATTTTGACAATACAGTAATGAATCTTCCTGGATAATGAAACAATATGTCCAATGAAAATGCCACTGCAACAAATCTCTTAACTATTTTAATGTAAGATCAACTCCATTTTTTTATAATGTTACAGTTATGGACAAGAGAAAAGTGCCATTACAAAACCTAAAGTAGGACTTCAGTCACAAGATGACAAGCAACAGAGCAAGCATACCTCATAATATTAACACGATGGTTTAATTAGTACAGAAGGTGTAAGGAGTACAGGGACTGTAGTAATTGCTGGGGGTGTAGTGAGTAAAGGGTAATGTAATGAATACAGGCTACAGTACTTCAGTAAGTACAGGTTGGTATAATGAGCACAAGCTGGCTGGAGTGGTACAATTTTGAGTGTCTTACCTAAACTTGACTAACCAAACAAAGCACACTTCAGGCGACTATCAGGCTGCCAAGAGTGTACATATTATCAAGCAATTCACATGATGCTTATTGGCAAATTCAAAAGCATCCAGAGTTAAGGTATTTCCTAGAGTTCTGTATAGAGAATACTTCATACCCTTTTTCAGGTTCTACAATTCAGATTGTGCCAGCAATAAGTCTTGCCTGTAGGCAAGCCTGTAAGTCAGATTCTCTTTCCAGGATACATTATTTTTTCAAAAATTTCTGACTTACAAGTCAGTAGCTACAAGAATAAAGATACTCTTCAAACTTTTAGACAATTAGTTACCTTTATTTGTAATTACACATATTGGCATTGCCATCACAGGTGATGACATTAGAATCAATGGCCTCAATGTTAGAGAGAAATGTATCTATGTCTGGCTAGACAGGTACTGTAGTTTTAACAGTTTGTGGTTATCCTTGTTAAGTTATATGCAGATAGATTGACATCAAACACTGAACACCCACCAAATGACTTTTAGGGCATCTGAAGATGACAACGGTGTTGATTCCACCCGATGGACAAGTACTGCAAATTTCTTGGCTTTTTCTAGATCACGTAACTTGCAAGAGTCACTAAAGAGCCACCTGAAAAACACCAATGATTAGCTTTCCTTCCACCTTACTCTTATTCTGATGAAGAATGCATCTTTACTTCTCATTTGACCATAGGCAACACTACTTTTAGTTAACAACATATAAATGATTATCAGAACATAAAATTCATTAGAAATGTTCAGAAAATACAAAAGGATAATGAAAGTCCAAACAATTATTTGACAATTCTACATAAATCAGTCTCTCTTGTGATCTACAAAAAACCAGCGTTGAATGTAATGAAACGCCATTTTCTGGGTGAGTCCCGGAGGCTCCCCGGCAACCCTCCCTCCCTCCGGTCGGCGTTTTATTTTTTCGCGTGTCTTGACATCCAGCCTCAGAACTGATGGGTGGATAGCCGGCGTGGGAGGTCTGGGGCTCCCCCTTCCCCCTCCCGGGGAGGGGGGAGCTGCGCAGACAGCGGCGCGGTGACGTGTGACGTCATACTAGTTTGCTTGTTTTCTGTTGGGGAGTTCTATCCACTAGTTTGGCTTTTGGTAGCAATTTTAACCAGAATAGGGGTTTGTTTTGGGGCGCTTACCTTTCTGGGTGCCTGTCCCGGTCGATGGCAGACATAGAATGCTTCCAATCACACGGGGGCTTCTATAGGCCATTGCTCCCCGTGCCTCTCTGAGGGGGCCCGGTTCTGGCCGTGGTCCCCGGTAGGCCTAAGAACTCCATACACATGACTGATGCCAAAGTCTGACATTAGCATATCAGCCTGGGATAGCTCCGGGGAGCCTCCGGGACTCACCCAGAAAATGGCGTTTCATTACATTCAACGCTGGTTTTCTGGGGGGAGCCCCGTCGGCTCCCCGGAGCTAACTACCCACAGAGGAAGATCAAAAGGGACGGAACCGGGAGGCGGACACCACGCACCCCTCCCCCTGGAAGAGATACAACCGGCAGCAACGCCAACCCAAGGCGCCACAGCCCCGGAAAGTACTGGGAACAACACAAGAACAACGAGCAGCAAGGCCCCTGAACGAACACCAAAGATCCATGCTCGAAAGACTGCTCGAACACGTCATCCAGACAGCAGCGAGAGCAGCAAAGCCACGAACATCACGGGCAGGAGTTAAGAACACAGGCAGCCGAGCTGCAAGAACACGGCTGACAACCCAGGACACCATCACAGGCGAACCGGGAAGAACAGAACCGGATCAACGCAAAACGCGCTCCGGACACAGACGCCATGGCACACAGCGGAGACCAGGAAGGTGCAAGCGGTGCACGAACAGGCCGGAGGGGAAACGACGCACAAGACAGCGTACTAACGGTGTAGAAGCAACACCAAGACCGAAAGCAAGCCAAAGCGGCCCCGCCAGCGCCGCACAAAAGAGAGGCGACAGTAGGTGAACCGATATAAACATGAACTCTAGATTTTGAAAGAGAAATTGACAACGTGCTCGGCATTCATTCAGCCCTGGGTCCAGAATTATGGAATTAAGTGTACCAGTAGCATAAGCACTGTATACTGTGGAAGAAGAGTTTGGACACTGGGAAGATACCAGAAGTGCTTAAATCAACTGATAAAGCTTCCCTACATAAGGGAGGGAGCAAAGCATTGGCTAAGAATTATACACCAGTCACACTAATGTCCCACACAATAAAAGGTTTTGAGTGTGATCAAGAATCAGATCTGCTTTGTGGGGACAAATAATTTCCACAACCCAGGTCAACATGGTTTTAGA
>WNGS01113158.1:7580679-7596305 GCA_020271785.1 Procambarus virginalis | reverse complement strand
AAGATTGCCCCTTACATTTCAAGATGAGAAATTAAACAGGAAACAGCATAGCTTCCCACATTCTGGATTCTTAATACAATTTAGAGATGATTACTATATCTGTGATGACCAAACCAAGACATTAAAATGTTTTAATAAAGTTTCATATCCTTTTCCAGGTGTTTTTAACAGTTGGCTATCTGGGTTAGATTCTATATGAGGCTACTATCAAAAGGTAGGATGTTCCTGGATGAAAATGAGTTTAAAACTAGAGCAGCAATACAGCATGGGGTGAACAAAAACACTTAAGTAATTAATAATTTTTGTATTTTTCGAAATAGATACACTTAATTTAACTTACCAATAACTTCATTTCATCTATACTGTATATATTTAATTTAAATAAACCCGAATAAAGCCAATGTTATCAATAATCCAAGTAAGCTCGTAGATTATCCCCAAGTATCCCTTCCATCTTGGTAAATATTTCTCTAGTAAAAGCTTCTACATCAGTATTAAGACTTTCTAGAACCTCAGTGATGTAGGGCATTGTGTCTGCCAATACAGGTTGTAAGAAGTCTTCTCCAGTGTTTCCATTAGTGCCTGGAAGGTTTGCAATGCTGCCAAAATTACCTGAAAGTAAAATAAATATTTTATTACAGGTTATAAATATAAAATTGGTCATATTAATATGAAGGGAGATATTAAAATATACTGGAGTTTAAATCAACCTAATTGTAATGTGAATTATTCTCATATTAGAGAAACATAGGAGACATCTAAAATTAAAAACAAACTTCTTTTAAGATTGCAGTGAAAGAGTAGACAGACTAGTTGAATAAACAAAGAAACTTGTTTAGGGTGATATAATTTTAAGACAAAACACTTACTGACCAAGGTAGTCACAATTCTTGCAGATAAAAAAAAATAGGAGATGCAGACGATAGTAATGCCCTTCAAATTTATCTAGTTAAAATAAGTGCTTGTAGCACCAAGTGACAAATGGGATTTAATGAGAATAAATGCCATGTTATGGAATGTGGAATCGGAGAAAATAGACCACACAAAGCTTACAAATTATGTGGAAAGGAATTACAGAGCTTTAATAAAGAACGAGACCTAGAGGTAGTTTTGGATAGTAAGCTGTCGCCAGAGGAACACACAAAGAACATTTTGAAGAGCGTATGCGTTGCTTTTAATTATAGGGATGGTGAAATACTAAAGAAACTTCATGACTTTTGTGAGACCAAAAGTGGAATATGCAGCAGTTGTATGGTGCCCAAATCTCAAGAAGCACATAAATATACTGGAAAGGGTGCAACGACGTGCTACAAAATGGCTTCCTGAACTGAAAGACAAAGAGTTACAAGGAGAGACTAGAGGGGTTAAACATGCCAAAACTAGAAGATAGAAGAATAAGAGGAGATATGATCGCCACCTACAAAATACTAACACGAATCAACCAAATTGACAAAAGGAATTCCTGAAACCAGCAACATCATGAACAAGAGGACACAGGTTCAAGCTAAGGAACCAAAGGGGCTGAAAAAATATTAAGATTTTTTTTTTTTTCAAACAGTAGTAGAAAGTTGGTACAAGCTAAGTGAGAAGGTTGAGGCCAAAACCATCAGTGGTTTTCCAAAGCATTATATGAGAGTACTGGGAAGACGGGACACTACGAGCGTTGCTCTCATCCTGTAACTACACTTAAGTAATTACATACACAGCATCGCGGCTGAGTGGACAGCGCTTGGGGGTCGTAGTCTCCTCAAGCACTGTCCCAAGTAATCGAACTCCTAAGGGCCCTAATTAGTTAGAAAGGTGGGATCTAGGAGCTAATAGCTAGATTCTGCAGGAACAAACAGCAAATACACACACAGTGCTTGAAAGAATAATCAGGTTAAGACTAGTTACACACGAGAGAATTAGGTATGTAAACCAACACCAACCTGGATTCAGGAAAGGAAAAGCATGCCTATCGAACCTACTGGAGTTCTATGCTAAAGAAACAAAAGTAGGGCAGGACCATTAAGGATGAGCAGATTGTGTATTTCTGGACTGCCAAATGCCATAGTGTCCTCTCTTAAAATTAAAATTCTCAACTATTTCAATTTTTCTATTCTCCTCTAGATTATGTAGTATTACATATATAATTTTCAACAGGACATGGTCACTCATTCCCAAGGGAGGAAGGTACTGAATATCAAATATCATCTCTTCTTTCCTGGTGAATATCAAATCTAAGTATTGACTGTACATTCCCTTCCCTCATGGCCTGCTTAATGTGTTGATACATAAACGTCTCCAGGATGAGGTCTACAAATTTGTCTGTCCATATGTCTTCCGTTTTTGCTTCATAGACCTTCCAGTCTATTGCTTTGAAATTGAAATCCCCCGATACCAACAATAGTGATCTTTATCGGCAGCTATTGTAATCTCTCAGGACCTTCATGAGGCCCTCTCGTTTGTCATCTAGTTCCTCCTATGTCCATGTATGTGTGTGTGTGATTTAGAAATATATGTAGTAGATATGATAAGAGGAAAAATAGATTGGGAGTCAGTACATTAGACAGTGGCTAGAAAGGCAGGGGTCCAAGAGCAAACAACTCGGTTCTGCAGGCATAAATAATAAATACAAATAGGAAATACACACCATAGGCTGGTCATCATTTCTGACTCTAAGGAGGATCTGTCGGTTAAGATTCTTCCAAAGAGAGTCGTCTCCAACAGCGATGGCAAACTTAGTAATGCACGGAATCAGGTGATTGTTGACACGATTTTTGTAGGCTTCAGTACCACCAATGGTGTTCTCCAGCTGAAAGAAAATTTAATGTTTAGCAATAATAAGGTCATTATGACTGCATAGAATGAAACAGTTTATGTGCATTTTTCAATCAAATTATGATAGGAATACAATATACATTGTTAAAACAACACTTTAACATTTAGAATTGATGTATTTTTTCCAGCATACAAAGTTTATTCATTCAACTTAATATTTACTTAATTTTAGCTTCAACTTTATGTTTAAATTTATTGTAACTCCATGCTATTCAATAATTAAAAATCATAAACATGGATCAAAATTTTATTTCCCATTACATGCAAATGAATACCCAGTTTCCTAGTTTTATGAGGTGGAGAGGCCTCAGTTCAGAGAAAATAGGTGAAATATATACTGTAGTAAAAATATGTAGAAAAAATTTATTCTTCACACCACATAGCATCACGATTCAGTTATCATTATCACATACCTTCAGTCATCAGCAGCACCACCTCACTGCTTCATGAGGCCTTGTGAATTTAATTTACAGTATAAACATTCTCTCCCTCTTTACATACTGCTTCCAACCATGCTATGTTTACACTCATTAATTCCTCAAACATTCACCATATCCATCCACCACCTTCCTTGCCTTACTCTCCTCTCTCTTTCCTAAAATTCACTCGAATATACTCTCTTCACCAGTCTACCATCATCCATTCATTCAACATTTTCACATCTCAGCATACTCCATTATCTTGAATGTTATTGATTGTTGCACTCTACAACTTTCCAAAACATTTTCAGTCCATACTAGTATCCTCCTTATACCATATATGCTTCTCAAGTTATCAACTTCTACTCCTATAATTCAATAGATTTCAGGTCCATAGCACACCATTGTGTCACAACCATAATTAACACTTTGGTCCGGGCATGACGCAATGCTGCGTCATTCGTTTACTGTCAGTAGTCACGGGGATGACGCAATGCTGCGTCATCCACTAAAATAATCGCCAAAAATCAGGTTTTTATCCGATTTTTTGAGGACTGGTTTTAAAATGCGTGCCTATGTCTTCCCTACACACCTATGTCATGTTCAACACACAACACTGAGGTGGTAAGTACAAAAAATTGTATTATTTTGTATATATTTTTTTTGTTCATATTTTTGCGTATTGTACTGGCAATATTGTTCTTCAATTGGCCCTTATATGCACATATCCATCTAAAGCATTCTATAAGGAACAATTTCGTACCTAAATGAGCGCTGTAACACGAAAATTGAGATTAGCAACAAGAAATAATACTAAACATTTGGGCAGGAATTGGGAGTGTAGCTGGAAGGCGTCTGGGCGCTCACTCGCAGCTAACGCATGGCCCGTCTTCAACTCGTCGGCGGTTGGAGCGTGACCAGGTTTTTTATTTTATATGCTAATGTTCCTCTAGAGAATTCTATTGCGAACCCATTGATACCAAAATGAAAGACCTAGGACGAAAACTGAGGTGACCAGAGTGAAAAGAGTGAACACATTTTATCGCTTTTGCGCGCTCCTGGGTAACTCGTTCGCACTTTCTCTGTTTACTGTGGGTAATTAGCCAAGCTTTTGGAGTTTATATGCTTGAGGTTATCTTGAGGTTATCTTGAGATGATTTCGGGGCTTTAGTGTCCCCGCGGCCCGGTCCTCGACCAGGCCTCCACCCCCAGGAAGCAGCCCGTGACAGCTGACTAACACCCAGGTACCTATTTTACTGCTAGGTAACAGGGGCATAGGGTGAAAGAAACTCTGCCCATTGTTTCTCGCCGGCGCCTGGGATCGAACCCAGGACTACAGGATCACAAGTCCAGCGTGCTGTCCGCTCGGCCGACCGGCTCTATGCATTTAGTGCTGTAGAGAATTCTATTGCGAACACAATGATACCAAATTTAATCTCGTAGGACAAGAATTGAGGTAACAAAGTTGAAGAGAGCATACACTTTTCAGAATTACCGCGCGCTCCCGTGAAACGCTGGGACCCACATCGCATAGTTGAGGGGTGGCGCGGCGGGTGCGCCAAAGTGTTAAGGATCAACACTACTATTACTTCATTTAGTGCTCTATATATTGTATATGCCTCAATACCTATCAGGGCTATTATAACCAGGATTTTTACTGCACCAGCCACATTCACTGCCTGTCTCACTCTCAACTTTGATTGTACAAATTCAGATTTTATCAGTCACACATCCCAGGTATTTGAACTGATCAACCTCTTTTAGTACTTCACCATAAACATTTATTTCACAGAAGTTCCTTCTTTTTCTAGTACAATAACTTTACTTTTGCCCTCAATACCTTTTAACAGTCTTCTCTTGCAAGCATCAATCATCAACTAGTCATTTTAAATCTGTCACTTTCTCCTAAAAGAACCATTAATGTACATGCATCAAATTTGACATCACCCAATAACCTGTATTTGTCCTATGGTATACACAAAGTGTATATCCATCTCTAAATAATTATCAAAAGAAGGTACCAAGCCTGGAAAACTATTTAGCACGGTCTTTTGCAGAATACTCAGAAATACCCCAGATATCACTCAGGATACTAATTCGAGAACAAAAGAACACGCCCGTCTTTAAAATTTTTACCGTGTTCATCCAACCTGTCCTACAGAGAACATCACTTTTCGTTTGAATGCGTTACAGAAGGTCAAAAACTGTCGTACTAGAAAATGGAAGCGGCTCGCGAAAGTAACGTACTGTCTCGTTTTCTGTTTTGGGTCCTCTGGTAGGATAAGAGAGGACACTTTAAATTGACTGTTTTCTTGACATTGGAAAACCTTAGGAGGATGGGCTGGTTCATCAATGATTAATTCCTCAGCAATTTCCTTTGCTCTTTTAATCACTATTCTATCCATTACACTTAGTAAACTAATACCCCTAAAATTCTAGCACTTGATACATTTTCCTTTTCCTAAATGCTCAAGCAGGGACTTACGATGCATTAACAACATCTACAGCCTGCAATGAAAACACAAACAATTAAGAAATATTAATTAACCATTAAGCATCTTACCTGATCAGTTAAAGGTCTGACCATGAGTTGGAATCTTTCTTGGTTGGTAAAATTAACAGAGTCATAGAGAAAGATTTTGGTGAGCGAATCCAAAACTGCATTAAGGAGGACAGATGTTTTGTTTTCTGCTTCATCTCCACACCCAAATACCTGAAATGCATCATTTTGTTACAAAATAAGTATTCAGAGTGCACAAATCAACAGGTAAGAGAATAAACTACTACTTTAAAGGTACTCATATATCAGTGGACACAATAATAATTCACTTTATCTTCAGTAAAAAAAAATATAATGAAACGCCTTTTTCTGTATGAGCCCTGGGGTCAGATTCACGAAGCAGTTATGCAAGCACTTACGAACCTGTACATCTTTTCTCAATCATTGGCAGCTTTGTTTACAATTATTAAACAGTTAATGAGCTCTGAAGCACCAGGAGGCTGTTTATAACAATAACAACAGTTGATTGGGAAATTTTCATGCTTGTAAACTGTTAAATAAATGTAACCAAAGGCGTCAAAGATCGAGGAAAGATGTACCCGTTCGTAAGTACTTGCGTACCTGCTTCGTGATTCTGGCCCCTGGTGGCTCCCTGAAGCTATCTCACTAAGATGGCTCCCAGCTACTAGGTTATATCAGCCACAGAGTTCTGTTTGGCTTATCGGGGACTCCCCCCCCCCCCCCCACCCTCATGGAAACACAGAGAGCAGGTGACACTTTGCCACCCCACTAGGAAATCATCCAGAAAGTCAGTGAACCAATACAGACCACTGCTGGGTTGAAAAGAACTAATAGCTCAAAACTGCCAAATGAACTCCCCAAACAACGTAATCAAACTACCAAATCTCTGGAAACTAGTGCAAGCTCGTTACTACTAACCCCCACCAGTAATGGAGGGGCCCAGGTCCCCTACAAGAGCTCTGCAGCAGATGTGATTATTATGAACACCAACCCACAAACCTGAGAGAGTGAGGCATTACATTACATTCAATGCTGGTTTTCTGCGGAAGCCCTTGTTGCTTAATGAAGCAAACGACCTATGGAAAGAAACACGAGGGACTTACCAAGGAGGAGAGACAGCAGGTATTCTAAATGAAGTATAGACAACTGGATGAGCGAGATGACCCAAGGCTGCTTCTCCGAGTCACCCGGGAACGCCTCAACACTGCAACCGAAGCAAAGCTGCCAGAGGAAGGCAAAGCAATGCTAACTAAGAGACCCATATGAGGACTAGGCAAGTCAGAACCTTGGACGGTATCAACTGGGACTTTGCCAGTTCACCACAAACCCAAAACCTGGTGTGCTGGGAAAGAACCAGATCCCTGGCTAGCAGACACATAGACTGACTGGGCCCAAACCAACTAGCCAACCTTATAAAAATATGGGGAGCCAAATTCAAGAACCTGATGCAGTAAGCCTGACACTCGACTATGAAATCTAACCAATCTCTGATCTTAACCTCAGATATTTGGGGACCTGTGAACAAGAATCCTTGAAGTCCAGAGAAATCATCAAAGCCCCAGCCTCTAACACGAGGCAATCCTGGGCGAGTGGTCATGCAGAAAGTGGGACAGGGCATGAACAAGTTCAATCTCAAAACATTGAAGATGAAGCCAAAATCCATCAAGTCCTGTTTCAAGACTGGGAAGAGATGAGAAATCCAACGAAGAGATGTGGCCGTTTCAATCATGCTAGAAGCCACCCAATTCACAGTGACCCAACAGAGAAGAGGGAAAAAGACTTCCCCAAAAGCCCTAACTCCACTGAAGGCCACAAGAAATAACCCAAAAAGACCACAAAAGTCAGCAAAATTGAACCAGAAGTCAGCAAATTGGGCAAGCTACCCCCTCCATCACCACCCCATCAGAGGGGCAAACTGTGAAAGAGCTAGTGAACACAAGTAGCGGTATCTTTCTGAGAAGAGTGAGAGCATTGCTGATGAGCAGAAGAGGAACAAGCAGGACAAGACACAAACATCCCAGAATCTGGCTCTATCAGGGGCCTACCCCAACCAACAACTGACAAAGCCCAAACTCTGTGCACCCACCTCTGAAAACGAGGAAGAAAACCCAAAGTGTATAACAACTGGTAAATGGGATGACATGAAGCTGGCAGAGGACAAGAACTGGGCAACAATATCCTCTGGAAAGAGGAAAAGTGAAAAGAGGAAGGAAGACAAAGGGGCTAAAGACCAAGCCAAATCTAGCAACTGGACCAATACAGCCTGCCAACACTTGAGATGGGTAGAGTGGAATGCTACAACCCCCTGAGGATGAGTGCATACAACTTGGGTAAACCCGCTGAAGCCACCACTACAGGTAACAAGGCACCCTCACCCGATTCCAAGTCAAGTGAATCAACATCCTCCCTGAGCCAGAGAAAAGCTCCATGAAAACACATAACTATAGCCAAGTGCAAGCAAGCCTGCAAGTCATCCACCATGAGGGCTGCAGAAAGCAAAGGCAACTGAGTGTGAAGCTGCATCAACCCTAAGAAAGTAGGAGCAAACAGGCAGTCACTGTTTTTTTTTTTTTTTTGAAACCTCATGCCACTTAAACGAGCACAAACAGCAGAAGCACATTAGTTCATCAAACAATACAGCTCTAGAATGGAAAGATGAGACAAAGCAGCATTCAATCCTTTAAGTAGATATACACACACAGCTACTAGGATCATGCAATGCAAGCTATATATGACTATACTTGAATGGGAACACAACTCCCTCATTCCTGAGAACAGGATTTTGTACAATTATTTTCATATATAAAATGACAAGATTTCTTCCAAGAGGAACAGAGTGGAAAAAAAATGTTTGCCATTATGAAACTGCACAACATTTCCTTACTGTGTTAGGTTTCTTAAGTGAGTTGTTACATTCAAGAAGGCTTGCAGCATGACTAAACAAACTGTCTGCCAGTTTGGCCTTGATGAACAGTACTTTGAATGTTCCAGCCAAGTGATCAGCAAACCTGAAAATAGATGGAAACTCATAACTTCTAAAATATCTTGCAAAGACAAGTGGTAATTAAAATTAATCAACTGGTAAGACATTCAACTTATTGTGATAAGACATAACAGCAATAAAATAAGTGAACTTTTTTTTACTTCAATATTAACCCTTAAATTGCGCATCGCATCATATGATGCTTTGACCGACTTGCAGTAAATTGCGCATTGCATCATATGATGCTTTGGAGACGCAAGATTTAAACGGCCCGCGGATACACGGGGTTCACCACATCTTCATCAGGGCTCTTGTAAACAAACGCCATTTTTTTTTAAATCGTGGGCCAAATTCCCGGGTGTTAGGGCCTTCAGTATTGAGTGAGCTACCAAGCCTGACGCACACAGCATGAGCTCACAGCACTGCTGTTCAGCTTGTGACCACAGCATCGCCTAAAAATGCCATAATATACTTGTTCATGCTATTATGTAGCGATGATATTATTACAGAAGACCCCTGACTGAGATAAAACTGACCAGGGTTCTGATAATAGCAGGATAGTGGTGATATTTAGCACTGTGCTCCATGGAGGGAGGAGTAATGCTGTGGGAGGGAGGGTGGTGGCATTGTCTTCTGACTGTGTGTGGCCACCTTTTATTGACTGCACTCACCATACCAGCTTAGTGGTTTGCTATGGTGAACACAAATGTAGATACTTATATATAACGTGTGTATAGAGGGTATAAACAGCAAGAGGAGTAGGTTGGGAGCCGCCATTTTGGTGAGGGCAGTGGCGTCGTCTGCACGATTTATCATGTTGTTTACTGGTGACCACGATGGTCTTTGGGCACCATACCAGTTTACTTGTACAAGTATAGTGAATAAAACAGGTAGATATTTATATATAATGTGCGTATATAGCATAATAACACCACAAACAGTATTGTTGGAGGAGAAATATTAGTGCGTCTGACCTTGAGGGCGGCAGCCAGCTGACTGTGTGAGGTCCTACGTCTTTGTGCTTTTACTCACCATACAAGCTTAGATGTACAGTTATGGTGAACAAAACATGTAAATACTTATATATAACATCTGTATATAAAAGCAAAAACAGTATGGTGGGTGGAGAATGGTGGCAAGTCAGGTGAGGTGAGGGAGTGGCAGCCAGTGGCGGACTGCCACTGCCTGTCACTGCCACTCAGCATACCAACTTAGTGGTTCATTATGGTGAACACGAATGTAGATACTTATATATAGCGTCTGTATATAGTGAATAAAAGCAAAAACAGTATTGTGGGAGGAGAATGTGGGTGAGTCAGGTGACTTGAGGGAGGGAGGAAGTAGCAGCCAGTGGCAGGCTGCCACTGCCACTCAGCATGCCAACTTAGTGGTTCATTATGGTGAACACGAATGTAGATACTTATATATAACGTCTGTATATAGTGAATAAAAGCAAAAAAAGTATGGTGGGAGGAGAATGTGGGCGAGTGAGGTGTTGAGGGAGGGCGTGAGTGGCTGGCTGGTACAAGGCAGTCACTCCTCGTTACTTTTTGACTCATAATAGCAACTTAGTGGTTCGTTATGGTGAACAAAACATGCAGATACTTATATATAACCTGTGTATATAGTGTAATAACCGACAAAGTATTTGTTCACTGTTTGATGAACATAATTGAATCAACAATATGCACACCATATTTTTGAGTACAGTGATGATTCACTCATTTTATTACATAAATATATCACACTACACACTATTGAATAATATTACAGCAAAAAAAAATACGAAAAATCAATCAGAGACATTGAAATAATTAGGTAATTATCTCTTTGTGGCAACTCAGGCCTGACAGCTGGCGAGCAACAGACCGCCTGGGACGCACGCTGAGTCAGTGCCTGTTTTTTGCCAGACTTCCCCGCCCTATAGCGGGCAATATATGCCACTTATGATTTTTTTATTATTTTTCCCATGATCAGTGAACACAAATTAACAGGTTAGGAAGAAAAAAAATTTTTTTTTTTTTTGTATGCACCTGTGAGTGTCAAATGGTATATAGCCATGTGCCATTTAAGGGTTAAGTAACTTTCCCTAATAAAGCAGTTGCCATAAGGATGAGTCTAAGCTAAGATCGAGTCCCCTGCTCTGTCATGACCAAATTTTGTCCATCTATATTTATTGTGTGTGTCCTTTAGCTGTTTTACAAAGTGTATTTGGATCTAGCCTGTCATCGTGTAGGCTAGATCCATATACACTTTCTTTCTGCATTCGTGTATTCTGTCACCCTAATCCAATGCTTTCCTTTCCCAGTTCATTTGCTGGGTGGTCGAGTTAAATCAATCACATTTACTCCACTCGCATGATCTGAGGAAGGATGGCATCACAATCACAGTGATCTCCACCTCGGCTATGTCTTCCTTGAAGATTAAGGCCTAGGATTCCTGGTCCTCAAATCAAACCTTCACCTTATGCTATCTCTCAATCTACCTCATCCCTTCAAATGTGTATCACCTTGAGTTGGATGTCGTCTGTGAAATGTCTCTGATCTTTCTTGCCCCAGATCTTCACTGTCTACTTCTACTTACTCATTTAAGTTCCTGAAGGTTTACTATCACACAATCTACATTTGCACTATTTGGAGATGATTAAAGTGAGTAACCAAGGAAGTTCTGTCATGAATAGAGCATTGAGTGGAATGAAATGCCTCTTACTTAGCAGCATCTTTGTTGCTCCTGTTCCCAACCCTCTCTCAAACTGGTTGCACTGGCTAGTGCTGTCACTTGATGGCAGTCACAGAAAGGGGTAGTACTAGTTATGTAATTTCAGAACAATTATTGGATATGTTAGAAGACCCAGTGATTGCTAAGAGGGAGAGCTAATTGGTTGTGTGTGTTCTTGGATGTAATAACTAGTTTTCACAGAAAGTAGATTAACACTTTCGCGCTTAGCGGACGATCGTTAACGTCCAATCTTTTTCTCCTGATTCTGCCCTCTGGACGCTGGCTGGCGTCCAATGGTAATAATTATATAAATTTTATTTATTATGCGATTTTATTTTAGTTAGTCTCAAAATGTTCACCATGAAATTTACGTTTTTTCTAATAACCAAAGAGCTTATTAAAGAAAACGGCATGGCAGTGATTCATCTTGGTATAACAATTGTATAGCGCCGATATGCCGCCGCGGGTAACACTTCAGCCACTTCCAACCGTCTTGTGGGTTGGTTGCGACATTGATTCTATATTTATATGCATATGTCCGTATAGAGAATTTTGTTGCGGTTCCAATGATACCATAATCAATGATGTAGGATAAATGTGGTCATCGCAATCATTAAGAGAGTGGAAACATTTGTTGCTGTTTGGCGCTCTCGCCAAACAGTTTGGCGAGAGCTTCTGTTTCTGTTTGAACTGTTTCAAACAGTTTCTGTTTGGCAGTATTTTTATATGTATGTTCTTATAGAGAATTCTATTGCGAACACAGTGATACCAAATTTAAATACGTAGGTCTACAATTAGTGTCAGAACAGTAAAAGAGTATACACTTTTCGCTCCTACCGCTTAAGCGCGCGAGACGCCCAAAGCACAGGGTAAGTTTTTTATGCTTCCCAGAAAGCGCTAAAGTTTAAGATGCTCTTTACCATGCTCCCCACAAGACTACTTGAAAAGTTACTTGTGTGGGAGGTGTTAAAATACGCTCAGGACCTGACATACTAGCAATAATCTGCGTGGACTCCTGTCAGTGACAAAGGGAAACAACTACAGGGGCCTTGATCACAAATCATGATTTTGCTTGTGACAAGGCATACAAATCTTGCATATTCAATAAAGGGGATACAATTCTATTAATAAATGTGTACAGTGGGTCCCCAAATTACAGTATACAGTATGTGTAGGTAAATGCATATGCGCGTGCACACACACGCGCGCATGCACACGCGCACACGTGTGTGGGTGTGTGCACACATGACACGCACGTGTCATGCCCTTCAAGATGACCTGGACAAAATAAGTATATGGAGCACCACTTGGCAAATGGAATTTAATGTTAATAAATGCCATGTTATGGAATGTGGAATAGGAGAACATAGACCTCACACAACCTATATATTATGTGAGAAATCTTTAAAGAATTCTGATAAAGAAAGAGATCTAGGGGTGGTTCTAGATAGAAAACTATCACCTGAGGACCACATAAAGAATATTGTGCAAGGAGCCTATGCCACGCTTTCTAACTTCAGAATTGCTTTTAAATACATGGATGGCGATATACTAAAGAAATTGTTCACGACTTTTGTTAGGCCAAAGCTAGAATATGCAGCGGTTGTGTAGTGCCCATATCTTAAGAAGCACATCAACAAACTGGAAAAGGTGCAAAGACATGCTACTAAGTGGCTCCCAGAACTGAAGGGCAAGAGCTACGAGGAGAGGTTAGAGGCATTAAATATGCCAAAACTAGAAGACAGAAGAAAAGAGGTGATATGATCACTACATACAAAATAGTAACAGGAATTGATAAATCGATAGGGAAGATTTCCTGAGACTTGGAACTTTAAGAACAAGAAGTCATAGATTTAAATTAGCTAAACACAGATGCCGAAGAAATATAAGAAAATTCACTTTTGCAAACAGAGTGGTAGACAGTTGGAACAAGTTAGGTGAGAAGGTGGTGGAGGCCAAGACCGTCAGTAGTTTCAAAGCTTTATATGACAAAGAGTGCTGGGAAGACGGGACACCACGAGCGTAGCTCTCATCCTGAAACTACATTTAGGCAATTACATACACAAACACACACACATACCCTCCATATTCCATTAATGCCCTTCAGAAGATGGTGGAGGTAACTGGACTGAAGTAAAGCTAATTCTCATGTATGAACACAATTCCAGGATCTTTGATGTACAATTTAACTACACAATAATTGACTTCATATTGACATTTTTCAACCCCTTTATGAGACAAAAGTTAAACATTTACAAGACATTCAACAAGGGAGGTTTACCTATAGAATGTTATTAGTCTGGAAGGCTTGTCATCAGCCTCAGCAGCCCAGGTTTGTAATGAGCGGAAAATGGCAACGTTGTCATACTCATTGAGGCGAAGAAGTAATTTGCCCAAGGCACCCGATACATCTGTCTCGACCGCACACACGACCTCAGAATCACCCTGCACAAGAAATAACATGGTAATGAAATCACCAAAATCAAAGTATATACATACAGTTTATGGAGGTTTAAACAACTCAAAGTTCTAGGTATCTGATCTGTATAAAATAGGCATGAAGAATCTTACTGTACCTTATCAGAGATCTGTAACATGCTCTGTAATACAGTATATGGTTAAAAGTTGTTGCAAACCAAACATATGCTTTTTTTTCTAGTAATGTGCATGTCATTTCAACAGCACATATCCAAGAAAGTTTGTAATTCAGATATCACATATACAGATAAGTTAGTAATTTGAAATGTTAAGTTATAAACTAGCAATAATATATAAAATACACATCAATTCTCCTATATGGACACTGATTTTCAGAAACTTCACATCCAGTGAATATGTGCTTTCCAGTGAACCTCAACACTATACAGTGAAAATGGCTCAGAATGACTAGGATTGCATCATCGTGGAGTGGAATTCCTTCTTGTAGTGCCCTTTTCTGTACACTGTTATACTATTCAAACTGTATCTTGGTCCGACTCTGTGTATAGTTCGACAGTGTACTCAAACAATAATTTATACATATGCCTACCTAGTGGCACCTCATGTTTTATTTTTTCTACCTTCCTCATTTTTGGTAAATACCAAGTCTAGGGTAGATGGTGGATCCTATTCTCTGTCTCTTTTGTTACCTTGATGTGTTGCCACAAGAAGTCCTTGTCTTTCCTATATTTGGTGGAATGGATGTGCTTTGACTTTCCATACAGTATTTGTTATAGAGTTTTTGGTAATCCCTACCTAGTTGATACCTAGTTAACCTAGTTGATGGGGTTCTGGGAGTTCTTCTACTCCCAAGCCCGGCCCGAGGCCAGGCTTGACTTGTGAGAGTTTGGTCCACTAGGCTGCTGCTTGGTGCGGCCCGCAGGCCCACATACCCACCACAGCCCGGTTGGTCCGGCACTCCTGGAGGAATAATCTAGTTTCCTCTTGAAGATGTCCACGGTTGTTCCGGCAATATTTCTTATGCTTGCTGGGAGGACGAACAACCGCGGACCTCTGATGTTTATACAGTGTTCTCTGATTGTGCCTATGGCACCTCTGCTCTTCACTGGTTCTATTCTGCATTTCTTCCATATCGTTCACTCCAGTACGTTGTTATTTTACTGTGTAGATTTGGTACTTGGCCCTCCAGTATCTTCCAGGTGTATATTATTTGATATCTCTCTCATTTCTTTCTAGTGAGTACATTTGGAGAGCTTTGAGACGATCCCAATAATTTAGGTGCTTTACCTCGTCTATGCGTGCCGTATATGTTCTCTGTATTCCCTCTATTTCAGCAATCTCTCCTGCTCTGAAGGGGAAGTGAGTACTGAGCAGTACTCAAGACGGACAATACAAGTGACTTGAAGAGTACAACCATTGTGATGGGATCCCTGGATTTGAAAGTTCTCGTAATCCATCCTATCATTTTTCTGGCTGTCGCAATATTTGCTTGGTTATGCTCCTTAAACGTTAGGTCATCAGACATTATTATTCCCAAATCCTTTACATGCTGTTTTCCTACTATGGGTACATTTGATTGTGTTTTGTACTCTGTATTATGTTTAATTTATTAATAATTATATAATATTATATAAATCACTTTCGTCGCATTAATAACTAGCCGGGTCATTATGAGCTGTTCTTACGGTTCCGCACTTTTAACTAGTACCCCAGTTAAAATAAAAAA
>WNGS01113158.1:7561353-7578231 GCA_020271785.1 Procambarus virginalis | reverse complement strand
ACACACACACACACACCACACACACACACACACACACCACTACAAGATATAATAGAGCCCAATAGGCTCAGGAACTCGTACATCCGTTGATTGACAGTTGAGAGGCGGGACCAAAGAGCCAGAGCTCAAACCCCGCAAGCACAACTAGGGTGAGCACACACTGCGATGACAGATTGACAGTTCAAGGATCGCCACCGCAACTCATTTAAGTGAAAGTCTGTGACTGTGTGAAGATGAAAGAGTTCACCTGTACACAGGTAATGGTGCACCTGAGGGCAAGGGTTCACCTGTACACAGGTAATGGTGCACCTGAGGGCAAGGGTTCACCTGTACACAAGTAATGGTGCACCTGAGGGCAAGGGTTCACCTGTACACAGGTAATGGTGCACCTGAGGGCAAGGGTTCACCTGTACACAGGTAATGGTGCACCTGAGGGCAAGGGTTCACCTGTACACAGGTAATGGTGCACCTGAGGGCAAGGGTTCACCTGTACACAGGTAATGGTGCACCTGAGGGCAAGGGTTCACCTGTACACAGGTAATGGTGCACCGGGGCAAGGGTTCACCTGTACACAGTAATGGTGCACCTGAGGGCAAGAGTTCACCTGTACACAGGTAATGGTGCACCTGAGGGCAAGGGTTCACCTGTACACAAGTAATGGTGCACCTGGGGCACGGGTTCACTGTACACAAGTAATGGTGCACCTGAGGGCAAGGGTTCACTGTACACAGGTAATGGTGCACCTGAGGGCAAGGGTTCACCTGTACACAGGTAATGGTGCACCTGAGGGCAAGGGTTCACCTGTACACAGGTAATGGTGCACCTGAGGGCAAGGGTTCACCTGTACACAGGTAATGGTGCACCTAAGGGCACGGGTTCACCGTTCAAAGTGAACCATTATAGTGAGAGCAACAAGAAGGGATCGTAAAATGAAGTTTCAGTGACACAACAGATAAAGCCACCGCCAATATCTTGAACACTAAGCGGAAGGTGCACAAGCACCTGTATATTTGTCCCTGAAGGATGCGTGTAATCTGCTAAGGAGGTTGAGGGGAGTGGGGTGTCGTGAAGGGGAAGGGGCTGTACGTGGGTAAGGGGAGCGTAAGGGGAGGAGATGGCTTGCCTTAATCTGATAGATCCATGCGGAATCTCTCTTTGTTGGCATTTAATTCCGTTCTCCCTTCCTCTTCGCCACATCTACATCTTATCGTATCATCACCCCTCAGCTTATCACCTTATCTTGAGGTTATCTTGAAGTGATTTCGGGCTTAGCGTTCTCCCCCTCATCTATCGCACTCGACCATCTGATAATGAATTAGAACTTAAGAAATATAAATTCCTTTATCTCTCCTTCAGCGGCTGGGATCATACAGCAATACCCACAAGCGGGTACCACACACTCATGTCAGGGGAGCCGGTCGGCCGAGCGGACATCACGCTGGATGTGTGATCCTGTGGTCCTGGGTTCGATCCCAGACGCCGGCGAGAAACAATGGGCAGAGTTTCTTTCACCCTATGCCCCTGTTACCTAGCAGTAAATAAATACCTGGGTGTTAGTCAGCTGTCACGGGCTGCTTCCTGGGGGGTGGAGGCCTGGTCGAGGACCAGGGGACACTAAAGCCCCGAAATCATCTCAAGATAACCTCAAGATAACACTCGGCAGAAGGATCTCAGCTTATTTCCACTTGAAGACGGTGGATCTAAACAGTTGTGCACGTCAAGCACAACTGTTTAGAGCCTCAAGTGTTTAGGACCTTCCAGAGATGCCCTTTGTATAGATGTTTAGAGCCTCAAGTGTTTAGGACCTTCCAGAGATGCCCTTTGTATAGATGTTTAGAGCCTCAAGTGTTTAGGACCTTCCAGAGATGCCCTTTGTATAGATGTTTAGAGCCTCAAGTGTTTAGGACCTTCCAGAGATGCTCTTTGTATAGATATACTTCAACTCGTTAAGACTATAAATATTGGCCTTAAATTCGTTAGACGTATTATCTCAAGGAACTGCCATTTACAAGAAGGAATTAGTTTAGGATCTTCATCATGTGAGACTTCAACCAAGACAAGATAGCAAGGTAGAACATAGAACCTTATAGGGCCATAGACTTATAGTAATGGAACACGGTAAACATGCAAAATTAAAAAAATGGAAGTATCAGTGAGAAACTTTCAAAGCCAACTTGCCAATTGATTCACAAGTATGAGGATTAATGATGAATCAGCCAGACTTGATCTGATATTCTCACTGAATGAGTTACATAAGGGAACTCAACTTTGGAGTTCCCTTGGAAATGAAGGATTGAATTTGAGAATATGTTGAAGGTCAACTTGGTCTTTTCAAAGAAGGGACAGGAATACCATGGGTCACAGACTTCAAACGGCAACAATGTACGAAGGACTGTCTTACCCAGAAATGTCGGGAAGCATGTGACAACTTTGTCCCTGTACAAAAAAAAAGGATTTACCCACGGAATAAGCGCGAGTGTAAGAATCGAATGCGCAAAAGTAATATGACATAAAAATATGGAAAGAAAAGAATGAGAAGAGGAAGCAGAGAAGTGTACTGCTGAACCAAGAATGATTGCATGAAAATTTTAAAACGGATTAGTATTAAAAAGTATTTGACGAGCCAGTGAAAATCAAGAGAACTCCCAAAAAGTTGGAAGACAGCCAATGCAGGGCCAATATACAAAGATGGAAACAGATTGAAGACATTAAACTTCAGGTTAGTGTCACACTTGCATTCAAGGTCATGCAAAAGACCGCAAGAGACAAATCTTGCTAAGCAAACTTGATAGAATTCTTTGAGCCGGGAACACATATTAGAAAAACACGTAAGAGTGTAGACTGCATGTTTGTTGAACTGTCGGAAAGCCTTCGACAAAGTACCCAACATCAGACTAGTGCACAAGCTGCAGAATCAGACCTGGGTGACAGAAAGGGGCTGCAGTGGATAAAGGAGTACCTAAATAACCGACGACGGAGATTTACGGTGAAAGGAGATAATTGAGAGGTGCAAGGTGTTACCATCAGTGTCTCCCACAGAGGTCAGTGCATATATTGTTCCTGATCGAACGTGAATAAATCTAAAAGTGACAGGCTCCCTCCTCTCAATACCAGCTGATGACGGAAAAAATTAGATGGGAAATAAATACGGTAGAAACAACTACAGAAAGGAAAACCCGAATTGTGTAACAAGGAGCAAGTGATGGTGGGTGTGACGGATACAAGGGACCGAAAGGTAGAGGAAATCTTCCTGGAAATCAAAACAAAAGATATCGAGAGTGTTGAAATCACCTAACCTTCGTGCGTCGAGGCAAAATTCATGTAGTTTAAGAGTATACGGGCAATGGAGAGAACAGGACGAACACGTGGCAGAGCGGCTAAGTGATAGGAGCCACGATGGTCCGAAATTATTGCATCAGACGACCACCAACACCTGGGAAAGGCAGAGGCCAAAGCTGAAGCAAAGATTTAGCAAGAACGAAGGTTTCTTAAGAAACTTGCCTCTAAATTGAAAGACTAAGCTGTAAGGATAGACTAAGGGAACTAAAATTAAGGACAGTTCAAAAAAAGGAGAAATAGAGGAGACATGATCCAGACATCAAAAACTCTAAGGTATCGACGAAATAGACATACATAATGTTTAGGTTGAGCAGGAGCGTAACGAGAGGACGTTAGACATTGGGACGAGCCTCAGAGGTGCGAGGAAACACTTCTCCGGTGTAAGGCCAGGGGGCCAGATTCACGAAGCAGTTACGGAAGTACTTACGAACTTGTACATCTTTTCTCAATCTTTGGCGACTTTGTTTACAATTATTAAACAGTTAATGAGCTCCGAAGCACCAGGATGCTGTTACTAACAATAACAACAGTTGATTGGGAAGTTTTCATGCTTGTAAACTGTTTAATAAATGTAACCAAAGCCGTCAAAGATTGAGGAAAGATGTACACGTTCGTAAGTGCTTGCGTAACTGCTTCGTGAATCTCGCCCCAGGAACCAAGTGGATGGACCACGACGGAGAAACACTAGGGGGCTGCTTCTATCCATAGTAACGGAATTAGATACGATAATAAGCATATGGATCGGTGATTATCATGGCTCAGGAGAGTGATTGTTGGTGCCTGAGGCGGCTAGTTCATCGTGCGCCACATACTGATCCTGTGAGCCCACGAGCCTGAGCTCAGTTCTGCAAACTCTATGAGGTAAGGTACCCGACACACTGGCGTCATTCCTTAACACAAGCCTTTCCACTTACACTTCTCCTTGCACTTATACACACACCTACCCTGCCCACACCTCCCATACTCTTCCTTCTCACACGTATCCTTCCCAGCCCTATCTTATCCTCCCCACACCTGTCTAGTCCACACCTTCCCTCCCTTCACTTGACTTCCCCACACCTGCCCTCCCAACATCTGCCTTTCCCACACCTGCCTTCTGAACATATTTTCCATCTCTACATCTGCCCTATCCATAGCTGTCCGTTCCCACAACTGCCGTCCCCACGCCTACCTTCCCCACACACCTGCCGTCTCCACACACCTGCCGTCCCCACACACCTGCCGTCCCCACACACCTGCCCTCCCCACACCATGTACCTGAGCTGCCGCAGTAAATCCAATTGTCCGATGGAGCTCGTGAGGGGAATGAAACTCTTTCTGACTCTGTGTTTCCACTCCTCCTTTACGAAAAGAGTGAAGCAGATGGGGAGACCTTTGTGGTGGGGAGAGTGGTCATAGTCAGTCAGTCAGTCAGTCAGTCAGTCAGTCAGTCAGTCAGTCAGTCAGTCAGTCAGTCAGTCAGTCAGTCAGTCAGTCAGTCAGTCAGTCAGTCTCAGTTAGTCAGTCATAGAGTCAGGCAGTCAGTCAGACATGGAGCCAGTCAGACATGGAGCCAGTCAGCCATGGAGTCAGGCCAGCTTTCCCAGACTGGTTTGCACTGGAGGGAAAATCTTAAGTGCAAATAGAAAATATATTCTCTGATTTTATACACATGCGACCATTTACCATGTATTACCAGGAAGGGAAGACTGGCTTTGCCTACAGTTTAGACCTACTGTATTGTGTATGGCCCTCTGTCCTGTGATTGGTTATTGCCGCCGGAGGCGGCTAGTTTATTGTGCACCCCATACTCATCATGTGAGCGGTAGCGCAAAAGCATTACAGAGGGTACAAAAGGTCTTCATCAGACCTCATCTTAAATTATTACATGAATATTTCATCTATCCTTCACACCTTATAGTTACAATGTCAGCTAGTTACAGAGAAAGTGCTATTTCAAGAGCTACATATTTACAGTAAGTCATTATACATTAATGGTAGGTCTTATCGCTAATATATAATTGTTTGAACAATGGAGACATTACAGAGTCATATGGGAGCTTCTGTTTATAATTAGTCCTTACAATACACTACTTGTTTCTTAATCTCATATGTCGTTCATCTACTGGGAGCGAAATGTGGACACAGTGCAAGGATTTCAGGAATTTTATCCTTGGTAATAAGATAGGTTGCCATATCATACAGCGTGACCTTAGATATATCTCTAAATGGCTCAATTTTACTACAATCCAAGATATAGTGTTCGAGTGTGTGTGTCCCTGTCTTTGTCCACACACTTTATACTTTACTTCATCTAGATCCCTATACAAGCCGAACTGCCAGAGACCACACCCCCTCTTCCCCCTGGCCTAGACCACACCCCCTCCTTCCCCCTGGCCTAGACCACACCCCCTCCTTCCCCCTGGCCTAGACCACACCCCCTCCTTCCCCCTGGCCTAGACCACACCCCTCCTTCCCCCTGCCTAGACCACACCCCCTCCTTCCCCCTGGCCTAGACCACAACCCCCTCTTTCCCCCCGGCCTAGACCACACCCCCTCCTTCCCCCTGGCCTAGACCACACCCCCTCCTTCCCCCTGGCCTAGACCACACCCCCTCCTTCCCCCTGGCCTAGACCACACCCCCTCCTTCCCCCTGGCCTAGACCCACCCCCTCCTTCCCCCTGGCCTAGACCACACCCCCTCCTTCCCCCTGGCCTAGACCACACCCCCTCCTTCCCCCTGGCCGAGACAACACCCCCTCCTTCCCCCTGGCCTAGACCACACCCCCTCCTTCCCCCCGGCCGAGACCACACTCCCTCCTTCCCCCTGGCCGAGACCACACCCCCTCCTTCCCCCGGCCGAGACAACACCCCCTCCTTCCCCCCGGCCGAGACCACACTCCCTCCTTCCCCCTGGCCGAGACCACACCCCCTCCTTCCCCCCGGCCGAGACAACACCCCCTCCTTCCCCCCACCGAGACCACACCCCCTCCTTCCCCCCGGCCGAGACCACACCCCCTCCTTCCCCCCGCCGAGACAACGAGAATAATAAAGTGAGTCTGCGGCTCTGGTTCCAGTCGCGATCTCATAACATCATCAACATGGTCTAAACATCCCGGAAGCGCAGTAATGGGACCGCCGTCACCCTCTGGCACCTCAACCCCAGCCCGTCCTCCTAATAGAGCGTCACATTGTGACGTACACTCTACCTAAGGCCAAAAATCGTCGTACTAGAAAATGGTAGCGGCTCACGAAAGTGACATACTGTCCTGTTTTCTGTTTTGGGTCCTCTGGTAGGTTAGGATAGGGCACTTTAGTACGACAGTTTCTTGACGTTGGGAACCTGATGACGATGGGCTGCTGCTGGCACCTTAACGCCAGCCCATCCCCCTAAAATGGTAGCACTTAAAGTAACTAGTTGGATACAAGTCACGTCGTTCACAGACGATTCGCCAACGGATTTTGAAACCTACGTTGACCAGACCACACACTAGAAGTTGAAGGGACGACGACGTTTCGGTCCGTCCTGGACCATTCTCAAGTCGCTTGACTTGAGAATGAAAACCTACATTGAAACCTACATAACCTAATCTAGTTCAACCCAACCTAACCCAACTTAACCCCAACCAACCTAACCTATACACACAAGAAATCACAATAGCGTGATATACCAAATGAACAAATCCACAAGGGCCGTGATGAGGGTTCGAACTTGCGTCCTGGATGATCCCAGACGCGCCTTAGTCGATTGCGTACACACAAGGAATCACAATAGTGTGATATATATCGTGTGGGGGCAGTTGCACTCCCGGTTGCAATTCTTTTAACCATGTCGTGGCGCAATCGACTAAGGCGCCTCTGGGATCATCCTGGACGTAAGTTCGAACCCTCACACGGCCATTGTAGATATGTTCATTTAACCTAACCTAACCCAGCCGAGCCCAATACAGCCTAACCTAAGCTAATACAGCCTAGCATAACAATATATATGGTTTTAACACACAGAAAACGAGCTATTTAATCGAAAGTACGAATATGTAGTGATGGACCGCTGTTGCCGTTTTGTATTACTGAACTTGCACAAATGGGAAACTTAACGGCAACATAAATATAGGACCCAACCTAACCTCGCCAGTTACAGCCCCGCTCCTGTGCCAGGTAAATCCACTACGGGCTCACCATAGCCCGTGCTACCTGGAACTTTTTCTTCCGAGTAGCTGAATCTAAAACAACAACAACAACTAACCTCATCAAACCTAACCTAACCTCGTCTAGCTATCCTAGGCCTAATGCACGCTATCTTAGGCCTAATATAATACATATTGGTGTCAGCTGTATTATATTATGATCATATGTATGACCGTAATATATACATATTGAGGGGTCCCGGTTTTACAGTCGGGTTCGTTCTTCGACTCACAATCGGGAATTTCGGGTTCGAATCCGGGGCGGGACAGAAATAGTTGGGCGCATTTTCTATCACCTAATGCTCTGTTCATCTAGCAGTAAGTAGGTAGGAGTTGCATACTGGACGGGGCCAGTAATTCGACCTTGGGAGGGGGGGAGGTACCTTGATTCATATATTCATACATATGATTTATACAGCCTAACGTGTATGAATACACTGGCTGCCTGTCCACTGGCACAATGAATTATTAATTATTATATATGTGTTATACTAAGCCTAGGAATATTAATGTCTGTTTTTAGCTTTATTTTTTATAATTTGATATGTGAGGAAGGGAGGAGGGAACAGAGGACTGAGGGAGGTACGAGGGAAAGGATGAAATATCAGATATAAATATATTATGTGCCTGTCGGGGCTTGACCTTTGAGATGTGCTTGAGGTGAGGTGGAGAGAAGCACCTCACCTGTGGGCTCCCTGAGGCACAGTCACAGTAATGTGACTGATCATCACTCTGGATGATCAGTCACAGTAATGTGACTGATCATCACTCTGGATGATCAGTCACAGTAACGTGACCTGATCATCCAGAGTGATGAGAGGTGAGTATATCATCACCAGGTCTGACCTTCTGTGGCTTCTACACGCACAATCCCCGTCAGGTTAGTAATCATCCAAGGCCTTCTTCATGTGTAAGAGCATTAAGTGGAATGAATTAGGAATCAAAGCAAATATGACGAGCATGATTATATTAGTTCTACATCTGTCTCATCATCCTAAAGTTGTGATATAAATTGTGCCAAAATATGCCTTACAGCTCTAATGTTAAACCTGACTTTAGGCTTTACAATATATAATCTTTCAAATTGTTAGCTAAGTGTCACTCGTTTTATTCCTTAAATGTAAGTTTGTATATTACTATTCACCTGTTACTGAACCGTAATAATACTGTACAATAACCAACAATACTGTAATAATTTGTCTAAGTTGATACCGATTAAGTTTTTCATTCTAATAATGACATCTGCTAGGCTGTTGTAGTCTACTAGGCTACTAGTAGACTACAACAGTCTACTAGTCTACAGTAGCCTAGCAGTAGTCTACAGTAGCCTAGTAGTAGTCTGCAGTAGCCTAGTAGTAGTTTACAGTAGCCTAGTAGTAGTCTACAGTAGCCTAGTAGTAGTCTGCAGTAGCCTAGTAGTAGTCTACAGTAGCCTAGTAGTAGTCTACAGTAGCCTAGTAGTAATCTACTAGGCTACTACTAGACTTTCCAAGTTTGTGTTTTCAACAACCTAGGAAAACACATATTCCTATGCTGTGTTGTTATTTTAACTCTCTTATGTAATTCACCTACTGTACTTTTTATGTAAACTTTCCCAATAATAAGTGTGCAACCATTTATGAATATAGTCTTTGATCTGATTTAAATGAGGCGTGGTCATTAAAAACTCTGTTAAATAAGGCGACTCATGAACACATTAGAACAAGAGGTGGAAGCCAACTCAATACACGGAACTAAGCCTATTGTACATGGCTACAAACCCAATATTGCTATATCTCTTATCCTTTTCGGCGTGAGGAGCAAGTTCTACCGTTGCCTCCTAGTGGTATATCCTGGGTCACGCTGCTAATAGAAGCAAGTCCTACCGTTACCCACAGGTAGGACTTGCCTACCTGTGGGTAACCTAACACAGCTGAGCCCAATACAGCCTAGCATAACAATACATACGGTTTTAACAAACAGAAAACGAACTAGTGTTACTCAGTGTTCCCCCAGGGGTCACGCTAATAGAGGCACATCTCACATTTAAATCAAAACATGATGCTGAATAACCTAACCGGTTCCAGCACCTGATTTTAAGTCAAGCCCCAACATAGCTGACAGATCTGGCGCCCAGCAGGTACTGACAGGTGCAAGTAGTCCAAAGAGTCCGGGTTCGATTCCCGGCCGAAGCAGAAACAAATGAGCAGTTTTTCATCTAATGCCTTTGTTCACCTAGCAGTAAATAGGTACCTTCGAATTGGACAGCTGCTACGAGCTGCATCCTCGGGAATGTGAGTGTGTGTGAGAGTTAGAGGGTATCATATATAGTATATATGATACAGAAAAACAGGTCGATACCTAATACATTAGAGGTAAGCAAGGCAGGGTCCAAGAGCTAACAGCTCGATCCTGCAGGCACAAATAGTAAATATAAATACACAAAGACACATACAGATGAGCCGAGGCTTACATCCCATAAACCTAAGTAGATAAGTGTTACGTAAGAGCACACAAGGTACTAACACCTACAACTCCAACCCAACTCCCTCGTGAACCTTCCATGTATACCCGGAGTCGGTTAATACAGTTCTGCTTTCCAAGCTTACCTGGGGCCCGACCTGGAGCCCGGCCTGGGGCTCGGCCTGGGGGCCCAGCCTGAGATTAGGCTGTCGTGAGTGTTAATATACACACAAAATTTAAATTAGTTGCAAAACTAACCTCAATAAATATAAAGCTGAAATATCAACAATTAATAAAATGCATGATACACATACTGGAACATGTACAGGAAGAGGAGTTATCAAGTAAGGAACTGAGCACACCTGTAAGATCAAGCAGGAGGGATGAACCCTGCCAGGCCTTCACGATTCATGTGTCAATAAACATCTACTTTCCTTATTGTCTCGTCGAGTGATAAACTTATACTTAAAAAAACACGTTTATAATAAGGGTTTTAGAACACAGGACTTGGGGAATTACACACATTTATGTTAAACAAATTTTGCCAAGTTTCTCTTAGGATTTTGGCCAAACAATTTGAACATCTGATGACATATACACTAACATCTGGAACGTGTCCTCAGTAATGTGATGCATTCCAAACGTACAGACACACGTTAAGCAGCATATTACCAGTGCCTGGAGTGGCGAACATAGGGGTGAGGGTAACCCTGGTCAACACATGAGTTTACGTGGGGGGAAGTGTGAGTTAAGTAATGTGGGCGTGCGTGGGAGGGGGGGTGTGGGGTAAGTAATGTGGTGGGCGTGTACTCACCAGTTGGTGAGGAGTCTTCGTGCATGGTCGGCGGGGGCGGGGGCGTGTACTGTGGGGGGCCAAGATACTCACCATTGGCCGACTGGTCCCCAGGCATGGGCGGCGGGGGCGGGGGCGGAGGATGGGGCGGCGGGCTGTCACAGTCATCTCCATTCTGGTCAACGTGAGGCAGGTCAACACCTTCGCCCACGGCGGGTCCCAGAGCACCCAGGTCCCTGGGCGTGGCGTCCCCGCCCACGTCGCTGTCAGCAGACTGCTGCTGCTGCAGCTGCTGCTCTTCCTCCTCCTCATCCTCGCCCTTCTTCCTCTTGAACATCTTGCCGAAAGACTTCATGGTTGTGGGTGTGGCCGATGCGACACTACGGACACGAGGGATCTACTGGTGGCGGCCACTACGGGATCATTCGCCCACCACGCGCTACCTTCCCCAGCAGCAGCAGCAGCACGGGTAACAACCTTAGGCTGGTAAGGACTACAAAGCGATACACGGCCTTCTAAACAAGGTAAAAATATCACAGACGTTCAAGACCTCCGATGCACATCACCGTTGATGTTCCAATTAACACACTAGTTTATAAACCCTGTGGAGTAAGGCAGCGACATAGAGGAGTGCGGACCGCGACACACGCCCCCCGCGCGCCGAGCTTCACGTTCACGTTTGCCGCGCGTGCTGGAACAGCGGTGCGTCGCCAAGCGCAGCTCCTCTACAGATTTGATATGTTGTGTCTGGAGTGGAGCCTTACCCTGTGGCGGTAACGTGACACCGTCGCCTTGACCTCCGTGAGTTGCGTCACAGAGGACAGGTGACGTCACGCTGGCCAGAAGCCAAGAAGCGCGGCGTGTGTGTGAGTGTGGCGGCGGCGTGTGTGTGTGTGTGTCTCTGGAGCCGCGCGCCACCCGAGTAGTGAGGCGCTGCCGAGGGGTCCGCCACCCTGCCTCACGCCGGCCCTCCCTCTTCCCCCTCACAACAAACCCCTCTGACACTCCTCTCTCTCTCTCTCTCTTTTACCCCCCACCTCCCTCCTCTCTATTTTGCTCCCCCCTCCCCCAGTCTCCTACATGTTCCACCCGCCGAAGATCAATATGACTCAAGATCCAACCGCCATTCAGCAGCGCGCAGCTCCCACACCCACCCACTTTTAAACTGGACAAACCCACGCCAAATCGGGCTCCTGACAGGCCACAAATGGTGAACATACACCTGAAATATTACAAAACCATGTGGAGCTATTTCGTGTTTACGCTCTGGGAGCAGTTTCCAGGCAGGGCCAAACTCCCTTTCTCACTGTCAGGCAGGCAGGAATTATAGCCATATTGTTTGTTAATAAAAAAATAGTTTATCTGCATAGGATATTGTCTGTTAGGTCTGAAGTTTAGCAGAATGCTTTAAGAGGTAAGCAAACTATCCTTGAGGAAACTTAGTGTATATACATACCTAGATGTGTTTGCATATGTCGAGCATCAGTTCAACATAACTCTCCGCCTTGGAGACATTAGTTCTGCTCTTCTTAGCTTAATTTCAACATTGCCTATTTGCTAACGTTATACATTCCCCATAGAATCTTACATGTCGCTATCATGTCCTCTCTATTACTGTTATCTAGTATGGCGAGTTCCAGACCTCTGTCTCATACCAAACGATCGAACCTTAATACTGCATATCTTTGAACCATTTCTAGTTTTGTTTTATGGGTTTCATACCGGGCCTGCGTATTCAAGAATGGGTCTCACTTATATTCAGCTCGTTCTCATAAACAATGGCCAAAGTCCATTCCATGCACCCGCCAAACCTCCTGTTTATGAATGAAGAACGGTTTACACACGACTCACAACTGTTGACGTCTGAACACTTCCGGAACAAGTGCTTCGCTCGTGTACTCTGTTCGAACCACAATTCTATAAATGCTTCACCCTCGTACTTTAAATACAAATAATCGCAAACAGAACCTAAACACCTAATATAACCTAACCAATGCCTAAATATGCACAGTATGCTGATATATAATAATATTACTTTATATTTGAGAAAATTCGTTTTGATTCAACAGCATGTTAAAATTTATGAATGCGTCTTTGGGGTCGATCACTGGATGGAATGGACCTGGCTTGAGGATGGTTGCTTATATTATATATAGGACCCGGAAAGAACCTTTGTTCAATTCCTGAAACACATTGCGTTGGACAGTTTGGCAAATGCCACTTACATTATTCTGCTAATATGGGTGAGTTATTATTTGATTAGGTATTATGTTTACTCAGCAGTCTCCGTGGTGTAGTGGTAAGACACTCGCCTGGCGTTCCGCGAGCGCTGTCATGGGTTCGTATCCTGGCCGGGGAGGATTTACTGGGCGCAATTCCTTAACTGTAGCCTCTGTTTGACGCAACAGTAAAATGTGTACTTGGATGAAAAAACGGTTCTTCGCGGCGGGGATCGTATTCCAGGGACCTGCCCGAAACGCTACGCGTACTAGTGGCTGTACAAGAATGTAACAACTCTTGTATATATCTCAAAAAAAAAAAAAATCCTTTCTTTGATGCATTCCTCTGTAATGTTTGAGTGCTTGTGTGTATTTAACCATGTAATTGTGCTTGTAGGGATTGACCTTCCATTCTTTGGGTTACCTGCCATATTTAGATTTAAAACTGAGTATTCTATAGTTTGTTAAGAAGTGAGATGGAGGCAAATTCCATCTGTTCTTTCTAATGTCTCATCTGGATACTCTGTTTCTACCTACGTGCCCTTGTTTGAGTACCATGTGTTACCTTGTCTGTTCTTGTCTGCCCTATTAATTCCTGAGAATTGTGTATGTGGTAATCATTCCTTCCCTGACCTTTGTCTTTCAGTGATGTAAAGGTCAGTAGCCTTCTCTGGTAACTCATCTCTCTTATAGTTCTGGGACTAATCTGGTGGCATACTTTCTTGAACTTCATTTTGCAGAGCTAGATGTGGTCTCCATATGTCCTGACTTTGCACAAGTTACATGCTACAATTCTTTATTTTTTTAAATATTTTATTTTATATAAAATCAAATCAATATACAGTATATATTAATTTTGTTGATTGTTACTGTGTCCATATGACTGGTTATTCTAAAGACTATAGACTACCAAACATCACTCTGGTTTCAACATCTTTAAGAAGTTAGACACCATTTTTTTTACATAGGTGGATACAGTAGACAAGCTTTAATCTTCGTGATTTTCATTTGTTCCCAATACTGTATACAGAATATATCACCACTCAACAATTATATAACTGCATCAGTTTGGTTCAGATAAAATAAAACTTCAGAATCTAAATCAGTTGTCTTGCTTTACAAAGCAGACAACTAAATTAAGTTATAAGTCTTTTAATGTACAGTAGTTACAACTACAACAATTATTTATGTATGCACTTTCTATTCCAGTTACTTAGTATCTTGACACAATGGGCACTTATCATTTTCTGGGATAATAAACGTGCTTTTATTGTAGAATATTCTAATCGCTAGATACCCTTCAGGATGCCAATATAGAGGCAGAAAGACATTGGATGATCGATGCCAAAGGAGTCAAAGTCACCGAAGATATAATCAGAAACATGTGGCATATAGGCATACTGTACAGCAAAAAACAAATTTTTGACCATCCTGATAATCACAACATTTAACTAAGAGATGAGTGGTCAAGTGAAACATTGTAGTAAGGTGCAGGTCTTTATTCCATTAACTGTCCTATGTCAAGGAGAGAATGAAGGCCATATAAATACATCTCATAAGATGGTACATAGTAAGTTAATAATAACTAATTCCAATTAAGGTATTTTTTCTGGGGAATGGAACACCAATATGGCATGGAACCCATGAATATCTGACAGTCTTATACCTGCTAATGATAAGATACTAGTAAAGTAGAATTTCCATGACCACAGGATGAGAGGGGTTAAAAAACTCTAAAGCCTTGAGAGCACCAAGAGTCAACAATAATAACAAATGAATATTGACTCATGAAATGAAACCATGTCAGAACACACAAAACTGCACTTAGTTCTATAGTAAAATTAGTTCTCTCTGGATAAAGGTGCCATATAAATGTACTGTACTGTATCTGGAAAAATTACAAAGCAGCAAATTCCATCGACAGATTTCAACTCTCTACACTAGTCTAGGAAAGCTACAAATCTGTCCTTACCAGGAGCAGTTGTTTCATCATTTAAGGAATGATCTGTTTAGCTACCATATACACTACATGCAAGATTGATATGTTTGTTACAATTCTTGTTAAAAAAAATCAGTTTTGTATGTAAATTAAAACCAAATGAAAGTTTATTTTCAAAGCCCATACATTAAGGAGAGCACTTACTTGTTTTAGAGCTATAATATAATTTCTGGGTTGGACTTCTTTTTTTTAAGATATTGTTAGGATCTTTTCCTAGATTTAAATGAATGATGTTTGTGCATTTATGCTTTGTAGGAACTTCCCCTTGTGTTTGCCCTGTATTACATTACTCATATCACTGGAATTTATTGGCATTATTGAATATAAGTAAATCCTTCTTGCACTTAGGTTTTAGTATATATATATATATATATATATATATATATATATATATATATATATATATATATATATATATATATATATATATATTGTGACGGTAACGAGTTGGAAATGGTGGTCGGCAGTCTTCCAACTAGCAGGTGTCAGTGCTGGGCCACATATTAAATATAAAAAAAAAGAAAAGAAAAAAAAGAGAAAAAAAAAGAATGACTGCGTGATTGGTAATCTGTGGTAAGGTCAGAAACATAAAACACAATAATAAACAATGGATTTTAATAACAATAAAAAACACAAATTGAAACAAATGCAAAATCTTGGCTTAATGGTAAAAAATGTCAAGTGGAAAAATAAATAAACATGAAAATAGATTACGTTAATGGGGGAGGAGAATTGACATACAAAGGTAAATAAAATATGAATGCTGGAATATATGCACTAACTATAAACCTCTATTTGACCACACAAGGTGAGTCACTTAGGTGTTCATAGTCTGAGAGCACAAGATATTCTGGCTGGCAGAAACGCAAGGGACTCCAACAATAACTGGCGATGACTTGTGATTGGCGAGGAACCGGAGTGGCGTGTTGGTTGGCGGCCATTGAGGGAGCTGGATGGCCGCAAGTCGCTAGTTAGGCAGTTGAAGGGTTCGGCGCGTCGACCAGGTGTGTACAGCAGGTGCTGGAGTGGGGGGAGGAGGGAGTTGCTGGTGCGTGTGGCTGTCTTGATATATACGTTTAGCCACTACAAAACGTATCTTGTATATTGATGAGGACGTGATGAAATACAGAAATAGCAGGCTAAATCTCTGATAAGAGATTATCGTCACAATATATATATATATATATATATATATATATATATATATATATATATATATATATATATATATATATATATATATATATATATTATATATATAAATTTTATTTTTTTAGTAATTTGTTGAGAACAGAATCAAGGAGTTACTTGGGTGGTTGTGGGAGTCCTTCAACTCTTCTGGACCTGCTTAATCCATAACAGACCCATGTGCTTAAACAGGTAATATTGTAATTATCAATTAAATGCTTGGAAATAGCATGAACAATTGCCTTTGTGTGTCTCTGATACCATTTAGATAAATTCTTAATGAAATGGTTATGAAGACCTGTAGTATACCTTTTTTTCTGATTATCTGTTAGTTGCATCAACCTTTACCTCATAGAAAGCATAATTTATTTTAAAAAAGAAGGCATCAAGCTGGGAAGGTTATGTATCAGTAGAACGCATAAATTAAAGTGATAAATAACCAAGTGATTTACTTGTAAGTACTCCATATTGTATTGTATAAGACTCTTCCCTAGTCTACTAGGTAGACCTAGAGACTAGGGAGCCGGTCGGCCGAGCGGACAGCACACTGGACTTGTGATCCTGTGGTCCTGGGTTCGATCCCGGGCACTGGCGAGAAACAATGGGCAGAGTTTCTTTCACCCTATGCCTCTGTTACCTAGCAGAAAAAAAGGTACCTAGGTGTTAGTCAGCTGTCACGGGCTGCTTCCTGGGGGGTGGAGGCCTGGTCGAGGACTGGGCCGCGGGGACACTA
>WNGS01113158.1:7529778-7542685 GCA_020271785.1 Procambarus virginalis | reverse complement strand
CTCTCTCTCCCTCAGAGAGGCTGTTGCTCTCGGCCTGCATCCCACCACTCTGGGATACGATTACGAGGTCCTGTAAGGTCTAAAGGGGTTCTGTAATTTCGGCTTATTATTTTAGAACTTGAAGTTGTGTTTTGCCATTTCTGTGTTGATTATGAGGCGCTGAGGTGCATGTGGTGGTGGTGGTGGTGGTTATGAGGCGCTGTGGTGTATGTAGTGGTGGTGGTGTGTGGTTATGACGCGCTGTGGTGTATGTAGTGGTGGTGGTGGTGGTGGTGGGTATGAGGCGATGTGGTGTATGTGGTGGTGGTGGTGGGTATGAGGCGATATTGGTCTTTGATTAGTGGTGTGTGTGTGAGTGTGAGTGTGTGTGTTGTGTGTGTGTGTGTTGTGTGTGTGTGTGTGTGGTGTGTGTGGTGTGGTTTGTGTGTGTGTGGTAAGGGTTGAGGGTGACCACTCATTGCCTCATGAAAAGGCTGCTTCCTACTGATTATAGGGGCGAGAACCATAAGTGTCTGGTGGTGGTGGTGGTCCTAGCAGTTGTTACCAACACTGACTACGGGCTGGTGAGGTCCAGCTCTTGTGTTGTAGAGAGCCTTGGCTTCCCCCCCCCCCCCCCCCCATAGACGGCATGACGAGTCACAGCTCTTGGGCCCCTATCTGGGGGTCCCGCCTCTAGATTCTTGATCGACTGGTGTATAGATTCCCTAGCCTACTGGGCTCTTGTCATACTTACATTTAAAGCCAAGAGTGGAATTGTGGGAGTACAGTTGTGGTCGCTCTGGTGATGGGAGTGATGGTGATGGTAGTGCTGGTGAAGATAGTGATGGTGAAGATAGTGATGGTAGTGTGGGGTGGCGCGGAGTTACTTATCCTGCCGACGCTCTCTTTCAAACTCTCTAAAACTTCACTTCCTCAAGTTTGGACATACTTCAAGAAGAAAAGCAGTCTTCATAAACTTTCTTATACAATTTCTCTCTCTCTCTCTCTCTCTCTCTCTCTCTCTCTCAACCTATATATTTTACCATTCCATTGCTTTCTAGTGATAGATTGAATGTTTTTAAATAGTTAGCACCGACCACTGAGAGTGGTGGTGGTTGAGGCCTGGTGTTTAAGTGATGGTCTCACAGGTTCCTTTGTGCCCAAAAGCTCTCCCTAATGAGGGTCTCTGGTGTCTCTGGCACCTGGAGAGGGTTTCGGGAGTTCTTCTACTCCTCGTGGTAACTTGGTCCACCAGGCTGTTGCTTGGAGCGGCCCGCAGGCCCACATATCCAAAACAGCCTAGTTGGTCCGGCACGTGTTGCAAGAACTTGTCTAAATGCTTCTTAAAGAAGTCCATCTTTCTTCAATACTCTCCCTGATGCTTGCTGGGAGGGTGTTGACAAGCTGTGGACCTGTGATGTTCAGACAGTGTTCTCTGTGCCTATGGCACCTCTACTCCTCACTGGTTCTGTTCTGCATTTCTACCCATATCTTTCGCCCAGGTATATTGTTATTCTACTGTGCAAATTTGGGACCTGGTCCACAAGTATCTTCCATATAAATATTATTTGATACCTCTCGTATTCTTTCCAGAGAGTATATTTTGACACCTTTAATAGGTATTTTATCGCGTCTATGCGTGTCGTATAGGTTGTCTGTATTCCCTCGAATTCAGAGATCTTTCCTCCTGTGAAAAGGGAAGGGAATACTGAGCATTACTCAAGACGGGACAGTACCAGTTATTTAAATAGTATTAGCATTGCTGTGGGGTTCCTGGATTTGAACGTTCTCATAATTCATCCTATCATTTTCTTGGCCGCCGCTATATTTGTTCGGTTATGTTCATGAAATGTCAGGTCGTCAGACATCATAATTTCCAGATCTTTTACGTGTTGCTTTCTTTCTATGAGTAGGTGTGGTTGTGTCCTGTACCCATGTCCTGTACCCTGTGTCCTGTACCCTGTGTCCTGTACCCTGTGTCCTGTACCCTGTGTCCTGTACCCTGTGTCCTGTACCCTGTGTCCTGTACCCTGTGTTTCGTTAAAGTTCCTCGTTTACACCATACCTCAGTACCTGGAACTTATCACTGTTCAACGTGACATTATTTTCCGTTGCAAAATCAAAGACTTTATTAATGTCGGCTTGCAGCTTTCAAGTGTCTTCCATAGAGGTATAGTTGGTGTCGATTTTAGTATCATCAGCAAAGGATGACACGAAGCTGTGGTTAGTATTTTTGTCTATATCTGATATGAGACTGAGGAAAAGGCTGTGGTGCAAGGACGGTGACCTTGGGTACAGAACTTACCACTGCCCATGGACTTTATTTTATTTGACTGTTATAATCTTTGAATTCTGTTTGTCAAAAAATTGGTGGCTCTAACCTACCCGTTATTCCTCTTGACCTTATTTCATGGGCTATGCTTCAATGTCCATCAAATGACTATACAAAGTCTGTGTTTACATCTGTATTTTATTTTGTTTTCTATTCCTTGCGTGGTTTTGTCACAGTGGTTGAGTAATTGCTGAATACAGGATCTTCCCTCTCTGATCCATGTTGACCTGGGTGGTGGAGTTAATTGTTCTCCAAAAACTGAAGGTTTTGATTCCTAATCACTCTTCCAAAAACTTTAATTGTGTGGGACGTTAGTGCGACTGAACTATAGTATTTTTGCCATAGCTTTACTACCTCCTTTGTGTAGTGGAGCCTCCCGGCTGGTGGTCTCGTCAACCAGGCGGTGACACACAGCTTCTCGCAACCTGACGTATAAATCACAGCCCAGTTGATCAGGTATCCTTTGGAGGTGTTTATCAAGTTATCTTTCGAACACTGCAAAAGGTCAGACAGTTATAGTGGGGATTACCCTTCCCTTCCTTACGCAGTCACTCAGCCTTACAGTCTGCGACTCAGCCTTCCTCCAGCCATATGCCCTAACTCTTTGTATGTCACACTGGTGCAACCTGCAAGTGACATCAAATTCATCTTCTTCAATGTGATGGCAGAAGAGGAGAGGCGGAAGAAGGAATGGGAGAAATAAGCAAATCGACGGGAAAGGAGAGAGAGAGAGAGAGAGAGAGAGAGAGAGAGAGAGAGAGAGAGAGAGAGAGAGAGAGAGAGAGAGAGAGAGAGAGAGAGAAGGGAGGAATAGGGAGATGAGGACCAAGTTTCAAGGATGTTATGAGAAACACGAAACATATTAACATCTCTGCACTATTTTGGAACACAAATGAACCCTGCACCACACCGCCACTGCCACCATCACCTACAACTACCTACTACTATCATCTACAACTACCTACTACTATCACCTATAACTACCTACTACTATCACCTACAACTACCTACTACTATCACCACTACGAGCCACTACAATCACCAAATACCACCCTCACCGACACCACCACCACCACCACACCTACATCACCCTACCACAACTAGCACATGACCCCATCACTATATCTCACCACCATGTTATCACCACAACACCATAATTCGCCACAACAGGCAATAAAACACATCGTGTACACAAGGAGAGATGCAGCAGGTGCGGCCAATCAAAGCATTTGCCTCTCCAACCAATCTCTCATCCTCATTTCCTCATTACATCACTCACACTCACTCATGGCACTATGACATTCGTGCTCTTCTCTCCCCCTCACCACCACATTACTCTCTCTTCTCACGAACCAACTGTCTCAAACAATTCCCGGATAATTGTTAATGATGAGACGTAATATTTCAGTCTTTGACGTCAGAAGGGTCACACTCAGTCGCCAGCCCCTATTGATGTAGCCTTTTAATATCAGCTCACATAACTGCGAGGAAAGTTTATGCTGAATATATAAATTATTTGCGCGAAATTTCTGCAACTTGTACAGAAAGGCTAAACAATGGCTCCACAAATGGTGGCAGCGGTGGGATGGTCAGTAGCTCGTGGGTCATCTATAACACCACACAGGGTGGCACATGGTAACTTTGTGCAGCGTTTGCTTCAACAGGAAAGATATTGTAGTAGTGCTGACTGTAACCTCCGCCTGTCATATACAACCTCAGTCATCCATATGCTCTACTTCTTAAGTAATTTGAGGTTCATTTGCAGCTTTGAAATATAATAATCCCACCTTCAGACACATATTGCCCATTGCCACCCCTGGTAGGCCTCCACCAATCACCCGTTACCACCTCCTAATGCCTGGCACCCTAAAACCCACATGCCCACTTCCACCACCTGGGCACACACGACCGCTTGGCATAATTCCCACCCACCAGTTCCCACTCCCACTACTTGACTCCCCTACCCTTTCCTGCCTGTCGCCCTCTACACACACACCTGGCTGTCCCTTCCTCCAATACCTGGCACTTAATTCCCACTCTCAAAATACAGCACCTAACATCCACCCATCCCCGTCACTCCCATTCCCCCTCCTGCACGCCCATCACTCACCCACCCCTCAACATGACCAAGTGTCAGCGTCAGAACTGTCTAGTGCTCACTTAAACGCTACTGAAGATTAACTGTGACGCTGAATGTACATCCCTCTTGACAGAAGTTATCACTATGATGGACTCGCATACACTTGCATGCACGTCCACATATACCAACACACGCTAACTCACACATAAGAGACTACTATACAAACTGTAGTCGCAGGCGAGAGTAGCTGGTAGAGCACTGAATTTGACGAGGACTTAGTGTATCTGAGAGACAGGAGGCAGAGTGCCACAGTGAGGAGGAGGAGAGAGAACTGACTGGTGCAGAGTAACAAGCCTAGTCCCCAAAGGGTTTCAAGAAATACTGTTCATGATCTAAGTCACTCAGCTAACCATACGGAAACACTCAATGTATCCTGATCACACATTGTTAATGAGAAGACTCGAGACTGACTAATGCTGCAAAATAACCCAGCAAGATCTAGACGCACTCCTCAGCTGTCCCGAGACATGGTTACTGAAATTTAATACCGGAAAGTGCAAGGGGATGAGTATAAGGAGAGGAGACAAAGCCAGAACAGCAATATAGGGAAACTGGTAAACATTATTGCAACCAGGGAGAATACTGACTGACAAGAGCACTAGATATTACCTACGTGAGACCAGCTCTAGAGTATGCATTCCTGGCATGAAGTACTCTACATCAGAAAGGTATAAAAGTAAAGAGAGAGAGAGAAACTTCCGCGTAGGAAGGCGGCAAGTGACTTAATAGGATAATAGCTGCGGGTTGTGGGCAGCCTTCACTGGGAATCACGGCCATAACGGCCTGCTCTCCCTCCCTCCAGTGGGAAAATGAGGGGGAAGGGAACAAGTGGGAAGGAGGGCATTAGGAGGGAGAGGGAGGGAGACCTGGACACCTAGAGAGAGACCTCTGCCTCAGTTCTGCCTGCCAGAGATCCGGCGCCAGCGCTGAACAGTCAACACGCCACACACACACAACCTCTGTATGCTCCTCACCTCTGAACACTGCAAATATCCTGTAAGACACGAGTCTTAGAGTTGTGGAGGGACTGGCAGGGCCGAGGTGTGGTGGTCCTGCAGGGCCCGTGTCCCAGCGTCAGGGAGGTGCCTCTGTGCTCACAGAGAGAGACCACACAATGGGACAAAGCTTCCTCTGAACAAAACCCAAACATCTGCTTCACTTATGTGACAGTTATAGCCAAGAACAATGGCTAACCTTTACGGGGAAAGTTAAATGAGACCTGGGTGGTGCTCTCTCTAACTTCTCTTCCTGTCAATAATGGTGATGCATGGTAGTTGGTGATGGTGGCGATGTATGGTGGTGGTGGTGGCGATGTATGGTGGTAGTGGTGGAAATGTTTGATAGATAATGTGGTGGTGGTGATTGTGCTGATGACGCAGGAGGGTGGTGAATTATTGTAGATGGTGGTGGCGATGTATAGTTGGTTGTGATGGTGGTGGTGGTGGAGGTAATGTATGGTGGTGATGATGATGTGTGGCGGTGATGTGTGGCAGACAGTGATGGGTACTTGTGGTGATGTATTGTAGACAGTGATGGGTGGTGGTGGTAGCATTACTTAACCAACCCAGCAACTCGTCCAAACCGTACCAAACGGACACCATATTGCGGGCAGGTCACTATAACATCACGTACCTCCAGCGACCCAACACACACACACACACACCTGAACTATACCCCATTTCCCTCCAATCAACTTGCCCTTAAATCCCTTAACTATCTCCTGCATTCCGACTGGAAACAAAGATATTATCGAATGTCACTCAAAATAACGATTTTTGTTAGTATGTATATATATAATATATATATATATATATATATATATATATATATATATATATATGTGTGTGTGTGTGTGTGTGTGTGTGTGTGTGTGTGTGTGTGTGTGTGTGTGTGTGTGTGTGTGTGTGTGTAAATCACGAAAAATAAACACGTGATTAAAAATGTGAGTGTCAGACCACGGAGGAAAATTGAAACAGGAATTTCCTTAAGTACTTTCGTATATTAATACATCTTCAGAAGGAGTGAAGAAGAGTATATTAATACATCTTCAGACTCCTTCTGAAGATGTATTAATATACGAAAAGTACTTAAGGAAATTCCTGTTTCAATTTTCCTCCGTGATCTGACACTGTCATATATATATATATATATATATATATATATATATATATATATATATATATATATATTATATATATATATATATATATATAGAGAGAGAGAGAGAGAGAGAGAGAGAGATATCCCAATGTACATTTCACTAACACCTAGCGAAATTATCAGGAATTACCAGCCAACTATAATTCAATTCACACGAGCCAAGCAACCTGTTGGCCCAGGTCCGTGGGAGACATAAACACGGCCACCATACTCTCCTTCACAACATGTTTACCTGGTAAACATAAAGTACATGTGGAAGCAGATGAACAAAAACAAAATGGAAGTAGATTACGTCAAAGTTTTTAAATCGTATACGTTTTCAATCATTAACGTTTTCTATGAATCGGCCTCGATAGGTTACAGGGGTGACTTGGGCTCGTACATTCCTGGTTAGGCAAAATAGTTGCACTTTTGACGGAGGGTCAGCAGCAGGGAACAGTAACGTCAGCTAGGAACAGGTAATAATCAATAGAAGGCACCAAGCCAGGGAGATTATGTATACGTCTACAACAGTAGACAGCAGTCAGAAGACAAACAGGCAACAGTAGACAGCAGTCAGAAGACAGACAACAGTAGACAGCAGTCAGACGACAGACAACAGTAGACAGCAGTGAGAAGACAAACAGACAACAGTAACATCACACCGTACACAACAGTAGCGCCACCAGCAAGCCTCGCGCTGTTTCACAAAACCTAAAGGGTCTATCTATCTAAATTTAGCTCCACGCTTAATATTGCAAGACGGGAGCAAGCCCGCGCAGGCTGGCGCGAGGGCGAGCAGGTAGGTGGGTAGGAAGGTAGGTAGACAAGCAGGTAGATAGGTAGGTAGACAAGCGGGTAGGTAGGTAGGTAGGCAAACAGGTAGGTAGGTAGGCAAACAGGTAGGTAGGCAAGCAGGTAGGTAGGTAGGCAAGCAGCAGGCAAATCAGTCGGCACGCCATCTGCTTGAGCGACGTGGAAGACCGCACTGTACAACTCTCACATTCAATACTAACTAAGTGTCCGTTATAGACCGACGGTGCTCGGTAGAGGTGGTTCCATCAGTGATGTTCACGGCGAACAATTAGGCTCTATAATCTGCGAGAGCACCCAACCCACACGGTCGAGGCTGCCTCCACATGCGTCGAGAGAAGCCCGATCACTAACTTTACGGGTTCTATTCTGCATTTTCTTTCATATGCAAAATCATCTGAACGACGCCTGTCTAGTGACGAAGGCAGGAGTTTATTTACACTTTCCCTAAGAATAGTCAGCACGACATTTGAAGTGCGTGAGGTGTCAAGACACTTGAGTCTTGACTTGAGGTCAAATGTCACAGCCGCCAAGCAAGACAAAACCAACCATTTCAAAGAACACACAAACTGGTGGTACGCGAACAAGGGGACACAGGTTTAGACTAAGTACCCACATGAGCCACGGGGACGTTACAAAGAACTTTTTTCAGTGTCAAGAGTAGTTAACAGATGGAATGCATTAGGCAGTGATGTGGTGGAGGCTGACTCCATACACAGTTTCAATTGTAGATATGATAGAGCCAAGTAGGTTCAGGAATCTGTACACCAGTTGATTGACAGTTAGAGGCGGGACCAAAGAGCCAGAGCTCAACCCCCGCAAGCACAACTAGGTGAGTACAGTCATTACTTATATATTTTTCATAACCACAAAATGAAAGGTCAAAAGACGCTGCATTTCCAACGGCAAGAAAAGGCATACTCCATCATCTGCCAGAAGGCCTTTGAGTGATGAACATGTCATCATTCACACTTTCCGAAACATATCATTCAAAAATCTTAGATGTAATCTTTTTCTAAGAGCCAAAAGTATGTAAAGAAATAAAATGTTACCTCGTCTCTCCACAAAGAAAATTTTAGTAAATTTCCAGACATGTTTGTGGGGGTGGAGAGGGGGGGGAGGGTAGCCAATATATATATATATATATATATATATAACACAATAAACCGCCCACACCTCGTTGATACCTGGTTGATACCTGGTTGATGGGTTCTGGGAGTTCTTCTACTCCCCAAGCCCGGCCCGAGGCCAGGCTTGACTTGTGAGAGTTTGTCCACCAGGTTTTGCTTGGAGCGGCCCGCAGGCCCACATACCCACCACAGCCCGATTGGTCCGGCACTCCTTGGAGGAATAAATCTAGTTTCCTCTTGAAGATGTCCACGGTTGTTCCGGCAATATTTCTTATGCTTGCTGGAAGGACGTTGAACAACCGTGGATCTCTGATGTTTATACAGTGTTCTCTGATTGTGCCTATGGCACCTCTGCTCTTCACTGGTTCTATTCTGCATTTTCTTCCATATCGTTCACTCCAGTACGTCGTTATTTTACTGTGCAGATTTGGTACTTGGCCCTCCAGTATCTTCCAGGTGTATATTATTTGATATCTCTCTCGTCTTCTTTCTAGTGAGTACATTTGGAGAGCTTTGAGACGATCCCAATAATTTAGGTTCCCTTAATGTACCTCGTACATTAAGGGGCTCCCACACCCTCAACCAATCCCCTTCCTTAAACCCTCACCTCTTTCCTCCCCAACACTCTCACCCCTTCCTTCCCCCTACTCCTTCACCCGTTCTCCTTCCTCACTCCTCCACATGTCAACCCGACACGCCCAAACAGACAACTCACGCCCACAACGCCTTACAAGCATACTGACTTATCAGGCCGCCAGAGGTGTGGAGCCCCAGAGCCCTTGATAAGTGGAACATTAAATAGGTCAGCAGAACTCTACAGGTTTAACATACCCCTACAGAGCGGGCTACAGGCTAAAGACATATAATTATTTGACTGCTATTTTCCCCACCTATCTTCCACCGTTCGTCATCCACCGGCCCGCATCCACCTATCTTTCAGCAGCCGCTGTCCAGAACCCTGATCAATACCCCTAGCCAAATAAACCTCTCACTGGCCCGCCGTTCCACTATCTCTTGGCCAAGGTGTGCCAATAATTTGTGCGAATTATTGGTGCAAACAGACGACCACACAGTGCCTCGGTCTGGCGTTCAGAGCTATGGTGAGGCGGCGAGGGCCGTGGGAGGAGAGGCGAGGGCTGTAGGTGAGGCGAGGGCTGTAGGAGGTGAGGCGAGGGCGGTGGGAGGTGAGGCGAGGGCGGTGGGAGGTGAGGCGAGGGCGGTGGGAGGTGAGGCGAGGGCGGTGGGAGGTGAGGCGAGGGCGGTGGGAGGAGAGGCGAGGGCCGTGGGAGGAGAGGCGAGGGCTGTAGGAGGTGAGGCGAGGGCCGTGGGAGGAGAGGCTCTGTAACTAGTCAAGGCAGGAAGAGGCGGGAGGCTCAACACACCCACTCCTCAAGAGAAAGTCAACACGACAGTTGCTTCCAAACTACTCGAAATCCCACACATCCTGTCGCTTGCCCCCCCCCCCCCTTCACCTTTTCCTCAAACCCACCCAACCAACCCACCCAACTCACTCGCTCACTCTCACTGTCAGGGGTCCAGTTGCCTGAACAATTCAGCGGTGCGGTCGGCGAGTGTGTTGACGCCATGCCCTTCTTGCTGCCTCTGACTGATTCAAGACCTTTTACCGTGTCCAGGACTGACTGTATCCTTCACGGTCTGCAACTGACAACAGGTGTCGGTACAACAGGTGCCAGTAACGAAACAGTTGTCATTAACACCTGTTTTGTTGCTGACAAGTGTCAAAACCACAACATGTGTCAGAATCAACAGGTGTCACAGACACAGGTATCAGTAAAATACAAAATTCCAGACATCAGAATACATTCCTTCTCTCTTTCAGCATCAATAATTTCATTTCGCTGTTAAATATGTGAGATTCGAACATGGGGTATATTAGAACACGGAAAATAGTGCTTATCCACACATCGTGTCCATTCAATGTTCGGTAGTACCTGACGAGGCATCATTGGCCGACCGTCAAATTACTCCAAGAATCATCGTAAGAAGTGCTGACAGAACCTGCACTAATTCGAGGCGTCTTACTATAAAGATCCGCGTAATTATCGCCACCGACTGAAGCTGTACGGTCATCGCACCTGCGGCATCCTGGCGAAGCGGTCTTCCTCCGCACCGTGGGTGATAGACAATTCAAACTCATTACGGGGAAGTTATAAACACTTCCGGTTCACGTCTCCGCCGTTGGAAGTTGGTGGAGCGCGGGGCGTCTCCCAGGCCAAGCGTCCCGGTAGGGCCGGGCGTACCCCGGTAGGGCCGGGCGTCCCAGTAGGGCCGGGTAGGAGACCGCCAGCGAGGTCATTCAGACGTGAAATGCTGTCAGAATGAGGCTTGGAGTCAGGCGCTGAACGCTGGTGGCGGTGTGATGGTGGTCCTAATCGCGGTGGTGGTGGTATGGTGGTAATGGTGGTGTTGTGGTGGTAATGGTGATAGTTGTGGTAGTAGTGACAATGGTAAGGAGGGGGGGGGTTGTGGTGGTAGAAAAAAGGGCGTTGTGGGTGGTGGTGGGTAGCAGAGGATATTGGTCGGGGGTGGGGGGTTGGAAAGAAGCACAATGGTTGTAAAGAAAGTGAAAAGAAATGGGAGATGGTTGTGGTGGTTGAAATGGCGGTTATGGTAGTAGAGTTTCGATGGGAAGTGGCAGTGGTTGTGATAGTGAAAATGGTTGTCATAGTGGTAGGGGAACTTCCAACCACAGCAAACACGAAGAATTTGGAGCATAAATTATAATAAATTGCAAAGAATATTGAATGATTCTAAGACTTACAATGATTACTTACAATGATTACTAAGACTTACTTGTAAGAAATACAAACACACATATCTAAGTGTATGTGCTTGCTTTTAGGAAACAAACAGAACCAAAGGGTGTTTTAAGGGGAAAATGAATATAAGACGGAAGTGGTTAGCTGATATTAAGCAAATATCAACAGGAACTAGTTCAAATTTATTCCTTGCAGGCAGCTTACATCACCTTACCTTGCGCTGATTTCGGGACTCACGTCCCCGCGGTCCGGTCCTCGACCAAGCCTGGCCACCATCGAGGGATTAACAAAAAACACGATACAGATTTTGTCGTCGTCGGAACGCAAATATGCGAGTCGCCGATAGCACGATCGGCGGGAACTTGGTAGTGAAATGTGGGGAGCGCTGTGCGTAGATTTGGTGGAGTGGCTGCCTGCTGGCTACTGAGCATATGACCCTGTATGACTAACCATCTTGCGAGATGGGGACTTTTAATATCACTGACGCCATACTCACTCTTGTGTTGATGATGATATCCTCATAATGTGCCCAGATTTAAGAGTGCAGACTGCCTATCACATGCCTCTGTATGACTAACCATCCTATGTGATGGGGATTTTTTAACACCACGTAGCTAGCTTTTTGACACACTGTACTCCTCTTCATATAGTCTAGGGTAGCTGTACAAATGCAGATGTACCTAATGTACTAATAAAAAAAATTGATGTAACAGAGATAAATATAGGTTTCAGATCTGAACACATCATAGCTTTTTATACTGGTGCTTTCAGGTCGTTGGATGTCGCTAATTTCTTTCCGATCAGACCTGAGTGTTTGGAACAATATAGTTTTGACAGTAAAGATGGAGATACCTAGATCTTCACACAGAAATCACAATAGTGTGATGCATCAAATGAACAAATCCACACAGGCCGGGACGAGGGTTCGAACCCTCGCCACGGCCCTTGTGGATTTGTTCACCTAAAACTAATTCAATTTATCTTTGTTACACGCTAATTTGACTGCATGTCTGTCTAATTATAATGGATTATATCTATGTGTGATGGTATCCAAACAAAGGAGATTCGAGACCCTTTACTCTGTGCAGCGATTAGTTCATTTATACAGTATATGGCCTTTCCCAGCCCGTCCCGTCCTTCCCAGCCGCCCTCGTCCTTTAGCCCGCCCTCACCTTTCCCAGCCCGCCTCGTCCTCCTAGCCCGCCCTCACCCTTCCCCAGCCCGTCCTCACCTTCCCAGCCCGTCCTCACCCTTCCCAGCCCGTCCTCACCCTTCCCAGCCCGCCCCACCCTTCCCAGTCCGCCCTCACCCTTCCCAGCCCGTCCTCAACCTTCCAGCCCGCCCTCACCTCCCAACCGTCTACCCTTCCAGCCCGTCCTCACCCTTCCCAGCCCGCCTCACCCTTCCCAGCCCGTCCTCACCCTTCCAGCCGTCTCACCCTTCCCAGCCCGTCCTCACCTTCCCAGCCCGCCTCGCCCTTCCCAGCCCGCCTCACCCTTCCAGCCCGCCCTCACCCTTCCCAGCCCGTCCTCACCCTTCCAGCCCGCCCTCACCCTTCCCAGCCGTCCTCACCCTTCCAGCCCGCCCTCACCCT
>WNGS01113158.1:7489878-7507826 GCA_020271785.1 Procambarus virginalis | reverse complement strand
GAGGAGAGAGAGAGAGAGGATGGAAGGATGGATGGAGGGGGGGGGTGGAGGGGAGCGGCTGTGACATAGAGGAAGCAGTAAATATTGATGGACAAAGGGAGAGAGAGAGAGAGAGAGAGAGAGAGAGAGAGAGAGAGAGCAGGGAGGCTGCACAGTCGATGCTCCACGTATCCCAGGGCGACGCCTCCGTCAGACTTGGCCACGCCCCCTTACCCACTCTGGTGGGGTAGTGGGGGGGAGGGGGAGCAACAGCATCAGAGAGAGCACCAGGAACAGTAGCAGCGGCATAAGAGAGAGCACCAGGAACAGTAGCAGCAGCATCAGAGAGAGCACCAGGAACAGTAGCAGCAGCATCAGAGAGAGCACCAGGAACAGTAGCAGCGGCATCAGAGAGAGCACCAGGAACAGTAGCAGCGGCATCAGAGAGAGCACCAGGAACAGTAGCAGCGGCATCAGAGAGAGCACCAGGAACAGTAGCAGCGGCATCAGAGAGAGCACCAGGAACAGTAGCAGCGGCATCAGAGAGAGCACCAGGAACAGTAGCAGCGGCATCAGAGAGAGCACCAGGAACAGAGGAGCAAGGAACATTTCCAGGTGCCAGATCACAGGGAAGAGTAACGCAAGAAGCAGCACCAGGTACAATAACATAATGGCAAACTAGCAGCATACACGAGGAACAGCTCACACACCCTAGGAAGCATGATCAGCATGAGCAGCAGCAGCATGAGCAGCAGCAGCATGAGCAGCAGCAGCATGAGCAGCAGCAGCAGCAGCATGAGCAGCCGCAGCAGCTTAATAATCTATCCCCGTGGAGGTACATCAAGGGACGGGGACGGTGTTAGGGTGTAATAAATAGTTCCTGTCTGAGTTAAGAGACGTAAATGTACCCGAGTCGCTTACTACTGTAGGAAATACACAGGAGGAGGGCACGCCTGGTGGCACTCCTGGTGGCACCCCTGGTGGCTCTCCTGGTGGCACGCCTGGTGGCACGCCTGGTGGCACGCCCTGGTGGCACGCCTGGTGGCACCCCCTGGTGGCACGCCTGATGGCTGGAAGTGGATGACTTGAAATTACCCGTAGTCGATGTCGATAGTTTTGCTACTGACGAAGCCAAGCTTGGGACCAAGCATGCCTTGTGATAACTTGGCCTGAATGGCTGTTGCTTAACAAGTCCACTACGGGCTCACCATAGCCCGTGCGACTTGGAACATTTTGTTCCCAGTAGCTAAATCTAAACCAACAACGGCTGTTGCTCCAGGCGGCCCGCAGGCCCACATATCCATTACAGCTTGGCCAATCTCCTCTTGAGAACCTCCACTCACGTTCCGGCAATATTTCTTGAATTTGGTAGAAAGAGGTTGAAGAGCCGTGGACGGCTGATGTTCATACTGTGTTCACTAATTGTGCTCGTGGCAGCTTCTCTTCACTAGTGTCTGTTTTGTGGTTCATGCCACATCTTCAGCGCCAGTAACTTGTGTTGTCGTTCAGAGTAGAGACCTGGGGCCAGATTCACGAAGCTGTTATGTAAGCACTTACGAACCTGTCCACCTTCTCTCAATCTTTGGCGAATTTGTTTACAATTATTAAACAGTTAATGAGCTCCGAAGCACCAGGAGGCTGTTTACAACAGTTGATTGGGAAGTTTTCATGCTTGTAAACTGTTTAATAAATGTGACAAAAGCCGTCAAAGATTGAGGAAAGATGTACACATTCGTAAGTACTTGGGTAACTGCTTCGTGAATCCGGGTCCTGGCCTTCCAGTGTCTTCCATGTGTATAGTGTGGTTACTCTCTCGTCTTCTTTCCAGAGAAGACGTTTTGAGAGCTTTGAGATGGTCCCAGTGGTTCAAGTAATTTAGGTGCTTTAGAGAGAGTGTGTGTGTGTGTGTGCATTAAGTACATATTCTCGGTCTTCCTTCTGTTTCCGATATCTCTCCTGCTTTGACTGTAAAGTTAAGTAAGGAGCAGTACTCGAGACGGGAACGCACAAGTGACTTGGAAAGTAGCATTGTCATGGCATCCCTGGACTTGAAGGTTTCTCATAATCCATCTGACTCTTGTTGTGCTCACTCACTGGTCGTCTCGTATTATTATTCTCAGATCATTCTGTGACGAGATCTGATTGTCATGTATCCTGTATTCCCTCTGAAGCTCTTAATTTTGTCCTCATCAAAAATATTTAGAATTTATGACTTGGAAATCATGTTTTTCCTGTTGCGCAATATAATACTGACCTTTGTATTTTTGTCTAGTATCTTCTATCGTGGTAATTTTTATTTGGGTTTTTGTATCAGGTGATTTTCTTTTCTTTGATTTACTGTTACTCTCTGTGGTCTGTCGGGAAAATTAAAAGGTATCGCCCTACTTTTCCGGTTATTCCTTTAAGAATAATATGCTATCACTCCATGATCACATCAAACATCTTTACAAACTCCGTGTATATAACATATGCATTTTGTTTTTCTTCTAATGCTTCCGTAATTTTGTCGTAGTGGTTGAGTAATTGCTTACGGCAGGATCTTCCTGCTCTAAAGCCATGCTGACTTTAGATTGCGTGCATCAATTTTCTCAATATAACTTGAAAATTCATTCCTAATCAGTGTTTCAAAGGCTGTGTGTGATGTTAGCGCGAGCGGGGGAATGGAACTGTATCTGCTGATTTAAATGCTTGTGGTATCTCACCAGTGTCCAGGATATGTCTCTATGCTACACTGAGCGCTCGTGCTACTGGGACTTTACATTTCTTTATAAAGATTGTTCCAGGAGGCGGGACCCGGGGCCGAGTGCATGGGCATGTTGTCAATTTATTTTTGAACGTGTCCTGTGTTAATGTTAATATCCGTTACATTGTCTGAGTTTTGGATATCATTCGGGATGAAGCTGTCAGAATCGTCAACCTTGGTGGGGTTGGCTGGGGTGATAAACACAGCTTCACTACTCTTTAAGGATTTCGCTAATTTCTTTGTCGTCCGCTGTGTATAAAGCTTCTCATTTAAGTGCAGGTCATTTGAGTTTTTTTTGTTTTTTTATTTTACATATTTGAAAAAGCATTTATTGTCACATTCTCAAGCTTTGTGTTTTATTTGAGCTTATACTGTGAGCGTTCTTTAATCTCTGTTTAGATTGTATTTTCTTTGCCGAGATGATAGTTATTCTTCTCCTGCAGTGTCGTCTGCGTTCTCTTTCTTAACAGGTCCTCAGTTTGTTCTTTGACAAAGGAATCATATTTCGAACAGACTTCGTACGGTTCAGCAATCATTTCCATTCCTTCCTATTTATTTATATTGACAGGGAAATAACTTGCCTGGGAGTTATGATATACGTATTTAAGACGGGTTTTCTGTTGGATATTTGCAAGTTGATTGTTTTTACCCAATCCATTCTCTTGTTATTAAAATTGTATATACTGAACAACCCTTCCCGTTATTTTGTTATGTAATAAGTGTATAATGTGCGTTAAGACTTCTTTGAGTGCATACTATTAGCATGATCTGGGTGGTAATGACCATAGTTATTTCTTTGCTATGGTTGAAGATCAAATTAAAAGTTTTTTTCCGTTCAAAATTGGCTCAGTTTTCTGCTGATGGGCAAAAATGTCTCGCAAAGTCTAAGGAGATATTTGACCTGTGGTCAGTTATTTCCAGGTTGATATCCTGTTATAATGCTTTTGTCTAGTAATATTCTCAATCTTAAACGGGATATATTTGTCTCAAAGAAAGATAATATGTTGAATCACGTTTTTCTAGATTATTTAGATAATTTAAAATTTTATTTATTTGTGAATAATAACGAGAGAGAGAGAGAGAGAGAGAGAGAGAGAGAGAGAGAGAGAGAGAGAGAGAGAGGGGGAGGCATTCCGGGTCTGAGAGAGTTTGTCAGAGTTGAAGGAACGACTCAAGAGAATGAACTTGTTAAGTGTCCCCCAGTCGGCAATTGCCTTTGGAATTGTGAGTTTGCAAGGGCATGAGGCAGTTCTTGGTGTGGTGAGCTGGTGAGGCAGCTGGAGACACAGGAGTAGTGATGCTGGGGGACAGATGAAAGGGTGATGAGAGTAATCAAGATACGTCATACACGAGGGGAGATGAAAGAGGCAAGAGAGGGGGAGAGATGCTAAGGGAAGGAAAGGATATATGGTGTGGGAGAAGAGATGAGTGAGATGAGATAAAACTAGAGGATATGGGAGAAAGATGATGAAAAAGAGAGAAAAAGGGATATTGAGTGAAGAACAATAGAAGGTAAACATGACAGTAGTCGCCTACAGATGTCAACAACAACAGGATGATGATCACACAGACTGTTGTGGGTGACGAGGAAACGATGACTCTCCTCCTCCTCCTCCTCCTCCTCCTCCTCTTCCTGGTCCTCTTGCTACTCTCCATTCTCCTGCTCTTGTCCCTCTTCCTGATCCTCCTTATCCTGCTCCTCTTGCCCCCTGCACCTCCTCCTTGCCCATCTCGTCCTCCAGGAAGCATTCTAGAGACACAAGAATTGACGCCTGAAAAAAAAAACGGGTTTACCGCGGGCTTGGTTTAAGATGGAAGGCTGCGGGAGGGAGATTGGGATGGAGCGAGGTAGGAATAGCAGGATGGAGTCGTGGAGGGAGGTTGGTTTTTTAGAATCAATAAACTTCTGGTGGTATAAACGCTAAGAGAGTGTAATTTAGTCCTGGACAGAAATCGGGCCGCGGGGGATGTTGATCCTCGGAATTAACGCATGGTGGGACTAATGTATACTGATGGTTGGTTAATAAGCTTATGTTTGGGCCTTAATAACCCTCCAGAGGTTGATGGGCCTTAATTACCCTCCAGAGGTTGATGGGCCTTAATAACCCTCCAGAGGTTGATGGGCCTTAATTACCCTCCAGAGGTTGATGGGCCTTAATTACCCTCCAGAGGTTGATGGGCCTTAATTACCCTCCAGAGGTTGATGGCCCTTAATAACCCTCCAGAGGTTGATGGCCCTTAATAACCCTCCAGAGGTTGATGGCCCTTAATAACCCTCCAGAGGTTGATGTGCCTTAATTACCCTCCAGAGGTTGATGGGTCTTAATTACCCTCCAGAGGTTGATGGGCCTTAATTACCCTCCAGAGGTTGATGGCCCTTAATAACCCTCCAGAGGTTGATGGGCCTTAATTACCCTCCAGAGGTTGATGGGCCTTAATTACCCTCCAGAGGTTGATGGCCCTTAATAACCCTCCAGAGGTTGATGTGCCTTAATTACCCTCCAGAGGTTGATGGGCGTTAATTACCCTCCAGAGGTTGATGGGCCTTAATTACCCTCCAGAGGTTGATGGCCCTTAATAACCCTCCAGAGGATGATGGCCCTTAATAACCCTCCAGAGGTTGATGGGCCTTAATAACCCTCCAGAGGTTGTTGGGCCTTAACAACCCTCCAGAGGTTGATGAACCTTAATAACCCTCCAGAGGTTGATGGGCCTTAATAACCCTCCAGAGGTTGTTGGGCCTTAACAACCCTCCAGAGGTTGATGGCCCTTAATAACCCTCCAGAGGTTGATGGGCCTTAATAACCCTCCAGAGGTTGTTGGGCCTTAACAACCCTCCAGAGGTTGATGAACCTTAATAACCCTCCAGAGGTTGATAGGCCTTAATAACCCTCCAGTCGTTGATAGGCCTTAATAACCTTCAAAAGGCTGATAAGTCTTTCCACCGCCAAACTAAGCAGGCTCTGACTACTTCCTCAACAAGGAAGCCTTACCAATCCCCATCCCGGAGTCTAACGAACTGGCCCATCACGTTAAAAGTAATTACAAGTTTTGTTCCAAGGTGTTCCATACACTTCTGGCTTACTGAATTAACATTGCGGCTCCGTCTTGTAATTCTTAATACTGTGCATGTCTAGTGAGCGCTTCCTTGGTGTACCTCATTATATATGTACAGTCAGAGGGCACCCTCCTTGGTGTACCACATAAAGAGCAGGTGATTATATCTACAATGTGGCCTAGACAACCAGGTACATGAACATTACCATTGTCTAGGAGAGCACCTGCGTCACATACCCGTTATACTTGTATAGTGATAAATATATCTATTTGCACACAGAGATCACACTAACGTGATGCATCAAATGAACTAATCCACAAGGGTCCCTTGTGGATTAGTTCATTTGATGCATCACGTTAGTGTGATCTCTGTGTGTAATGACGTAAGGGCGAAGAGGGAGAACGGCCTATTGACATAGCTCGGGTGCAGGGGGGAGTTGTGTAAAACCCTGGTTTGTGCCTCGGAGAGGCTATGGGATCCAGTAAGTTCAGTAAAACTTCGGTTGCAACTCTTTTTTACCCTGTCGTAGCTCAGTCGATTAAGGCAGTGTCTGGGATGCTCCCGGACGCAGGTTCGAATCCTCGTCACGGCCCTTGAGGATTTATATCTATTTATCTATACATGTGTAATGATACAGAAATAAATCTATTGGTTTAACACTCAACATATGAATCATACGATCAATATCTTTCGTCTGAGTTGTAATCACTTTCTAACTTAATCTAATATTTGTTACTTTTGTTTTCCAGGTGAGTATTGTTGTGTTGAGGTGGAGCGCAGGTGAGTGTTTACCAGTTACCCCATCAGGTGAGCCCCCAGCGTCACCCGGTGTGGAGCAGGTGAGTGGCACAGCTGTTAAGTGTGCTGATCAGGACCACGGAGCCTTTGTCCACACTTCGTGTACACTGACCTGTGTGGCGAGGCAGAGTTCGTGGGGGCAAGCCGGGATAAGGTGTGTACTCACCTATTTGTGCTTGCAGGATCGAGCATTGACTCTTGGATCCCGCCTTGTGTGTGTGTGTGTGTGTGTGGACTCACCTAATTATACTCACCTAATTGTGCTTGCGGGGGTTGAGCTTTGGCTCTTGGTCCCGCCTCTCAACTGTCAATCAACTGGTGTACAGATTCCTGAGCCTATTGGGCTCTATCATATCTACACTTGAAGCTGTGTATGGAGTCAGCTTCCACCACATCGCTTCCTAATGCATTCCATTTGTCAACCACTCTGACACTAAAAAAACTTCTTTCTAATATCTCTGTGGCTCATTTGGGCACTCAGTTTCCACCTGTGTCCCCTTGTGCGTGTGCCCCTTGTGTTAAATAGCCTGTCTTTATCTACCCTATCAATTCCCTTCAGAATCTTAAATGTGGTGATCATGTCCCCCCTAACTCTTCTGTCTTCCAGCGAAGTGAGGTTTAATTCCCGTAGTCTCTCCTCGTAGCTCATACCTCTCAGCTCGGGCACTAGTCTGGTGGCAAACCTTTGAACCTTTTTCCAGTTTAGTCTTATCCTTGACTAGATGGACTCCATGCTGGGGCTGCATACTCCAGGATTGGCCTGACATATGTGNATTATTTAAGTCTTACCGTCGTGGAGGACACTTGTCTGGGCACTTTCCTGCGGATATTAGACCACTTAGCTGTCTTGAGGCCATCCTGGTAACTAATTGTATTTCTTGCGTGACAAACTGCATGACAAACTGCATGACTGCGTGACAAACTGCGTGACAACTGCGTGACAAACTGCGTGACAAACTGCGCGACAAACTGCGCGACAAACTGCGCGACAAACTGCGCGACAAACTACGTGACAAACTGCGTGACAAACTACGCGACAAACTGCGCGACAAACTGCGCGACAAACTGCGCGACAAACTGCGCGACAAACTGCGCGACAAACTGCGCGACAAACTGCGCGACAAACTGCGTGACAAACTGCGTGACAAACTGCGCGACAAACTGCGCGACAAACTGCGCGACAAACTACGTGACAAACTGCGTGACAAACTGCGTGACAAACTGCGTGACAAACTGCGTGACAAACTTACTACTCGTGTCCCCTCTGCCTGATTGGTCTTAGTTGGACGTGTTGGTCGTGGTGTTGGTTATGCCTGTGTGTTGGTTATGCCTGTGTGTTGGTTATGCCTGTGTGTTGGTTATGCCTGTGTGTTGGTTATGCCTGTGTGTTGGCTATGCCTGTGTGTTGGTTATGCTGTGTGTTGGTTATGCCTGTGTGTGGCTATGCCTGTGTGTTGGTTATGTCTGTGTGTTGGCTATGCCTGTGTGTTGGTTATGCCTGTGTGTTGGTTATGCCTGTGTGTTGGCTATGCCTGTGTGTTGGTTATGCCTGTGTGTTGGTTATGCCTGTGTGTTGGTTATGCCTGTGTGTTGGTTATGCCTGTGTGTTGGTTATGCCTGTGTGTTGGTTATGCCTGTGTGTTGGCTATGCCTGTGTGTTGCTATGCCTGTGTGTTGGTTATGCCTGTGTGTTGGTTATGCCTGTGTGTTGGTTATGCCTGTGTGTTGGTTATGCCTGTGTGTTGGTTATGCCTGTGTGTTGGCTATGCCTGTGTGTTGGCTATGCCTGTGTGTTGGTTATGCCTGTGTGTTGGTTATGCCTGTGTGTTGGTTATGCCTGTGAGTTGGTTATGCCTGTGTGTTGGTTATGCCTGTGTGTTGGTTATGCCTGTGTGTTGGCTATGCCTGTGTGTTGGTTATGCCTGTGTGTTGGCTATGCCTGTGTGTTGGTTATGCCTGTGTGTTGGTTATGCCTGTGTGTTGGTTATGCCTGTGTGTTGGTTATACCTGTGTGTTGGTTATGCCTGCTTGTTGGCTATGCCTGTGAGTTGGCTATGCCTGTGTGTTGGTTATGCCTGTGTGTTGGTTATGCCTGTGTGTTGGCTATGCCTGCTTGTTGGCTATGCCTGTGTGTTGGTTATGCCTGTGTGTTGGCTATGCCTGTGTGTTGGTTATGCCTGTGTGTTGGCTATGCCTGCTTGTTGGCTATGCCTGTGTGTTGGCTATGCCTGCTTGTTGGCTATGCCTGTGTGTTGGCTGTGCCTGCTTGTTGGCTATGCCTGTGTGTTGGCTGTGCCTGCTTGTTGGCTATGCCTGTGTGTTGGCTGTGCCTGTGTGTTGACTATGCCTGCTTGTTGGCTATGCCTGTGTGTTGACTATGCCTGCTTGTTGGCTATGCCTGTGTGTTGGCTATGCCTGTGTGTTGGCTATGCCTGCTTGTTGGCTGTGCCTGTGTGTTGGCTATGCCTGTGTGTTGGCTATGCCTGTGTGTTGGCTATGCCTGCTTGTTGGCTATGCCTGTGTGTTGACTATGCCTGCTTGTTGGCTATGCCTGCTTGTTGGCTATGCCTGCTTGTTGGCTATGCCTGTGTGTTGGCTATGCCTGTGTGTTGGCTATGCCTGCTTGTTGGCTGTGCCTGTGTGTTGGCTATGCCTGTGTGTTGGCTATGCCTGTGTGTTGACTATGCCTGCTTGTTGGCTATGCCTGTGTGTTGGCTGTGCCTGTGTGTTGGCTATGCCTGTGTGTTGACTATGCCTGCTTGTTGGCTATGCCTGTGTGTTGGCTGTGCCTGTGTGTTGGCTATGCCTGTGTGTTGACTATGCCTGCTTGTTGGCTATGCCTGTGTTCCCTCTTTCCGTGATGCTGGGGAAAGTTTGTCGCGTCCAGTGGGTAGTTGTTGAGTCAAATACATGTTTATTTGTGTAGATTCTGGAGTGTTTAGTGTTATTGCTGAAGTTGTAACACCTGGTTGTGTTGCCCTCTCTAGGGGGAGATGTCTCTAGTCTTGTTATGTAGCCGTGTCTTAATTCTGTCTCGTTCGATAGCTCGTTCGTCTGATATATTTTTAACAAATCGAGTATTATTACCGTTCGTCTTGTTCGCTTGTGTGAACGTGCCTTCACTAAAGTCAATTTAAGATCGAGAGCGTAATGTGGGAATATTTACCGGAAGCTTGTGATCTTGTGCGACAGGTATCCGGCTGTCTTCCTGGTATCCGCCTCACCCTCCAGGTGTCCGGCCTACCTTATGTTTCTGGGCTACCTTCTAGGTATTCGGCCCCCCTACCAGGTATGGCTTACCTACAAGGTAGCTGCTCCATCTTCCAGGTATTTCGTAGCCCATGTAGGCATGAATATCACCACCCAGGCGTCTGGCTCACCACCCAGGCGTCTGGCCCCCACCCAGGCGTCTGGCCCACCATCCAGGCGTCTGGCCCACCACCCAGGCGTCTGGCCCACCACCCAGGCGTCTGGCCCACCACTCAGGCGTCTGGCCCACCACCCAGTCGTCTGGCCCACCACCCAGGAGTCTGACCCACCATCCAGGCGTCTGGCCCACCACCCAGGCGTCTGGCCCACCACCCAGGCGTCTGGCCCACCACCCAGGCGTCTGGCCCACCACCCAGGCGTCTGGCCCACCACCCAGGCGTCTGGCCCACCACCCAGGCGTCTGGCCCACCACCCAGGCGTCTGGCCCACCACCCAGGCGTCTGGCCCACCACCCAGGCGTCTGGCCCACCACCCAGGCGTCTGGCCCACCACCCAGGCGTCTGGCCCACCACCCAGGCGTCTGACCCACCACCCAGGCATCTGACCCACTACCCAGGCGTCTGACCCACCACCCAGGCGTCTGACCCACCACCCAGGCGTCTGACCCACCACCCAGGCGTCTGGCCCACCACCCCAGGCGTCTGGCCCACCACCCAGGCGTCTGACCCACCACCCAGGCATCTGACCCACCACCCAGGCGTCTGGCCCACCACCCAGGCGTCTGACCCACCACCCAGGCGTCTGGCCCACCACCCAGGCGTCTGGCCCACCACCCAGGCGTCTGGCCCACCACCCAGGCGTCTGGCCCACCACCCAGGCGTCTGGCCCACCACCTAGGCGTCTGGCCCACCACCCAGGCGTCTGGCCCCCCACCCAGGCGTTTGACCCCCTACCCAGGCGTCTGGCCAACCACCCAGGCGTCTGGCCCATCACCCAGGCGTCTGGCTTACCACCCAGGCGTCTGGCCCACCACCCAGGCGTCTGGCCCACCACCCAGGCGTCTGGCCCACCACCCAGGCGTCTGGCCCACCACCCAGGCGTCTGACCCACCACCCAGGCGTCTGACCCACCACCCAGGCGTCTGACCCACCACCCAGGCGTCTGACCCACCACCCAGGCGTCTGACCCACCACCCAGGCGTCTGACCCACCACCCAGGCGTCTGACCCACCACCCAGGCGTCTGACCCACCACCCAGGCGTCTGGCCCACCACCCAGGCGTCTGACCCACCACCCAGGCGTCTGGCCCACCACCCCAGGCATCTGGCCCACCACCCCAGGCATCTGGCCCACCACCCAGGCGTCTGGCCCACCACCCAGGCGTCTGGCCCACCACCCAGGCGTCTGACCCACCACCCAGGCATCTGACCCACTACCCAGGCGTCTGACCCACCACCCAGGCGTCTGACCCACCACCCAGGCGTCTGACCCACCACCCAGGCGTCTGGCCCACCACCCCAGGCGTCTGGCCCACCACCCAGGCATCTGACCCACCACCCAGGCATCTGGCCCACCACCCAGGCGTCTGGCCCACCACCCAGGCGTCTGACCCACCACCCAGGCGTCTGACCCACCACCCAGGCGTCTGACACACCACCCAGGCGTCTGGCCCACCACCCAGGCGTCTGACCCACCACCCCAGGCGTCTGACCTACCACCCCAGGCGTCTGGCCCACCACCCCAGGCGTCTGACCCACCACCCAGGTATGAGAGAGCAGGTGATGCCGGGAGAGGAGTGAGAGCTATACATGATGTGATCCTCTTTAAGCTGGCCAGGGGCGCGAGGCACCGCCCAAGAAAAGGAATAATTTTACAATGAAAATTTATTGGCAGTGAAGGAATGAAAGGCTCGAGCTCGCGCGCGAGCGAGCGTGTGTAGAGGGTTAGACGGATAAATGAATATTTTATGTTTAATAAAGTAACCTGTTCTCGCGCCTAAATGGCCAGAAATGTTGGCGCCAGAAGCCACACCGTTAAAATTGAAGGGGAGGCGTCAGAGAGAGACAAAACCGCAGCTATATTGACGGTTCTGGGGAGGGAACCCACCCACCAAGCCTACGTCTGGTGCCTTAGGGTTTGGTGGGTTGCTTAGGTTCGTACGCTGCTGGTTACCAACGGTCACTTAATATATTGTTTACGGTGTTCAAATAAGAACGGGATGAATATAGGATGATTATAAGTTCAACTTGTATTTCAGCTTCCTCTTCCATCTCAACTTCCACCTCCTCCATTACTAGAATGGCAAATAAGTTTCGATACTGTCCGTCATGAGAGAAGATGGTGTACAAGATAGGGAGGAGGAGGAAGGGGGAAGACGCTGTCATGGGTAAGGGAGCACTTGATGGGCAGGAAACAAAGGGTCACAGTGGGAGGGAGGAGTGGCGTCCCTCAAGGCTTGGTCTGGGGACCGCTCATCTTGCTAGTGTATGTGAAGGAGCTGCCCGAGGGAGAGGGAGGGAATTATTAGGGGAAAGCGCCAAACCATTACGACTATATAGCTCTTGGAACGGGTCAGGATAAGGATTTGGGATGGGACGGGGGGAAAGGATTGGTGGCCAACCACTTGGAGCATCGGGGATTGAACGCTGACCTGCATGGAGCGAGACCGTCGCTCTACCGTCCAGCCCAAGTTGTTGGGCACCCGAAGGAGTGATCTGGTGAGGCTTGTACAACCAGTGACTTAGATAATTACTGAAAGATCTTAAGAATCTTTGATGTGGCGGACAAGTAGCTGCTAGAATACAACCTCGACAAGTGTAAGGAGACGAAGATGAGACAAAGAGGGAGGAGGTCAAGAGGAAGCTATAACACAGATCAAGAGGAAGCTATATCACAAGGGTGTGGGGAAAAATCTCCCATCAGGAATATATTTATTTCTTAATTTATTTAAAATATTTCTTAAGAATTTATTTCTAATTTAAGCGGATTGTATTTTCATAGTTATCCTGCTGGGAGTCTCCCTTCACAACCTGGGGAGGGGCGGGGGGGGGGGATTTAATAATATAGCGCACCCAATCGAATTTAATCGATTGGTAGACATTTGTTACTAATTGTTACAACCAATCAACCGTGGACATCTTCAAGAGGAAACTGGACTGTTTTCTAAGAGAAGTTCCGGACCAACCGGGCTGTGGTGGGTATGTGGGCCTACGGGCCGCTCCAAGCAACAGCCTGGTGGACCAAACTCTCACAAGTCAAGTGTGGCCTTGACTTGTGAGAGTTTGGTCCACCAGGCTGTTGCTTGGAGCGGCCCGTAGGCCCACATACCCACCACAGCCCGGTTGGTCCGGGCCGGGCTTGGGGAGTAGAACAACTCCCAGAACCCCATCAACCAGGTACCAACCAGGTACAAATGGCTAATCTTAAAACAAAGCACACCTTAGCTTTTGTATAGAATGTTGCTTATTTAATAAGGCACGAACATGGCCTGATCACATAAGTCTCATCGTCTCGTGGTGGAGCAATGATGGCGTCAGGGCGGGCCCAGTGTAGGCGCCTGACACCTGAGTGGACAGCGCTTCGGATTTGTGGTCCTGAGGTTCCGGGTTCGATCCCCGGTGGAGTCGGAGACAAATGGGCAAAATGTTTCTTTCACCCTGATGCCCATGTTACCTAGCAGTAAGTAGGTACCTGGGAGTTAGACGGCTGCTACGGGCTGCTTCCTGGGGGTGTGTAACAAAAAAGGAGGCCTGGTCGAGGACCGGGCCGCGGGGACGCTAAGCCCCGAAATCATCTCAAGATACCCTCAAGATAACCAAGTGATTGGTTGCCAGTGTCTTGAGTCGTCACAAGTGACGTGAAGGAGCAGTACACCGTAAAAGAAGCAGTAACATCCCTGTAACACTTATAACATGACATTGGATACTATAAGATAAATGTAAGACGCTCACCCGTGTGGGTACTTCTCGCGCCTCGTCACCGCCTTCACATGAACTAATATTATCAGGCCTGAAGCTTTCTAGTGAGAGATCAGGACGTACACAAGGGGCCAGATTCACGAAGCAGTTACGCAAGTACTTACGAACATGTACATCTTTTCTCAATCTTTGGCGGCTTTGTTTACAATTATTCGACAGTTAATGAGCTCCGAAGCACCAGGAGGCTGTTTATAACAATAACAATAGTTGAATGGGAAGTTTTCATGCTTGTAAACTGTTTAATAAATGTAACCAAAGTCGTCGAAGATTGAGGAAAGATGTACACGTTCGTAAGTGCTTCTTGCGTAAGTGCTTTCGTGAATCTGGCCCCTGGTGCAAGGGGAAGGAAAGACGCATCCAAAACGGTTCGAGTTTTATTCCGTCAGGAATGACATGTGTTTAATATTTTGTTTGTAAATGATTCTATTAGATGCGAGGAGGTGTTTATCACATTTATAATCATGTGACTTTGTTTTAAGATTGTTTTATAGATAATTAGAATTCTAGTGACGTGGCAAATGCCCCATTTTCTAAGAGAAGCCGCGATATCCGAATTTCTCTGAATGATTCACTAAACTATTTAGGGTTAGTTAGTGTTAATATTCTCTAGCATAATAGCAATTGCTTAGTATGCAAGGAGTGAGTAGTTAGTGTCGGAATTTCCGACAAAGGGGAAAGGTAATTACAGGAATTTTTTAAGAGAAAAAGACTTATATAATATAATATAATATATTATGGTTTATATAATTCCAGCATTAACACCCTAGACACGTTTAAACAGATTAACACTACAGCGTATGAGACCTCGGCAAGCGTTAGAACGTCATTTAAAAACCTTAATGTGGACTCGTTCAAGACAATCTACACAACCTATGTTAGACCAGTACTGAGTATGCAGCACTGGCCTGGAACCCGTACTCTTCGTAATACATAAAACAATTTAAAGACTGCAGAGGTCTGCTACATGGTTAAGCTCGGAACTAAGAGAAATAAAATATGAGGATATTTTAATGGAACTAAATCTAACAACCGTAAAGGAGACAAGAAACAGAAGAAGTATGAATCATGACATAAAAGATACCGAGGGGATAATTCCGCAGCCCTAAATAATGGTGCTCATACTGATAAGTTAATAATAATTCCGTCTCTGCTTGCCGCGAATTATGAGTTACCCTCTAATGAACATGAGTAGTCTAGGGCCGGTTTTCTATGGATGTCATGCTGGGGCCACCCTCTGCTCTCGCCGTCTCAACTTGTCCTCTTTGTCATAGAACGTCGCATTGCGCTCGTACGCGTTACATGAAGCCAAAAATTTGATCGTAACTAGAAAAAAGGGGAGATGGCTGCGGCGAAGTGACGCTATCCCTTTTGTTTTCATGTTTTGGGTCTCTGGTACGTTAGGATAGAGTACACCTGTTACAATTACCGTTTTATTTGATGTTGAAGCAAACCTTAAGAGGACGGGCGACTTTGACAACCTTGATAGGTTGACAGATATACAACTTGAGCTTCTTGACGACGGGGTGGCAGGGCAGTGTGTAGTGGTGACGAGGGTGGAGGCGGCAGTGTGTAGGGTGACGAGGGTGGAGGGCAGTGTGCAGGGTGAATTGCGAGGGGAGGGCAGTGTTAGGTGACGAGTGTGGAGGCAGTGTGCTAGGGTGACGAGGGTGGAGGGACCGTGTGCAGGGTGAAGAGGGTGGTGAGGGCAGTGGTAGGGTGACGAGGGTGGGAGTGTGCTAGGTGAGGTGAGCAGGGTGGGAGGACGAGGGGGGAGGGCAGTGTGCAGGGTGATCGAGAGAGTGAGGGCAGTGTAGCGAGTGGTGACGAGGTGGAGGGCAGTGTGTTAGGGTGACGAGGTGGTGGAGGGCAGTGTGTAGTAGGGTGGGTGGCGGAGCGGGACGCGGTGTGAGAGGCACGTGTGTAGGGTGACGAGGGGTGGAAGGGCGTGTGTCCAGGGTGAACGAGGGTGGAGGGCAGTGTTGAACGGTAGGGCGCTGCGGAAGCAGGGTGGAGGGCAGTGTGACGAGGGTGGAGGGCCTGGAGGGTGAGGGCGGTGTAGCAGCGTGACGAGGGTGGAGGGCAGCTGTGCTAGGGTGACGAGGGTGGAGGGCAGTGTGCAGGGTGACGAGGGTGAGGGGCAGTGCGTGCAGGGTGACGAAGGTGGAGGGCAGCGTGCAGGGTCAGACGAGAGGGGGAGTGGCAGCGTGCAGGGTGACGAGGGGGGAGCTGGGGCAGTGGTGCAGGGTGAACGAGGTGAGAGGCAGTGCTGTAGGGGTGACAGTGGTAGTCAGTGTGTAGGTGACGAGGTTGTGAGGCAGTGTGTAGGGTGACGAGGGAGGGCAGTGTGCAGGGTGACGAGTGGTTGGGGGCAGTGTGTAGGGTGTTACGGTTAGAGTTGGAGGGCAGCGTTGCGTGTAAGAGGGTTGAGGGCAGTGTTGACGAGTGGTTCAGGGAGGGTCTAGGTGAGAATGTTAGGGTGACGAGGGTGGAGGGCAGGTGATAGTGACGAGGGTGGAGGCGCTGTGCAGGTGACGAGTAAATGGTGAGGGCAGTGTGAGGGAATAGAACGAGTGAGTGGAGGCGAGTGGGGTGAGAGGGAGCGGTGGAGGAGGGTAGGTGACGAGTGGTGGAGAGAGGTTGCAGGGTGAGGTGGGTGAAGGTCAAGCAGGATTGCACCGAATCCCGCCTTTGTTAAAGCTGCCTATGGGAACCTGCCCCTCGCTTTGTTGCTACTCTCTTCTCCTCCTCCCTGCCGTTCCTGTTATATCCTGCCTCCCCTCCCTTCCGGGTCCTGAATCCTCCTCCCCTGCCTCCTGCTGTCCTGTTTATCCTGGCCCTCCCCTGCCCCTTCCCGTGGCTGACGTCCTAGTTAATCAGTCCCTTACTGGCCCGATTCTGTGCCTCCCTGGCAAGCCCTTCCCTGCCGTCCTGTTATATATCTTCCCTCCCACTGCCCTTTCCCTGCTGTCCTTGTTTATGCCTGCCTCCCCTGCCCTTCACCCGCTGTCGCTGTTAGTAATCCGTGCCCCTCTACCCCTGCCACTTACACCTGCGAATGTCTTACTGCCCTGCAAGCCTTCCTACTCCTGCCTGTTTTTAGCCCTTCCCTGCGTCTATTCTGCCCCCCCTGCTCCCAATGTACCCGTGCCCACCCCTGCCTCAGTATGACCCTTGTACCTCCCAGCTCCTCCCTTCCTCATTTCGCCATGTCAACAATGTACTCACCTAGTTGTGACTGTGCGGGGAGGGGGTATTAGAACTCTGGTCGGTTTGGTCCTGCCATCTCAAAACCAGAACACAATCAACAGTGTGTACAGTTCCTGAGCCTACTGGGCCTATCATATCAATAAACACAATTGAAGACTGTGTATGGCGTCAGCCTCCACCACATCAGCTGCCTGAATGCATATCACCACCTGTTAGGCTACTCTGACACTGAAAGAAGATTTTGAACGTCTCTGGGGACTCAAATTATGTGGCACTCAGTGTCCACCTGAATTTCCCCTTGTTCGCGTACCACCCGTGTGCAAGTGGTTTATACACTTCTTTGTCTGTATATAGCTGAGTCTACTGTAATCCTGGATAATTCTCAGGACCAGAGTATCTTGCTGGGTGGTTATTGAGGTGACCTTACCAACCTCCTGGATGTGATAGAACTTAACGCCAACACTAATCCAACGCTTGATTAGCCAGTGTTGGACCAATCAGCGGTGGCGTGTCTGCCTTAAGATCGAAGGGTGTTATTGGCCACAAAACCAATGCGAGTTCGAACGATATAGTCTGGAATTTTAACGGTAAACAAGCTGTACAATACACTCAAACGTCGATAGAATGTGTTCACTTGTAACGGTTCTTATCGTTCGCTATGGAGCATTACAAAAGAGTCAACTTGTCAGGGTTATGCTTAAGATTGAGTTAGTTATATTGAGCTCTGGTCTCAGTGGTAGAAAGGCGGCGAAGCAACGTTGGCAGCACTACGCCGGAGAGGCTGCATCAGATCGTACGTCATGTTGTCGCCGTGGTCGTGAGAATTCTAGCAACCGTTTATTCAACAATGTGTGAATACACAAAGATACACAAATGTAAAAAAAAAACATATCGGAACAAATGAAGAAAGCAGGTCTATCAAATATGATTCAAAGAGGGGGAAGAGTATCTATAGATGGGTGCTGGTGAAGCTAGAG
>WNGS01113158.1:7424445-7435671 GCA_020271785.1 Procambarus virginalis | reverse complement strand
TGCCACCCTCCACCATCACCACCCTCCACCAGAACCTCCCCTCCACAGACCTGCCACCCTCCACCAGAACCTGCCACACCTCCCACCAGAACCTGCCACCCTCCACCAGAACCTGCCACCCTCCACCAGAACCTGCCACCCTCCACCAGAACCTGCCACCCTCCACCAGAACCTGCCACCCTCCACCAGAACCGGCCACCCTCCACCAGAACCTACACCTCCACCAGAACCTCCACCCTCCACCAGAACCCGCCACCCTCCACCAGAACCCGCCACCCTCCACCAGAACCCGCCACCCTCCACCAGAACCTGCCACCCTCCACCAGAACCTGCCACCCTCCACCAGAACCTGCCACCCTCCACCAGAACCTGCCACCCTCCACCAGAACCTGCCACCCTCACCAGAACCTGCCACCCTCCACCAGAACCTGCACCCTCCACCAGAACCTGCCACCCTCCACCAGAACTGCCACCCTCCACCAGAACCTGCCACCCTCCACCAGAACCTGCCACCCTCCAACAGAACCTGCCACCCTCCACCAGAACCTGCCACCCTCCACCAGAACCTGCCACCCTCCACCAGAACCCGCCACCCTCCACCAGAACCTGCCACCCTCCACCAGAACCTGCCACCCTCCACCAGAACCTGCCACCCTCCACCAGAACCTGCCACCCTCCACCAGAACCCGCCACCCTCCACCAGAACCTGCCACCCTCCACCAGAACCTGCCACCCTCCACAGAACCTGCCACCCTCCACCAGAACCTGCCACCCTCCACCAGAACCTGCCACCCTCCACCAGAACCTGCCACCCTCCACCAGAACCTGCCACCCTCCACCAGAACCTGCCACCCTTCTCCTTCCCGGTATTCTCATCAAATTTTTGGTGTTGAGATAATCAGGGGACGTGAAGACTCCCTTGTTAACCCAGCACCCCCCCCCCCGCGCCCGCCACGCTCCACCCCGCCCCTGCTACGCTCCACCCCCGCCACGCTTCACCCCGCTCCCGCCACGCTCACGTCACGCTCCACCCTGCCCCCGCCACGCTCCACTCCGTCTCCGCCACGCTCCACCCCGCCCCGCTCTACTCCGCCCCCGCCACGCTCCACCCCGCCCCCGCCACGCTCTACTACGCCCCCGCCACACTCCACCCCGCCCCCGCCACACTCCACCCCGCCGCGGCAACGCTCCACCCCCACCACGCTCCACCCCCGCCACGCTCCACCCCGCCCCTGCCACGCTCCACCCCCGCCACGCTTCACCCCGCTCCCGCCACGCTCACGTCACGCTCCACCCTGCCCCCGCCACGCTCCACTCCGTCTCCGCCACGCTCCACCCCGCCCCGCTCTACTCCGCCCCCGCCACGCTCTAACTCCCGCCCCCGCCACGCTCCACCCCGCCCCCAGCCACGCTCTCACTACGCCCCCGCCACAACTCCACCCCGCCGCGGCAACGCTCCACCCCCACCACGCTCCACCCCCGCCACGCTCCACCCCGCCCCTGCCACGCTCCACCCCCGCCACGCTCCACCCCCGCCACGCTCCACCCCCCGCCACGCTCCACCCCGCCCCCGCCATGCTCCACCCCGCCCCCGCCATGCTCCCCCCAGCCGCGGCAACCCTCCACCTCGCCACGCTCCACGTTTCATTAGGGTTTAGAGGGAGCAAACCTCCCCATAATGTATGCTCTATTTTTGTCTTTCAAAATCAAATGAATTGATATAGTGGAGCAGCAAGGAGCATGGAGCCACCTTTTTATGTGAGTGTACAGTGAGGCAGTGAGGCAGACAGTGAGGGAGGCAGACAGTGAGGCAGTGAGGCAGACAGTGAGGCAGGCAAGTGAGGCAGTGAGGCAGACAGTGAGGCAGTGAGGCAGACAGTGAGGCAGTGAGGGCAGACAGTGAGGCAGTGAGGCAGACAGTGAGGCAGTCAGGCAGACAGTGAGGCAGGCAGTGAGGCAGACAGTGAGGCAGTGAGGCAGACAGTGAGGCAGTGAGGCAGACAGTGAGGCAGTGAGGCAGACAGTGAGGCAGGCAGTGAGGCAGTGAGGCAGACAGTGAGGGAGGCAGACAGTGAGGCAGTGAGGCAGACAGTGAGGGAGGCAGACAGTGAGGCAGTGAGGCAGACAGTGAGGCAGTGAGGCAGACAGTGAGGCAGTGAGGCAGACAGTGAGGCAGGCAGTGAGGCAGTGAGGCAGACAGTGAGGCCGACAGTGAGGCAGACAGTGAGGGAGGCAGACAGTGAGGAGGCAGTGAGGCAGACAGTGAGGGAGGCAGACAGTGAGGCAGACAGTGAGGGAGGCAGACAGTGAGGCAGTGAGGAAGGCAGGAGGCAGACAGTGAGGCAGATAGTGAGGCAGACAGTGAGACAGTGAGGAAGGCAGTGAGGCAGACAGTGAGGCAGATAGTGAGGCAGTGAGGCAGGCAGTGAGGCAGACAGTGAGGGAGGCAGACAGTGAGGCAGACAGTGAGGGAGGCAGACAGTGAGGCAGGCAGTGAGGCAGACAGTGAGGCAGATAGTGAGACAGTGAGGAAGGCAGTGAGGCAGACAGTGAGGCAGTGAGGCAGACAGTGAGGCAGTGAGGCAGACAGTGAGGCAGGCAGTGAGGCAGTGAGGCAGACAGTGAGGGAGGCAGACAGTGAGGCAGTGAGGCAGACCAGTGAGGCAGACAGTGAGGGAGGCAGACAGTGAGGCAGTGAGGCAGACAGTGAGGCAGTGAGGCAGACAGTGAGGCAGGCAGTGAGGCAGACAGTGAGGGAGGCAGACAGTGAGGCAGACAGTGAGGGAGGCAGACAGTGAGGAAGGCAGTGAGGCAGACAGTGAGGGAGGCAGACAGTGAGGCAGACAGTGAGGCAGTGAGGAAGGCAGTGAGGCAGACAGTGAGGCAGATAGTGAGGCAGACAGTGAGACAGTGAGGAAGGCAGTGAGGCAGACAGTGAGGCAGATAGTGAGGCAGTGAGGCAGGCAGTGAGGCAGACAGTGAGGGAGGCAGACAGTGAGGCAGACAGTGAGGGAGGCAGACAGTGAGGCAGGCAGTGAGGCAGACAGTGAGGCAGATAGTGAGACAGTGAGGAAGGCAGTGAGGCAGACAGTGGAGGCAGGCAGTGAGGCAGATAGTGAGACAGTGAGGAAGGCAGGGAGGCAGATAGTGAGAGTGAGGAAGGCAGGGAGGCAGATAGTGAGACAGTGAGGAAGCAGTGAGGCAGACAGTGAGGCAGACGTGAGGCAGATAGTGAGACCGTGAGGCAGGCAGTGAGGCAGATAGTGAGACAGTGAGGAAGGCAGTGAGGCAGACAGTGAGGCAGGCAGTGAGGCAGATAGTGAGACAGTGAGGAAGGCAGTGAGGCGATAGTGAGACAGTGAGGAAGGCAGTGAGGCAGATAGTGAGACAGTGAGGAAGGCAGAGAGGCAGACAGTGAGGAAGGCAGGGAGGCAGATAGTGAGACCAATAGGGAGGCAGATAGTGAGACAGTGAGGAAGGCAGTGAGGCAGATAGGGAGACAGCGAGGAAGGCAGTGAGGCAGATAGTGAGACAGGAGGAAGGCAGTGAGGCAGACAGTGAGGATGGAAGGCAGTGAGGCAGATAGTGAGACAGTGAGGAAGGCAGTGAGGCAGACAGTGAGGCAGGCAGTGAGGCAGGGCAGTGACGCAGACAGTGAGGCAGGCAGTGAGGCAGACATGAGGCAGGCAGTGAGGCAGATAGTGAGACAGTGAGGAAGGCAGTGAGACAGACAGTGAGGCAGGCAGGTGAGGCAGATAGTGAGACAGGGAGGGAGGCAGAAAGGCAGGCAGAGAGTGAGGAAGGCACGAGGGAGGGCAGATAGTGAGGCAGCAGTGTGTGCCAGCCAGCTAGTCTCATGTACTATATAACAGTGAGTAAGGCTCCCGCTAAGGTCACCAGCCTCTGCTGCTGGCTCCTCTCCCAATCTCACAACACCCTTCCCCTCACTCTCACCTCTCTCACCTCTCACTGCTTCACACTTTTCTCACCTCTCACTGCTTCATATTTTTCTCACCTCTCACTGCTATATTATTCTCTCTCACCTCTCACCTCCCCCTCCTCACTCTCTCTCACTCTCCCATGGATGGCGTTCAATCCGCGACCGTTCAAGTGGACCGGTCGAGAGCGGAACTCACGTAGGTAACGTCACGCGTATCGATCACCTTACCTTACGGTCACCTTACCCACGATCACGTTACCCTAGAATCAGGGTATTCACACGGACAATGCTGGCAGAAGGCAGCTGCCCAAGCAAGAGAGAGGTTACCGTCAGGGTAAACACACAGCGGTGCTGCCCACCGTGTTTGGTAAACAAACAACAGCTGTTTACCACAAGGCAGCCAACAATTGCTTCATCTATTCTTATTCATAATTATCCCGAGACTGGTACAGGCCGGGACGAGGCAGAGAAGCCAGGTGGCTGGTGAAGAAGGCAGGTAGTCGACTAGGTGGAGGAGCAGGAGAAAGATAAGAAGAGACGTAGTCAAGGAAAACATTGATAAGCGGCCACGAGAGGACTTAACGGGTGGATGTCGGAATATATTAAGACCAATTTGTCACCATTCTTTCTCAAGTTACCTAAGTTTAGAGTCACAAGTGTCCTGGGTAAATACTGGCATGGATATAGTGTTGCTGGCTTATGGAAGACTTTGTCTGGTAACGCAGTGGCGCGGTAATGTACTTTGTTCCTTTTACAAATCGAATTATTTTCATTTTTATTATCATTATAAATATTAATGCTGCCTCGCTTAGCCTAATAGCGTTGTTGTCTTCATTATTATTTGGTAGTGAGTAGGATAGACGGGTGACAAGGTGACGGGTGACAAGGTGGACGGGTGACAAGGTGACAGTTGTCGCTGCTGACTAAACTTTAACTTATATTGCCAGTCATAAATGTTCAGGCTTTTACAAGTAAACATTTTGAATTTGATTAGAAATTGCAGGCAGAATTCAGATATTTTCTAAGCCTATTTCTTTAAACTCTAAATTAAACTTCAATTGACCAGCTCCTGGCCCGAAGCTGTTCCTCAGCCGGGTCCAGCTCCTGGCCCGAAGCTGTTCCTCAGCCGGGTCCAGCTCCTGGCCCGAAGCTGTACCTCAGCCGGGTCCAGCTCCTGGCCCGAAGCTGTACCTCAGCCGGGTCCAGCTCCTGGCCCGAAGCTGTACCTCAGCATGCAACTGTAATAAAACTTCCACGACAATGATCACAGACGACGCCAAATTAATTAAGAATATGGAGACTGGGAAGTCTGCAAGTCTCCAAGAGTCTGGAAAGTGGCTACTTGAGATTAATGCCAATAAATGCAAGGTGAGGGACAGTTCGCAGTAAAGATGGTACAACCTTCCCGAGTCGCCAAAGGAAAATGACCTTGAAGTACATGTGCCATAACACACAATTAGAATATGGTCAGCGTCATGTGTTAAACTGTTGAACCTTAGGAGAGCTTCTCGGTATCTTCAGTATGGAAGCATTCTGAACATTGCACACAACCTACGTGAGACCATTTACGCAGCTCTAGCATGTAATCCCCGCATCAAGAAGTACAAAGCTAAAATATAGGCTCATACTTCTGTAACTGATGGGGTCTGAAAACCGTGCACTGGATCATAAGGGAAGATAAAGATAAGGTAGAGGACCTTACCACTGTAGAGAGAGAGAGAGAGAGAGAGAGAGAGAGAGAATGAGAGAGAGAATAAGAATATGAATTAATTATAGGATAAAGTGACAGATGGAAATTAGGAAATGTGGAATAAATTGAGAGAAATGAGAGGAGGAAGTTGTGGAGCCACTTCTAGACGAACCACAACATATATGTGACAGGAGAAGATTGTGGGTTATTGTACATTGTACTTACCAGTCTGGTTGACCACACCACCAACCAGGAGTCCTGGTCGCCGCCCCAGAACCACCAACAGGTAGAGTTGAAAAGGCGGATCCAAGAGCCGAAACTCGACCTAGCAGTCCCAGATATCTGGGAAAATAAACATACCCACGCGTTTAAAGAACAAAACTGTCGAAACCGACTACAGGTAAATTATAAGTAAACTACACAACCCCATCGTGACATTTAACGTACTCTTCAAATAATCACATCATGAACAAAAAGTTCTAAATAAGAACAATTGCATCATTATAAAGTTAATGCGGCATGTGTGTGAACTAGGAGACAGTTGAACAAGTACCCCCACAGAGTTCACATAAGCACCTCAAGGAAGGGTGCTTGGTGAACACCGGGTCAGATTCTCCTCCTGGGGGCTAGGCTGTACACCTAGTAACCTTTCCCAGCACCAGCCTCCAGGCTTTATGAACTGTTCAAGGTGAGGTGGTTCCGACGCTCGCAGGTGCTCCAGAATCACCATCAGCAGCAGAACTCCATAGAAGCTTCCCGCCATTGAAGCTTACCGCCGTCGAAGCTTCCCGCCGTCGAAGCTTACCGCCGTCGAAGCTTCCCGCCGTCGAAGCTTCCCGCCAAAAGGGCTCGTACAAAATCCTACAGGTAAACACGACCTTTTGGACTAGGGCCACGAGACTCAACATCTCCAATAACTACAACAGGCACGGAAGTGGTGCCAACCTCACTATCACTCGTGTACCACGCACCAGTGAGTGATGCACTCCACCTGCGTCCTCATGAACACGTGTGGTACACATGCACCACTGCCAGAGTGTCAGTGTTACTCAGAGCAGCAGCACTCGTACACTCTATAAGTAGTACAAGTGCACCAGAGTACTGTGCATAAATTCACGGTCTATTCAACTGTGCACGGGTGGCACTACAGCAGCCTGTACCTTATACAGTAACAACAGATGCACACATTACTACAGTTGTAAGACTACACAATTAGCAAGGCTCCACACATGTAGAATTAGCTGCACAACACATGGACAGTAATATACGGAAAAATACTCGAGTAATGTTCTATTCCTATGCAGTGCTTTCTAAATACCTCAAGGTATGTACGCTCGTATTCCTTGCGTCCAAATGCTTGCGTCCAAATGTGTGCGTCCAAGTATTAGGTGTGAGGGGTAGCGACCGAGGCGGCCCGGAGCGGCTTCGAGCCTCGTTACACACAGATTAGATTCACAAAGTGTAAATAAACAGCTTCATACTGTTGGATAACCTGAGCCGACTTCCTATGCTGCTGTGGAACTCTTTTCATGCTGAGGATCTCGAGTAACCCCTGGGATTCATACCCCCCTCCCATGTTACAGGTTACATGAGCGGTTCCTCCCATGTTACAGGTTACATGGAGAGAGCAATGGCTACCGACGCTAGCTGGGAGATGAACCGTCAGGTGAGAGACAGCTTAAGCCCTGCGGCGCTCTGATTAATCACAATTATTAATTCATGTAACACTATGATATAATCCGGAATTACTATTAATCCTTCGGGTTTGCGCACCCTTCGCTAGTATGGTGCTCTCCAGGGGTGAGAGGCAGTGCCGTAGAGTGCCTTAAGGTTGGGGTGAGAGGCAGTGCCGTAGACTGCCTTAAGGTTGGGGTGAGAGGCAGTGCCGTAGAGTGCCTTAAGGTAGGGGTGAGAGGCAGTGCCAGGCACCCTGAGGAGCCGCTAAAAGGCGCCCGGTGTGAGGCACTCTCTCTCCTACCCGCCCACCATCGCCCACCCTTTTATAGACAATTAATTTGTTTTGTCAGGCAGCAGTTGTCTCGTAGCGGCTCAGAGGCCAGGTTTTGTGGGATGTGTGTGTGTGGTGTGTGTGGTGATGGTGGTGGTGGTGGTGATGGTGGTGATGTGTGTGGTGGTGATGGTGGTGGTAGTTTTCCCAGTTATTCCAGCTTCATTTCCACGTTATACACCAGTCTTTCATGAGGAACACTGTCAAAAGCTCACTGACAGTCAAGGAAGATGCAGTCTAGATAAAAGTCATATTTTGATAATCTTATGATAGAATTCCTATATTAAGTTTGTAATTAATAATATACATTCCTGAGCCCTAAAAATAAATATTTGATATAATGCAGTTCTAGTTTTTTGGGTTTATTAAATTTATATTCTGCGTCAATCCGTGAACAGGTCGTCTTAGAATTTTCACGTTCATGGCACAGGCGCCTGAATGCACAAGGTGGTGGTGTGTGTACAGGCGCCTTCCTTAATCCAGTCCGTTCTCGCCAGTGTTCCCAACGTCAAGAAACCGTCGTACTAAATGTGTCTTATCCTAAGCTTCAGTAGGACCCACGAACAGAAAACGGGACATTATGTCAATTTTGCGCGCCACTATTATTTTTTAGTAGGACAGGTTTTGTCCCTAGGTGAAGTGTACGTCAAAATGCGACGTGCTATGAGGTGGACGGGTTGCTTAATTATCAGTTCTATAGGAAAGGTGTGCTAGTGAAGGCTGTTTCGTAAGGGTAAGTAAGAGTGTTAGAGTAAGAGCAGCTCTCATGTTGGCTGGGTATATACCAGAATTTCCCAGGGGAGTACCAGCACACGCCCCCTACTTCTTCACTGTTTCTCGCTGTCAGTTCTGCTGTATGTTAAACCACAACCTTCCCCCCCCCCCCCCCCACCACCCCCTCCCCTGGTCTGCATCAGCTGTGGGCTAGGACGCTCCACCTTCAAAGTCTGAATATTGTAAATCCATTAAGACAATCGCTGTTGAAACTTGAGTAAAATTAAGGACGTTAAGTGATCGAGAGTGTGGGTCCTCCCACCTGTCAGGTCATCGTTCCATAATGACGTATAGGTTGATGGGACTGACGTACCCATAAAGAAGATAAGGAAGTGTGTTTAGAACTCAATAAAAGCTTCCAGAAGTAAAAGAATTAGAGGAGATAGATGGGATGAAAGATACAAGCCGCGACAAGATCTCACCATGGATCCTAAACGAGGCAGCTGCAACATTGTGTGTACCTCTTCCTAGTCTTCAACTCCTCACTAAAGATGGGAGAACTTCCTGACGTATAGAAAGTGGCAAATGTGGCGTCTATATACAAGAAAGGAGGAAGACAAAAGTCACTGACCTATAGACTGGTACCACTAAGTATTCCTTGTAAGATATTAGACTAACCAAAAGAAGGCTCGTTGATCATTTAACACATATATTTTGTTCAAGCATCGACATGGATTCAACAAAGGAAATTCTTGCTTGACCAACTTACTGGACTTCTATGACAAGGTGACAACAATCAAGCCCTCTCTGTCAACAACAGGATAGAGAGGGCTGGGCAGACTGCATTTTCATGACTGCTAGAAAGCTTTTGACACTGTTCCTTATAAGAGACTCCTTTGCAACCTTGAAAAATAGGCTGGTGTGTCAGAAGTACTAAAATAGTAGTAGAAGTACTAAAGTATCCTTCACCAACTTTGACAAAAGTCCCTTATATATATATATATATATATATATATATATATATATATATATATATATATATATATATATATATATATATAATATAATATCCTCTGTGAGACCTGTTATTGAGTATGCTGCCCACGCATGGAACCCCAACCTAAAGAAGCACAAAGCAAAATTTGACAAGTAATTTTCCAATAGTTTTTTTCTGGGAGAAAGAAGGAACAGGTCAGACATGATAACAACGGATAAGAAACTAAAGGGAACTGACAAAGTAGATATAGAAGCAGCGTTCAATTTAAGAAACAGTAGAACGAGAGGACACAATTGGAAACACAGACGAGTCACAGGGATGTCAGAAAGAACTTTCAGTCTCAGAGTCGTTAAATAACCGGAACGGACTAGATGAGCAAGTTGTCGAAGTCGTTCGAAACACAACTTTAAATGTAGATATGATAAGAGAAACGAGTGAAAACAGTCACTGCACTGAACTAAAGATGGTCGAGAGGCGGGGATTAAGAGCAAATGCTCGACCCTGCAGGATCGATTAGGGGAGTAGAGAGAACCAGACAAAGAATGGGAAAGGTTAGCTTAATGGTCAGTAAGTGAGGGAGGAATTGTTACAATGTTATCTGGTGAAGCCATCACTAGCAGTCTCCCCCCCCTCTTGCCCCCCTCCTCCCCTCCCCTCCTGCCCCCCTCCTCCCCTCCAGCCCTCCTCCCCCCTCCCCTCCAGCCCCCCCCCTCATTAAATATCCTGGAGTACCCCTAAACTTAAAGAAAACGAATATGCAGACGCTGTAAAAAAGGCACTAAAACGCCGCCCACATATGATCACACAACCAGGCGCGACCAACCGGGCTGTGGTGGGTATGTGGGCCTGCGGGCCGCTCAAAGCAACAGCCTGTTGGACCAAACTCTCACAAGTCAAGCCTGGCTCGGGCCGGGCTTGGGGAGTACCTCGAGAACCCCCATCTACCAGGCGCTCCTTCAATCCCTGAACATGCAACCACGAACATCAGCCTACAACAGCAAGCCTCCCAAGGCTGGAAAGACTTGTGCTAAGAAAAGACTCCATTCCCATAGATGGTGGCCCAGGAGCTCAGGTCTACTCGAGGACAACCAAGTCATAATTCTAAGGTGAAAAACGATGAACAAATCCTCATGCAACAGACACTACCCAAAAGCAGATCACTTGGAAGACAAACATGCAAGCATTCGTCCGTGCACACTCACGCATGCTGAAACACTTAATGAAAGCTTTACCAACACTCGATCACCAACCACCTCGTACGAGGCAGCTTTGTGTAGAAGCCGTCTGGCACCACATGGTGCCAGCAAGGCGGACAGCACGCTGGCACTTATTATAACTATTTCGTATTTTGACAACTTTCCTTCATCTGCACCTTTCTCTCTCTCTCTCCTTCTCCTCTCTCTCTCTCCTCTCTCTCTCCTCTCTCATCTCTCCTCTCTCTCTCTCTCCTCTCTCCTCTCTCTCTCCTCTCCTCATCTCCTCCTCCTCTCTCTCTCGTCTCGCCTCCTCCATAAAAAAAGGCCCATGAACTACCACCCATCACCATAGCCTCCCGCTCGCTCAGTTTCAGCCCCCACACCCTTCACCCTCCTCACCACCCTAACTCCTCACCCTCCACCCTCACCCCTTCACCCTCCACATTTCTCAACAAGTGTCCGCCACACAAACCATCACATGACAAATCCTAGTAGTTGACAAATTGACGTCTGGTATAGGATGAGTGAGTTGGTGCCAGCGTGGAGGGGGGTGGGGTACTGGACTCCCCCCCTACCATGTACTACCACCATGGGTGGGGTAGTATTCGACTTCTTCCCATGTACTGCCAACACATACTAGAATGTGTTAAATAGTTAGGGTTAATTCAGGTTAAGTTGTGA
>WNGS01113158.1:7345434-7352934 GCA_020271785.1 Procambarus virginalis | reverse complement strand
GTGGCAGGCTGCTCTCCTCTCACTACACCTCACTGCCTACGTAATATACTTCGCCAATAGATAATTAGAATCTAGTTTAAATCTAATTTAACTAAACCTAATCCGACCTAAACTACCCTCCTCATGCAACAACTCCCAAACCAGCCAAGCCTAACCCACCCAAACCAGCCAAGCCTAACCCAGGTAAACCATAAATCAGATACGGTCTGTGCAATGCCTATGTGAACATGTGAACATAAGGGTGGAAAGTGAACATGGCAAGGTGGAAAGTGAACATGGCAAGGTGGACAGTTAACATGGCAAGGTGGACAGTTAACATGGCAAGGTGGACAGTTAACATGGCAAGGTGGAAAGTGAACATGGCAAGGTGATGGCGAGGGAGGACAATGATGGAGAAGGGAAGGAGCTGAAGATGAATGTGAGTGATGAATATGAGAGGAAGAGATGAAAGATAATTATTCCAACCCATCCAGCTGTTGAGATAGTACTTGGTGCAACATTGCACACCATCGTGCACACATAGACACAATGGACAATTAGACGGCAGAAAGGCAGCGTCTGGCATGATCTTGGACGTAGGTTCGAATTCATTGATGCATCACGACGCTATTGTGATTTCTGTGTGTAATGTAGTGGTACTAGAGTTTTTACCTTTATAGAGCACGAACAAAAATAAAGCTAAAAGCCAAACTTAAATATCCCTAGGCCTAATATAGCACATATGTACTATATTAATCCTCAGATAGCGTATATTAAACCTAGGAAAATTAGCTTAGGTTCAGTTTTCTTTGCAACATCAAGTACAAAAACTTCTCCGGTTTGTCCAAATTCAATAGTACCGATTGCTACGTTCATTGCCTTATTGTCATTATATGTAGGAAGGTCCTCGTCGTTACTATAAGTTCTTCCTAAACAAGAGGGGATGAGCTGAATTATTCGCAGATATGAAAGGGACATGTAAGAGCTAGCAGCCCTCGGGATGGTGCTGGGAGGAGATAGGACCCAACATCCCTCAGGAGGGGGTTATGGGGCAGGACCCAGCATCCCTCAGGGGGGGTTATGGGGCAGGACCCAGCATCCCTCAGGGGGGGGTTATGGGGCAGGACCCAGCATCCCTCAGGGGGGTTATGGGGCAGGACCCAGCATCCCTCAGGGGGGGGTTATGGGGCAGGACCCAGCATCCCTCAGGGGGGTTATGGGGCAGGACCCAGCATCCCTCAGGGGGGGGTTATGGGGCAGGACCCAGCATCCCTCAGGGGGGGTTATGGGGCAGGACCCAGCATCCCTCAGGAGGGGGTTATAGGGCAGGACCCAGCATCCCTCAGGGGGGGGTTATGGGGCAGGACCCAGCATCCCTCAGGAGGGGGTTATGGGGCAGGACCCAGCATCCCTCAGGAGGGGGTTATGGGGCAGGACCCAGCAGCCCTCAGGAGGGGGTTATGGGGCAGGACCCAGCAGCCCTCAGGGGGGGTTATGGGGCAGGACCCAGCATCCCTCAGGAGGGGGTTATGGGGCAGGACCCAGCATCCCTCAGGATGGGGTTATGGGGCAGGACCCAGCATCCCTCAGGGGGGGGTTATGGGGCAAGACCCAGCATCCCTCAGGGGGGGGGGTTATGGGGCAGGACCCAGCATCCCTCAGGGGGGGGGGTAATGGGGCAAGACCCAGCATCCCTCAGGGGGGGTTATGGGGCAGGACCCAGCATCCCTCAGGGGGGGTTATAGGGCAGGACCCAGCATCCCTCAGGGGGGGTTATGGGGCAAGACCCAGCATCCCTCAGGGGGGGGGGTTATGGGGCAGGACCCAGCATCCCTCAGGAGGGGGTTATGGGGCAAGACCCAGCATCCCTCAGGGGGGGTTATGGGGCAAGACCCAGCATCCCTCAGGGGGGGGTTATGAGGCAGGACCCAGCATCCCTCAGGGGGGGGTTATGGGGCAAGACCCAGCATCCCTCAGGGGGGGGTTATGAGGCAGGACCCAGCATCCCTCAGGAGGGGGTTATGGGGCAAGACCCAGCATCCCTCAGGGGGGGTTATGGGGCAAGACCCAGCATCCCTCAGGGGGGGGTTATGGGGCAGACCCAGCATCCCTCACGGGGGGGTTATGGGCAGGACCCAGCATCCCTCAGGGGGGGTTATGGGGCAGGACCCAGCATCCCTCGGGATGGAGCTGGAGGAAGTGAAGGGCTGGGAGGGGAAGGGATGAACGGGACTGCTTGTGCGTGAAAGCATCGACTGTGTGGAAGTGTTTGTGCGCGACTAAGAGGGGCTGAGTACATGCAAGGGACGTAAGGAGTGGGTGTACTCAACCCTAGTTGTAATCACCTATATGTACTCTTTTGGGGTCTTATCTTCAGCGTTTGGACCCGCCACGCATTCTTCAATCGTCTGGTGGAATTGTTCTCCAATCGCATCACCTTTTCATCTTTAGTCTACCCGGAATCAAAACAAACTAGGAACAAGTCTTCCCAAATCTACGGAGTCGATTTGAGAAGGTTATGTCGATTACCTACAGTCGACTGATGTGCTTAAATATTACTCCCCCATTCCTTTGGGTTATTAATGACACTATGTAAAAGACATATCGAACACTTTATGTAGGGCATACGTAAATCTGTGTATCTATGTATTTACGTATGTAGGTTAGCTTAGCATTTTAAAAGCACCGAATCATCTTCTGTGGTTGATTGTTCAATAAACCCTTGAACTATATATATGTTTAACACATCTCTCACCCTGTCCATGGAGGACAGAAGAAAATGTATATATGCTGGTTAGCATTGTAAATGTGTGGCCACGTCTGTGGTAGAAAATAACAATTAAAAAAAAAATTACTTTGGGTTCAATGCTATCCAGGTTCGAACCATTCATTCAACATCCCTAAACTACTAGGTTATTTCCTAGTTAGTCTAATGCCTTGTAATGCCTGCACGTCCAGCTGGCCCTCATATATCTAGCTAAATGAGGGAGAGTTGTTGTTTTAGATTCAGCTGCTCGAAACGTAAGTTCAGAGTAGCACGGGCTATGGTGAGCCCGTAGTGGACTTACCTGGCACAGGAGCTGGGTGTCAGCAAGGCGGACAGCCCGCCTGCTTTCATACCTCTCACTGTATTTCCCACTTCTATACTTCCCTTCACCTATGCTTCTCCTTCCTCTTTACCTCCCCCCCCCCCCAAAAAAAATGGGTTGTAACTCTGTGTAACTCTGTGAGGGAGAGATATATCTTCCTGTCTCACTCGGTCTGTGGTGGTCACTCTTTTAGGAGACATAAATAACAGGACTCTTATTTTTTTTAATACTTCCGTTTCCTACACAGAGTGCGGACTGGTCCTTGCCGGGGAAATGTCATGCATAACAAGTACAGGTTATATACACCTCTGCCGCTCAGTACATGTACACAGTCTTACTCTGGGATTGTATCTGCAGTTCAGAAGTAATGTTGGTTGGGGGGTATTAGGCGGTTGCCGGTCAACAGGCCTTACATTTCAACACATAACCTAAGGCAAATCATGGTCTTCAAGGAGAAAGGTGCAGTTTGCGATGCACTTGCAATATACCAAACCATTTAATTGACATGTTTTAATCAACGAGAGACGTGTAGTACAATTCAATATACGCGAGTGATTTAACGAAACACATACAACGTCCATCCGCCTCGAGGGAGCACCTAGTCCACCGATCGTTTAATCTTCAACAGGACACTGGTAAATATTCAGGTAATTACTAGGAGAATTAATCTGTCGCTGCGGGGTAATTACACGCACGCACGCACACACGCATTCGCATGTAGGTAATGTAGAACCCGGGTGGCTGGCAGGCAGGCAGGCATTCAGGTAGGCTGGCAGGCAAGCAGGCAGGCAGGCAGGCAGGCAGGCAGGCAGGCAGGCACACAGACAGGCAGGCGTTAGTGGCCAACAATGTGTACCGGTTTAATAAGAGCCTGTGGTTCCCAGGGGCGCCCACAGGCCAACGGTCTGCCGTGTGTGGTCTGCTGCTGTATCACTCCTCCAGTACACTTTAGTTTACCTCTATGAGTCACACACATCCTACACCCATCCTGTGAGTGGTCGTAAACACCGTACCCATCCTGTGAGTGGTAGGGGACCCAGTGGAAAGGATTACAGAGGCTCATAATAGGTTCACGAACCCATATTAGTCAGTTGGCTTAAAGCCTATCAACCGCAGGAGGTTATTTAGCCACCCTCAGCTTACTCACCAACCCCAGGAAGGTTATTCACCCACCGCCAGCTTACTCACCAACCCCAGGAAGGTTATTCACCCATCCCCCAGCTTACTCACCAACCCCAGGAAGGTTATTCACCCATCGCCCAGCTTACTCATCAACCCCAGGAAGGTTATTCACCCATCGCCCAGCTTACTCACCAACCAACTAGTGATACTTAATCCAGAAAAAGTTAAATATTAAAGTATGTGTACACAGAATAGTAATATTAAAGTATGGGAATATACACGGTGAATATTGATGTACTGTACACCTCCGGGAACTATATACACGGTGTATATAGTGAGGTACACCTCCGGTGAATATATATACAGTGCAGTATTCTTCCCCTGGTGTATTGTATTCACCGATTGTATTCACCACTGATTATACTGTGAGCAGTCAATCTGTGAGCAGTCAGTCATCACAGGAAAGGCACAGTTCCACACCCGCCACTAGTCAAGGGCGCTTTGTTGAATTATACAGTTTGTTCAGTTATTACATTCAATTATACAAAATGTATAAACTATAACAATGAATTACGGATTATATAATAGCTTGAGAACAATGTAAAATGTGTTTACAAATGTAATGTGGATTTTCAACGCTGCCACATTAAACCTCTCACTTATGTCAACTAAAAAGCCTATCTCACTTATGTTAACTAAGTCTACTATTGCTCTAAGGTCAACTTAACAGCCTATATCTACTGTTATGTTAACAAAACAGCCTATCTATAGCTATATCACCTAAACAACCCAATATATATTAATTTTCATTCACCTGGTATTATAGAAATTAACACCACCAATTTCATAGACAGTTACAATCCCAACAAATTAGCAATACACATTAACGGAACACAATATATTGTTAACGGTTGGAACGGACTAAACGAGGTGGTTAAGGATCGTTGCAACGGGTGGAAACGACCACGCCTAATGACAGTTTAATCTGGATTCAGCTTGTTAGGGCGTGTGTCCTCGCACCAATTAGCCAATTACCTCAAATTAGATATGCTGATTGGCTTAAATAGGCAGCAAGCTTCAGGAGGATTAGTTTATACATTCAGCTGTAATGTAATTGGATTTGTTATAGCAGTAAAAGTAGTATTACATACCACACCTGTTGCAAGAGTAATTGCAGTAGCAGTATTACTCCCTAAGTAATAACTATGGTCTTCATCACATGTGTGAACCCCGTGATTGGGTCCAGCCCGTGGTCCTCACGCCTTAGGGATCCAAAATGGTGGAGGATCTGGTCTGGGGTCCTCACCGGATCTGTGACCCCCGCGGAGTGTGTAGTAGCCTGGCTCCCACATTCTTAAAGCAGTAACCTGACTCCTAACTCAGCAACATCACTTCTCGCATCATTGATCTACAGACGTTAGTGTTTTTTTCCATTTATGAAGCCATTATAACACCTCTAGTTTCATGAAAGTAATGGCATTAAACGCCCATCTATGCGTCTGGCCACGAAGCACTTACGCGAACTTTTAAGTGTTGCTACATATATCTTTAAATCATTTAGTTGAAGCAAGTACAGTATGAATGAAGCATGAGGTCAGGCACAGGGATATGGGATGACCCATAATGAATCTATTCAGTACATGTCAAGAGGTGAGGTAGAGAGGATTTATTCTATACCGTGTAAATCCTCATGCTTTGTTGTTGGGCTTAAGGCTTATCAGCCGTGGGAGAGTTACTAAGCCTACCTACCGACCAACCTGCAGGTATACTTTGGTCCTGAGCCTCGTCCAACACTAAAGTTAACTCTCAGTGTACATATACCAGGAAGCGAAATACACCGCTTTGTATTACCACGAAATACTTTATAAATAAAAGAGTGTGGTTTACAGCTTGGCTATCGAGGTTTGCTTTATATTTGAAACTATTCATACGCGACGAAAACTGAGTTAGTAAACAAAAACAAGTTTTGCGGACTTCAGTAACCCTATTCAGATTAGTTTACTTAAGTGTTCTCACAGATTAATGAGAAGCGTAATGACGTACCTTAATCATGGTGAAGAGACGTTGGGAACAACTGGACGAACACAGACCGCCAGGAACTTGTCAAACTTGGTCCTGGAATCCGTTACCCACGCCTCATCCACTAGCAATTCTGTTTACTTAATCACTCAAACCACCTTTAAAAACTCTAACTATATATTTTGTTTTCTTTGAGGAGATTCTACTATCACAACAATTTTCCTGGTTTTTGCTCAACACAATTCTACCTAAGGCAAAATTCGCACACAAAAAATTAACCACAAAAGTCGTCGGCAAGTGCCACGGAGCACCGGCACCAGCTCACACAGACACAGGATTCTAAATTCACATCTGTTACTGTGAGGTGCGTGTGGAGGCGAGGACAGCTAACAGAAAGGAGAGTATTGAGGCACTTGCTCTGTGTTGAGTCGCGGCGGGAACCTCGCGCCCGGCCCTCAACCGCCCGGGGAGCCCACCATGCCACACGTCGCCACATTACATTAAACATATATTACTCGCCGGACCAACCTATCCTGTAATACATGTTATCTTCTACAAAGTAAGGCCTTTTACAATGTTTAATAATATCCAGCTAAACTTAGGTGACTTCGCTCGAGGACGCCTGAAGGACGGGAATGTGTTTGTAAATAAATCGGCAACTCCGCAGGCTGGAGGAACACAATCCCTGCGTTGCCAAATCTCGAGTCGCGTCCCCTCGCACATGGCTTGGCTGCTGAGGTCTCCTCCACGTTACCCCGCGCATACACACCCTTCCTACCCATATAACGTGTTCAGACTTACTGTGGAACTTCAACTGTAAACTTTTCTACTCTATCACTTGTCCGTTTCTAGAGAAATCTAATTAAATCTGAAGAGAAAGCCTATCAGCTGGATAATAGGTTTGACTGTTAACTGCCAAATATGTTGTTTTGGACTGTTTGAAGGCTGTTGCTGTGCGGGCCTTGTGGAACTACCGCGGCTTTAAGCTAATTACAGCCCTCCCAGCCTTTGTTAACGGTAAACACAAAACTAATTATCTTTCAATTCCAGGATAGAGACGAAATATATAAATACATTTCAGAAATATTTCAACTGCAATATTGTATTGGCAAACATAAAAATAAGCGGAGAACATCAATGATTATATGTAATAATAATAATAAAAATAAAAAAAAAATTCCACGTGTTGGGGGGCAGGCAGCCAGAGTGTATTCATACACGTTAGGCTTATATCGAGTTCCCTCCACCCCCCACCCCCACCAAGGTCGAATTAGTGACCGCGCCCAGGATG
>WNGS01113158.1:7275782-7287921 GCA_020271785.1 Procambarus virginalis | reverse complement strand
TGGGATAAAAAAAGGTAGTTGATAAACAGTTGATTGACAGTTGAGAGGCGGGACCAAAGAGCCAGAGTTCAACCCCCGCAAGCACAACTAGGTGAGTACACTACAAGGTTGGAACAAGTTAAGTGAGAAGGTGTTCGAGGCCAAACCATCAGTATTTCAAAGAGATACGACAAAGAGTACCGGGAAGACGGGACACCACGGGAGTAGCTCTCATCGTGTAACTACACTTAGGTCATTACACATGAAATGCATTAGCGAGTGATGTGGTGAAGTCTGACACCATACACCCTCCTCTCTCTCTCTCTCTCTCTCTCTCTCTCTCTCTCTCTCTCTCTCTCTCTCTCTCTCTCTCTCTCTCTCTCTCTCTCTCTCTCTCTCTCTCTCTCTCTTTCTCTCTCTCTCTCTTTTCTTTCCCCTTCCTCCCTTTTTCAGAAAATGTAATACTGAATTCATCGTGTACAAAATACAATGACATACACTTTTTTTTTATTAATTCCTTGGGTACATCTACATTAGTGCAGCTACCCTAGACTATATGAAGTGGAGTACAGTGTGTCAAAAAAGCTAACTAGTTGATGCTAGAAAATCCCCATCACACAGGATGGTTAGTCATACAGATGCATGTGATAAGCAGTCTGCACTGGCAGATTCCGGATGCATTTTGAGGATATCATCAACACAAGATTGAATAAAGCAGCAGTGGTAATAAAGGTCCCCATCTCTCAGGATGGTTAGTCATACAGGGCCAAATGTTTAGTAATGACATACACGTTCATTGTTTTCGTATGTGAACTCTATGGACTGGGCCAGCCATCTTTCACTTCCGAGTATATTGTAGGGGAAGGGGTTCACTATTGGGACCGACCCCGACCAGCCTATGTCTTTCCCGTACCCCAGGCCATTCACATTGCAAAGTTGGACGAGCCTAGCCCTCAAGTGTCTGGCCTCCAATCTATAATGGACAGACAAACAGGCATTCTGCTTTATGATATAGATTCATAAACCCATAGAACCGTCTTCCCGTCGAAACCGTAAATGCCAAGACATTATTACTTCAGTTCAAAATATAGTTGAAAAAGTATCATCAGGAATGATATGTACGACTTTTGACAAGCCATTGGCTTGCTGTCCCCGTCGAGACCACTTGAGATCGTGATCATCAGGTAAATTCAGATACTGTACTTGACTATTTCTATTAGAGGGAGCATCGTGGTTCACCTTCCTTTTAATGATATCTTGAACATAATGTTAGCGTATCCATTTATTATGGATTCGCTCTGCCTTATACTGCAGAGTTCCTCGTCAGCCAGTTTCCAACTGAAGGTGTGTGTGTGGGCGCAGTTAACATGGGCGTCGACACACTTGGCGTGTACCTGTTCCGCACATTTGATGGTGCTACATAGCCTTCCCGGCTTGGTGCCTTCTTTTGATAATTTCTTACTAACTCCTGCCAGGGCGCTCACCACTACTAGTGAGCAATGTGCCTGAAAAATATTCAAGGCACATTGCTCTCCTAGATGTAACAGTCTCGGGAGAGGAGCGCTGGCTCTCACACTTCAGCCTACACTAAGGGAGCCAACATAGAAATGTGCCTTAATGCTGGCAGAGAGTGTACTGACAGGTAAAGTGTTGTCGATGCCTATTAATCCGCTCATCTTCCCAGGAGACACTATAGTTACTCGCTTTCCTCTTTCCCAGGGGGCACTGCAGTAACCCACGTTTCTCCTCCCCAGGGGGCACTAAAGTTATATATTTATATTCCCATGGGGGCACTAAAGCACCCTGTTCTCCTCCCCAGGGGCACTAAAGTAACCTGTTCTCCTCTACAGGGGGCCGCATGGGACTGCATGACGCGGTGACTAGAGGGGAAATCGCTGGGGATCAGCACGTCTTGCTGCGCAGCGTCGAGAAGAAGAAGTCGCTGGGTCACAAGACTCCGAGGCGGGCCACCATGGACCCCGGGCCCTCCACAGGTGAGTACATATCCCCCACACTCTACCCATTGTCCTCTTCCAAGGGCCACCATGGACCCCGGGCCCTCCACAGGTGAGTACCCATCCCCCACACTCTACCCATTGTCCTCTTCCAAGGGCCACCAGGGACCCCGGGCCCTCCACAGGTGAGTACCCATCCCCCACACTCTACCCATTGTCCTCTTCCAAGGGCCACCAGGGACCCCGGGCCCTCCAAAGGTGAGTGCTCATCACTCATCACTGCACCGGGAATCGTCAATTGAGCCAGACCGAGTGATTGTTCTTTGGAGATTCACAGAAAACCTTGCATGATATATTGATGGTTGATGTCTGATGAATGATGATAGTGAAGGTGATGAATCACAACAACGTGGCTGAAGAGTTAATATCCAACCCCACAACTGAAAATGAACGAACGATGAGGTTTCGGTCCATGGCGGTCCATTGCCAAGTCAGTGTGATGGAAACAGAGTGGAAGAGAAAGCAATATAAGGAATGAGAGTGAGGGGAAAGGTGAGATGAAGAAAGAGAAAGATGATGATTAGAATAAGATCAAAGGAAATAATAAGACAAAGATGTAAGAATATGGAAAGATAAGAACAGACTCTGGTAAAGTAAAAGAAGGTTTCGAAGTAAGGGAAGGAAGAGTGAAGACTAGAAAAAAGGGGATAAATGAAATAGTTAGAAAAATGGAAAGGTAAAAATATAGAAAAGAAACGTACAAGAAGTCAGATGGCGAAAAGAAAAAAATCTACACGGTTTGATAAAGGTCCAAAGGATAAATTGATAAAGGTTTGATAAAGGATAAAGGCGACGGAGCGAAACGTCGTCGATTCTTCATTTTCAGATATGGGTGAATAACAATAATAATGAACTTGTAAGAGCAGTTGAGGGAAGAGGCCAATTAAATCCTACCTACAAAAGAAGTAGCTTTAATTAACATTTGTTCTTAAACCGCTCTCAATTTGTTCTTAAACCGCTCTCAATTTGTTCTTAAACCGCTCTCAATTTGTTCTTAAACCGCTTTCAATTTGGGTCTCTTACGGTAACAGCATTGACCACTGCTGTTCTTTAGTGGTCCACAAACCTGGTTTCGTGAGAGCGCGAGGCCTGAGCAGCCTCCCTGAAGAACGGGACCTCCAGACCTAATCTGCATAAAGAAGAAAAAAGAAAAGAAAATATTGGGAATTGCGAGGCGAGCAAGCTGCTTGACTCAAGTCTGGACCACCACCAGCGGGGCCCTCTAGTCTAGGCTAAAGCAACAACATTGGCGCCATTTTAGTGACAGCTGTCAACATCCAACTCAGATTGTCACATTAGCACCCTCTTGCACCTTTGGGACTTGCAGCACCCAAACACACAAGATAATATCAATACATGTTGCGGTTGCAATGATGGCGAGTCACGGAAACCTTCCTCCCCCCTCCCACCCCCATCCCCACACCATATGGTTAAAAAAGAACAGAGCAGATGCGCACCTGCCGACCGCACCACCCACTTCACCTAATTTAATTAACCCCGCTGCCTCTGTAATTGTGAATACTCGACTGTTTTAGCATTACGAAATCGTAATAAAATTGGCAGCGTAGTCTGCTCACAACCGAAGGGCCCCAGGCTCGATACCCGCGGCAGGGCAGAGACGTTTGGGCCTGTTTCCTTTCATCTAATGCCTCTCTTTATCTAACAGTACACAGACACCCCGGAGTTAGGAAGCTGTTGTGGGTTGCATCCTGGGTATGGTCGGGAGATTCATTGGCCTCGACAATAGACTTTCCGTGTTCTGGACGATGAGAAACAAATCTATATTGTCATAAGGACGAAACCTCTCGCTTGGCACTAATTTATATTCAGATTAGATTCTAATAATCTATTATAATCTAATAGATTAGATTCTAATTAGACTTGGCACCATTTAGATTCACATTGTCGGGGACCGGACGGCTGGTAGCCTAGTATAACCACCCACCTTTGCCTTGATGCAACCTACACAACAGTTGCCTAACTCCGGTGGTAAGGTGGGGGGTCTATATTTACTGCTAGGTAAACAGAGGCATTAATGAATTGTGCCCAGCCATTTCTAGTCCCGCCCGGGATTCGAACCCGGGATCCCCGATTGTGTGCGTGGAGAACAAAGCCAACTGTACGTTCAACGGGGTTTTGTCTATAGATCCGGTTGTAGTTCCGTAAAACGCGTTTAATGTACTAAATAAATAATAATAATTTGTATTTAGATAAAATACATTTGAAACTTGATACAATGGAGTATTCGTGAGTACAACATATACATTATGTATAGCCACTATACAGTTAGTGTTTTGGGTAGATATTTATTGGTCAAGAATTAAGTCAGTATGCTGTCTTGTGCTACTTCACTTTTCTTTAAGTATTATAAATCTGCCATTCGTATACGCATATTTATTTGTATTTAAATCTGCACTCGTAAATGTTTTCTGCATCTAGGAACGGCGTTTTTTGTCACGGGGACAATAGCAGTCTCCGTGGCGCAGTGGTAAAACACTTGCTCGGCGCTTCGCAAACTCTTTGGCCTGGGTTCGTATCCTGGCCGAGGAGGATTGACTGAGCGCCAGTCCTTAACTGTAGCCTCTGGTACCTGGTTGTTAAACGATTTGGCGGGTCGTATTCCGGAGAAAATTTGTGCTAGTGGTTTTACAAAAATATATGTATATATAAAAAACAGACTTGCAGTTTAGTTCATGATAATATAGTCTACCAGATAATATTCTCGTCTTGTCGTTTTCTTTAAAGAATCTTTAAAGAAAATGAGTTGGAAATATAGGCTTCATGGTCAACTAAATGAAATAAGTTGCGCACCTGTTTTTGAAGTAAAAATTGCTTCATTAAGTACTTAAATAGCCAGACAAAGTATATAGGCTAAATAACATAAGCACACCTTAAGTATATGTGTGTATATGTACTGAACGGGGTGAGAATAGCTTGAGCTACCTCATCCCTTTGTGTGTATTTTACATCAATAAACTTATTTCAATTTCAATTCAATTTCAACCTTAAGTATTCATGCATGCTTGTAAGTTTTTATTTGTATATGTGTGTTAATGATGTAAAACTTCACTACTTTAATTCCTGTACAATCACATATGTAATAATAATAATAATAATAATAATAATAATAATAATAATAATAATAATAATAATAATAATAATAATAATTTACATACATATATACATATGGCGGATTCATAAGTAAGATAAATACAATGCCTAAAGCCACTGATCAACAGTGTGTTTCAGACTTAACATTGAAAATTTTAAGGAGAATAATATACAAACTTAATGAGGATAATTCTTAAAACTGAATGAGATAACATTTATGAATTGATGAAGAGAATAAGAAAACGAACGACAGTATTTTCTTGATATTCGAAAACTGCAAATTTTGCAACAGTACACAGTAAGAAATTGTAAATTGAAGAAGAGATTAAACAGATGATATACAATTTGCATTAAATTTTGACACTACAGTTTTTAATAGCAGTACAGGTTTAGTAATTAATGTTGACAATACCAGGAACACATAAGTTGACATGAAGGGCGAGGAGAAGTGAGTAAGGTCGGGCTACATAGAGTTAATTAGGTAGTTCTTTGTTTCTCTTTTTCAACTGGTTGAGATAAGAACAATCTTGAATGGGATTAGGGAGGTCATTCCGCAGTTTGAAACACCTTGATTTGTAGAGCAATTATGCTTTGGTTAAGCCGCACTCTTGGAATATCAAAAAGATATTTGTTTCTGGTGGGGCGCCCTCATGGGTTATGTTACAGCCCTCTAGGAAGACTTTGAAGTTTGTGATTCGCATTACAGATCAGGGTATAATAATCATTATTATAACTAATACAGAGTATAATAATATAATACATAATAATAATATAACAATAATAATGAAAATAAATACAGATTTTATTCATAATAATATGAGTGCAGAGAACACAAGATGAGGGGACAGGTGTAGGTACAGGGGTTATACAAAAATATGAAGCCACTACTACCCAAAGAGTTTCGTGCAAAACAGAATAATTTAAATAAAACAATTATATAAAGGTATAATGGGGCAAACATTTGATACTAGAACTGACGATTTTAACATATTCAAAGATTTCAGAAAGGGTTCGGATGGTGTCTGAGACCGGAGTTTATTATTGTTATAATTGCTAATTTGTGTTGAGCAATTCACCTGAATTTACCTGAGGGCTACTAACACTCCAGTGGCCTCGATGAGGACAGGAAACCTGAGGTTTTTCAAAGGTTCCCCCGTTATTCCTGATGATTTTTTCATGCTGAGTTTCTAAAGGGTAGCAGAGCAATTATAGGTGGAAGGCAATTATAGGTAGTAGAACCCCAGACACAGATACAGTAGGTGAAATATGGATAGATGAGTGTTTGTGTTACCAGTGCAGGGCGAGGTATGTGGTATTTGATTTTAGAGAGAATGCCTACTGTTTTAAAAACATTTTGTGCAATACAGTATTTAGTATACGTATGGCACTAGATATTCATATTATTATTATGATATGTATTATGATATCAAGATATGTCCTGTTTACAATTATGCTCCCCTACATACACGCTGATGCCAAAATAGCAACAAAATACTAGTACAAACAGCTCAGCAAGTCAAGAATGTAATACAGGAACTACAGTATTTAGTATACGTATGGCACTAGATATTCATATTATTATTATTTCATAAACAAGATATGTCCTGTTTACAATTATGCTCCCCTACATACACGCTGATGCCAAAATAGCAACAAAATACTAGTACAAACAGCTCAGCAAGTCAAGAATGTAATACAGGAACTACAGGAACAATACGTGTGTACAGTACAAGAACAAGTGTGTGACTGACTGGGTGGTCTAAAAACATCCACAGATTCTACCCGAAACGCCATGTGTAGTAGTGACTTTGCAAGAATGTATAAATACCAATGTTATCTACTCTCACAAACCCATTGTACCTTTTTTGTAAATAGATAAATAAATAAACTCAACTCAGTAACGTCACAAATTCACGTCACACATCGCATAACATGTATTTTAGCATTCCCCCTGGCGGAGTGGTAACACACTTGCCCAGCGCTTCACGAGCGATTTGGTCTGGGTTCGTATCCTGGCCGGGTAGGATTGACCAGGCGAAAATCCTTAACGGTACTCCTCAGTTCACCCAGCAGTGAAAGGGGTAACTGGTTGTTTAACGACTTGGTAGGTTGTATGCCAGGGAAAATTAAGAGTAATCACCTGCCCGAAACGCTATGCGCGTTAGTGGCTTTAAAAGAAAATAAGAACACTTGTATTATATGAATAAAAAATGTGAAATAAAATAGTTTATCTGTGGAAATACAATAATATAGTTAGCCATTCATATATAAACGGCAGAGTACCATTTTCTTTGCAAAAAAATTGTAAACGAAAACCAGCAATACACTTACGGTTAGGGCCGACTTAAATAATTATATTTCATAACTTTTAACTTCTCCAGCACAATATTTTGGTGGATCTATTTTGGTATGATCATTATACATCAGCCTTTAACTACATATCAGGGCAGTCGCACCAATAAGGTCTCACGCACAGTAGCTCCGGTAAAGTACAGCGCTGAAACCCACTCACTGAGGTCCTAGCTTTAGTCAAATCACAAAAAATAGGAATGTAGAGGACCTACTGTTAAGTAACTAGTAATGTAGGAGCCCAAATGCAGTTGCTTGAGTGGAGTAACCACTCGTGCACAAGTTTTAGTACTCATCTGTACTCACCTAATCGTGCTGATGGGGGTTGAGCATCGGCTACATGAGAAAATATTGAAGCAATGTAATTTGAAAGAATTTGCGTCCCTGGATGCTCTTCGAGTCTAAGATCCCGCCTCTCAACGTTGGCGTAACTGGTTCCAGAGCCTATTGAGCCTTTATGCAATAACGCCAATTCAGGAGCCACAGAGGTTCAAGGGTATGCCACCAAACAAGTACCCGAGCTGTGAGGAGAGACTACGGCCGGAACCAAACCTCACGTCAGTGGAAGAAAGAAGAGTTAGGGAAGATGTGATCACCACATGCAAAATTCTCATAGGAATTGATAGTGTAGATAATGACGGTTTATTTAACACGGGTGGTACACGCACAAGGGGACGTAGATGGAAATTGAGTACCCAAATGGGCCATAGAGACATCAGAAAAAAACGTTTTTAGTGTCAGATTAGTTAACAGATGGAATGCATTAGGCAATGATGTGGTGGAGGCTGACTCCATACACAAGCTCTATCTATAAATCTATCAACTGCCCGAAACGCTTTGCGCAATAGTGGCTTTAGGCATTGTATGTACTAGCTCTATCTATAAATCTATCAATTTTTGTATAACCTCTTGTATGTATGTACTTTACCTGAATAAACATTTGAATTTGAATTTGAATTTGACAATTCCTAATGTAGACATGATAGAGCTCAATAGGCTCAGGAATTTGTACACCAGTTGAATGGCAGTTGGGAGGTGGGACCAACGAGCCGAAGCTCAACCCCCGCAAACACAATTAGGTGAGTACAAATAGGTGGGTACAGAGTACCCGATGCAGGAGATACAGAAGTACAGCCTCGGTACAGTAGCACCAGTAGCGCAGCCCAAATACAGGATGTATACTACAGTAAGCAATAAGCTCTCAGTGTGTGTACTCATTTGTCGTCCAGGTGACAGGCGGGAAGGGAAGGAAATTTTCAGGGTAAAGCGCCAAGCCATTACGACTAGCCCTGGGAAGGGGTCAGGATAAGGATTTGGGATGGGACGGGGGAATGAATGGTGCCCAACCACTTGGACTGTCGGGGATTGAACACCGACCTGCATGCGGGAGATAAAGTCGGCGAGAGTCTTGGGAGCATACGTCACAAGAGCGCAAATGTCTGTTTGTAAAGAGAGGAGAGAGAGCAATTAAGCCACCACATGCAAATGCTGAATTAAGTAAGTCTTCCCTGGACCATTAACCTGAACTATCATCAAGTCGACTGGACTAGCATCCACGACGGACTGAAACGTCGTCAATTCTATAATTTTCAGATTGTGTGGGTTGGGTGTCTGACCGCCATGTCAACGTTAGGCTGTACATTTTTGCTTTCAATTTACATTTAATCTTGGTAATAAATATTGATCAATTCCTTCATATTAAATCGTTTCTCTTTTTAAATCGAAGCGTCACAAACTGGGTGTTACGTGTTCCTTCCATGTGTTACACATCCCTCAGATGTGTTAATTCGTCCACAGAAAATGGGAAATTCAGAAAACGGAAAGGCGGTGGTGCCACCTGTTGGACAGCGTTGAACACGTGGTTACTGCTTCACCACGTAACCAAGAACAAACTGGCGAGTTTCTAGACTACCTTACATGCTCTGGCACTAATTAACTAGTCAGCTGCTTGCGGTTAACAGCTGGTCACGATGTGGAAAGGGGGCGGCGGGAAAGGTGGGTCCGGTAGCGCAGTTGTCGACGCCGTCGGCTCACACCCGAGGCTCTAGTGTTCCATTCCCCACAATATGAAAGAAATGGTTAGGCAAGTTTTCCTTTTTACTTTATGCCTTTGTTCACTCAGTAGTAAAATAGGTATACCCGGGGGGGGGGGGTTAGACCAACTGTTGTGGGTTGCATCCTGATCATTGCTGAAGTAAGGCCTAGTTGGCCTAGGCCTAGACGAGGAGCCTATAGGTACAGGCTTCCTGTCTCCGAAGACGCGAACCCAAGTCTTGGGAGGAAACTACCACGGGCGACGAGGAGGGGGGGGGGGGGGGCGGACATCTTGTCTGGGGAGTCAGATTGTTTAATGGATCTTTTGACTGACTAAAACAATAACTCCAATAGAGGTAATATTCATCTAATTTGGATTAATCTTTGAACTCGACTCCTACTGGAAGTTATGCTCGTGTCTCTCTTACCATCAACAAAACTGATGGTAATTTTGCCCAGGTTATGGGGCAGGGAGCCGCTTACTTGGCATCGGGCAGGTGGAGAGGGAGTTAAAGATTTAGAAACTCTCCCAAACCTTTTCCCTGTCACCCACGCTCAAGTTACAACCCCGCCCCTGTGCCAGTCCACTACGGGCTCACCATAACCCGTGCTTCTTGCCGCTCCTGTGCCAGGTAAGTCCACTACGGGCTCACCATATCCCGCGCTACTTGGAACAATGTTTGTTCCCAGTAGCTGCATCTAAAACCACAGCAACAACACCCACGCATATAGGATCACTCACGCCTTTTCAGACTCAGGAAATCTATTTTTTTCCTCCAACCCCACGAGGAGATGGGTAGCCATGTTGCCACCCTCCGGAGACCGGGTGCCCCTTTCTACTCTTGGAATATAATATTTCCATGTTGATTAGACCACACACTAGAAGGTGAAGGGACGACGACGTTTCGGTCTGTCCTGGACCATTCTCAAGTCGATTGATCGACTTGAGAATAGTCCAGGACGGACCGAAACGTCGTCGTCCCTTCAGTTTCTAGTGTGTGGTGTGTTCAACTTACTTTAGCTACGTTATTGTGACTCATCGCCTGTATATTTCCATAGCTCTGGGGTATGGGGGGGTGGGGTGGGGGTCTTCTCTTGTTTACCCCTTAGAAAAAGGGAATTGCCTTGCAACCTACGATAAAAGGAAATTGCCTCAGGGAAAATGGTGTAGAGTTAGTGTAGTCGATGTTCGTTCGATTCACCATTCCAGAATTGTGTGTGTGTGTGGGGGGGGGGGGGAGTGCTGAAGGGTTGACCTCACACTTTACTGTGTTGACTCGAACAACTTGCGAGGCTTTTTGCGCCAAGATGACATGCAGGATGACACTGTTTGACAAGCCCGCGCCCACACAGGGCTACCCCCCACACCAAATATCACTGTTAACACACATACACACACACACACACACACACACACACACACACACACACACACACACATACACACACACACACACACACACACACACACACACACACACACACACACACACACACTACACAGTTTCAAGTGTAGATATGATAGAGCCCAGTAGGCTCGGGAATCTGTACACCAGTTGATTGACAGTTGAGAGGCGGGACCAAAGAGCCAAAGCTCAACCCCCGCAAGCACAAATAGGTGAGTACAAATAGGTGAGTACACACACACACTAGCCAGGCAGCTGCTGCCTGCACATCCCAACGTTTAGCAAACATGTGGACGATAAGATGTTGATTGTTTGATTACCGCTAGAGGGAAGGTAGAACCACCCGGCCGTGCTGGAGACGGCCAGGTGTGGCGATGGAAGAGCGGGCAGAGGGCCTTGGCGAGTCCTGGCCAAGGTAGGAATGGGAAACTAGATAATGGAAAAGTGTATAGAAAGGGTGGGATGGAACAATGAGAGAGGGAGAGAGAGAGAGACAAGAAAAGTTATTATTGCGAGGGGGGGGGGGTGCAGTAATTCTGTGATGGTAGCCAGGGAACAGTGATCAATGTTCACTATTGTTCAGAGGCGTTGTATAGTGTTCGCGGGTTTGTGCAAGTGTGTACAGGGACCTTGTGTGATGGGGGAGGTTGTATAGTGCTATTCTACAAGGGGGATTGAAAGGTGGGCGGAGGCGTGGCCGTCTTCAGAGCTGTTGAACAATATGCAGTAATCTTCAGAGATGTGGACACTGTGTACACTGGTCTTCTTGAAGGGTATGGCAAGGTGTCCAATGGTCTTCTTGAAGGGTATGGCAAGGTGTCCAATGGTCTTCTTGAAGGGTATGGCAAGGTGTCCAATGGTCTTCTTGAAGGGTATTACAAGGTGTCCAATGGTCTTCTTGATGGGTATGGCAAGGTGTCCAATGGTCTTCTTGATGGGTATGGCAAGGTGTCCAATGGTTTTGTTGAAGGTTATGGCAAGGTGTCCACTGGTCTTCTTGAAGGGTATGGCAAGGTGTTCAATGGTCTTCTTGAGGGTATGGCAAGGTGCTCAATGGTATTCTTGATGGGTATGGCAAGGTGTCCAATGGTATTCTTGATGGGTATGGCAAGGTGTCCAATGGTCTTCTTGAAGGGTATGGCAAGGTGTTCAATGGTCTTCTTGATGGGTATGGCAAGGTGTCCAATGGTCTTCTTGAGGGTATGGCAAGGTGTCCAATGGTCTTCTTGAAGGGTATGGCAAGGT
>WNGS01113158.1:7257380-7275412 GCA_020271785.1 Procambarus virginalis | reverse complement strand
GCCATGGTCTCGGGTGTGAGTATGGCAGGTGCCATGGTCCCGGGTGTGAGTATGGCAAGGTGCCATGGTCCTGGGTGTGAGTATGGCAAGGTGCCATGGTCCTGGGTGTGAGTATGGCAAGGTGCCATGGTCTCGGGTGTGAGTATATGGCAAGGTGTCATGGTCCCGGGTGTGAGTATGGCAAGGTGCCATGGTCTCGGGTGTGAGTATGGCAGGTGCCATGGTCTCGGGTGTGAGTATGGCAAGGTGTCATGGTCCCGGGTGTGAGTATGGCAAGGTGCCATGGTCCTGGGTGTGAGTATGGCAAGGTGCCATGGTCTCGGGTGTGAGTATATGGCAAGGTGTCATGGTCCCGGGTGTGAGTATGGCAAGGTGCCATGGTCTCGGGTGTGAGTATGGCAAGTGCCATGGTCTCGGGTGTGAGTATATGGCAAGGTGTCATGGTCCCGGGTGTGAGTATGGCAAGGTGCCATGGTCTCGGGTGTGAGTATATGGCAAGGTGCCATGGTCCTGGGTGTGAGTATGGCAAGGTGCCATGGTCCTGGGTGTGAGTATGGCAAGGTGCCATGGTCCTGGGTGTGAGTATGGCAAGGTGCCATGGTCCTGGGTGTGAGTATGGCAAGGTGCCATGGTCTCGGGTGTGAGTATGGCAAGGTGCCATGGTCTCGGGTGTGAGTATGGCAAGGTGCCATGGTCTCGGGTGTGAGTATGGCAAGGTGCCATGGTCTCGGGTTTGGTGTGTTGAAATGGGAGGGGGGTGTAGGTGGGAGGGGGGGGAATACACCTGTCGCCAGTTGTATAACTGAACTATTCTGACGTTCGAATTCTGTGTCGAATCTGGCCTCCCCCTATATATATATATATAATATATATATATATATATATATATAATAATATATATATATATATATATATATATATATATATATATATATATTGTGCTGGGAAGAAATACCTACTTTTATGGCACCGCGACCACACGTGCTGCCAGATATTGCCATAAAGATGGCGGGGAATGGCGAGAGGCAAGAGAACATTTTCGCAGCGCGGGAATATGATGAGATTTTTTTTTCCGACATAGCTATGCATTCCCGCCCCTTCCATCCCTATTGCCTATATCCCACACCTTCCCTTCCCTTCCTTTTTATCCTTTACCTCTCCTTCCATCTCCTCCTACTTTCCTTTGTTTCTTCCTCCCCTCTTTATATACTCTCTTGCCGCCTCTCTCTCTCTCTCTCTCTCTCTCTCTCTCTCTCCTCTCTCTCTCTCTCTCTCTCTCTCTCTCTCTCTCTCTCTCTCTCTCTCTCTCTCTCTCTCCCTCCCTACCGCGAATTTGTTCCATGTTGGAACAACTGAGGGACAAATGCGGTAGGTGTCATGGGTGCAAGGTGCACCTACACCAAGGTGTATACACAGGCTAGCAGGATACCCACACACGCACGCACACATGCACCCGAGTATATTGTAGGGGAAGGGGTTCACTATTGGGACCGACCCCGACCAGCCTATGTCTTTCCCGTACCCCAGGCCATTCACATTGCAAAGTTGGACGAGCCTAGCCCTCAAGTGTCTGGCCTCCAATCTATAATGGACAGACAAACAGGCATTCTGCTTTATAATAGATAGATATTCATAAACCCATAGAAACCGTCTTCCCGTCGAAACCGTAAATGCCAAGACTTTTTATTCAGTTCAAATATAGTTGAAAAAGTATCATCAGAATGAATGTACGACTTTTGACAAGCCATGGCTGCTGTCCCCGTCGAGACCACTTGAGATCGTGATCATCAGGTAATTCAGATACTGTACTTGACTATTTCTATCAGAGGGAGCATCGTGGTTCACCTTCCTTTAATGATATCTTGAACATATGTTAGCGTATCCATTTATTATGGATTCGCTCTGCCTTATATGCAGAGTTCCTCGGCAGCCAGTTTCCAACTGAAGGTGTGTGTGTGGGGCGCAGGTAACATGGGCGTCGACACACTGGGTTGTACCTGTTCCGCACATTTGATGGTGCTACATAGCCTTCCCGGCTTGGTGCCTTCTTTGATAATTTCTTACTAACTCCTGCCAGGGCGCTCACCACTACTAGTGAGCAATGTGCCTGAAAAATATTCAAGGCACATTGCTCTCCTAGATGTAAAAGTCTCGGGAGAGGAGCGCTGGCTCTCACACTTCAGCCTACACTAAGGGAGCCAACATAGAAATGTGCCTTAATGCTGGCAGAGAGTGTACTGACAGGTAAAGTGTTGTCGATGCCTATTTAATCCGCTCATCTTCCCAGGAGACACTATAGTTACTCGCTTTCCTCCTTCCCAGGGGGCACTGCAGTAACCCACGTTTCTCCTCCCCACGGGGCACTAAAGTTATATATTTTATATTCCAAGGGGGCACTAAAGCACCCTGTTCTCCTCCCCAGGGGGCACTAAAGTAACCTGTTCTCCTCTACAGGGGCCGCATGGGACTGCATGACGCGGTGACTAGAGGGGAAATCGCTGGGGATCAGCACGTCTTGCTGCGCAGCGTCGAGAAGAAGAAGTCGCTGGGTCACAAGACTCCGAGGCGGGCCACCATGGACCCCGGGCCCTCCACAGGTGAGTACATATCCCCCACACTCTACCCATTGTCCTCTCCCAAGGGCCACCATGGACCCCGGGCCCTCCAAAGGTTAGTACCCATCCCCCACACTCTACCCATTGTCCTCTCCCAAGGGCCACCATGGACCCGGGCCCTCCAAAGGTTAGTACCCATCCCCCACACTCTACCCATTGTCCTCTCCCAAGGGCCACCATGGACCCCGGGCCCTCCAAAGGTTAGTACCCATCCCCCACACTCTACCCATTGTCCTCTCCCAAGGGCCACCATGGACCCCGGGCCCTCCAAAGGTGAGTACCCATCCCCCACACTCTACCCATTGTCCTCTCCCAGGGCCACCATGGACCCCTGGCCCTCCACAGGTGAGTACCCATCCCCCACACTCTACCCATTGTCCTCTCCCAAGGGCCACCATGGACCCCGGGCCCTCCAAAGGTGAGTGCTCATCACTCATCACTGCACGGGAATCATCAATTGTGCCAGACCGAGTGATTGTTCTTTGGAGATTTACAGAAAACTTTGCATGATATTTTGATGGTTGATGTCTGATGAATGATGATAGTGAAGGTGATGAATCACAACAACGTGGCTGAAGAGTTAATATCCAACCCAACAACTGAAAATGAACGAACGATGAGGTTTCGGTCCATGGCGGACCATTGCCAAGTCAGTGTGATGGAAACACAGTGGAAGAGAAAGCAATATAAGGAATGAGAGTGAGGGGAAAGGTGAGGTGAAGAAAGAGAAAGATGAAGATTAGAATAAGATCAAAGGAAATAATAAGACAAAGATGTAAGAATATGAAAAGGTAAGAACAGTCTCTGGTAAAGTAAAAGAAGTTTCGAAGTAAGGGAAGGAAGAGGGAAGACTAGAAAAAAGGGGATAAATGAAATAAAGTTAGAAAATGGAAAGGTAAAAATATAGAAAAGAAACGTACAAGAAGTGAGATGGCGAAAAGAAAAAATCTACACGGTTTGATAAAGGTCCAAAGGATAAATTGATAAAGGTTTGATAAAGGATAAAGGCGACGGAGCGAAACGTCGTCGATTCTTCATTTTCAGATATGGGTTGAATAACAATAATAATGAACTTGTAAGAGCAGTTGAGGGAAGAGGCCAAGTAAATCCTACCTACAAAAGAAGTGGCTTTAATTAACATTTGTTCTTAAACCGCTCTCAATTTGGGTCTCTTACGGTAACAGCATTGACCACCGCTGTTCTTTAGCGGTCCACAAACCTGGTTTCGCAAGAGCGCGAGGCCTGAGCAGCCTCCCTGAAGAACGGGACCTCCAGACCTAATCTGCATAAAGAAAAAAAGAAAAGAAAATATTGGGAACTGCGAGACGAGCAAGCCGCTTGACTCAAGTCTGGACCACCACCAGCGGGGCCCTCTAGACTAGGCTAAAACACCAACATTGGCGCCATTTTAGTGACAGCTGTCAACATCCAACTCAGATTGTCACATTAGCACCCTCCTGCACCTTTGGGACTTGCAGCACCAAACACACAAGATAATATCAATACATGTTGCAGTTGCAATGATGGCGAGTCACGGAAACCTTCCTCCCCCCTCCCACCCCCATCCCCACCCCATATGGTAAAAAAAAGAACAGAGCAGATGCGCACCAGCCGACCGCACTCCCCACTTCACCTAATTTAATTAACCCCGCTGCCACGGTAGTTGTGAATACTCGACTGTTTTAGCATTACGAAATCGTAATAAAATTGTCAGCGTAGTCCTGCTCACAACCGAAGGGCCCCAGGCTCGATACACGCGGCAGGGCAGAACGTTTGGGCCTGTTTCCTTCATCTAATGCCTCTCTTTGTCTAACAGTACACAGACCCCCGGAGTTAGGAAGGTTAGTGTTGTGGGTTGCATCCTGGGTAGGTCGTCGGGGATGCATGGCCTCGACAATAGACTTTNGAAAAGGTATAGAAGGGGAAGGAGGTGGGAAAGAAGGGAAGAAAAGGAAGGAAGGAGGGAAGGGGAAACAGAACTCACCAGGGTGCTGCTATTGTTGAGGTCACCAGGCGGATGCCATCCAATCCTACCCCCAATCATAGTCGACCCGTCCTCGGTGAATCACAGAGCTCGACCGTCGCTCGACCGTCCCTCGACCGTCCCTCGACCGTCGCTCGACCGCACAACCCCCCATTCCCCACACACCAGCCCGTCCCTCCCCCTCCCCAGGCGCCATATGGTGTACCGTGTACCGTAATACTAACACTACCACCCCTTCTCCCACCTCTTCCCGCCCCCTCTCACTATACACACAGCCCATCACTCCTCAACAACAACAACCTCTCCTACACCTCCTCCATTCTTCCCTACCCAGTGCTCTAACAAACATCTCTCCCAGTTATTCTAAATACCTATATACCAACCTTGGTTTGTTTTCCCACCCTCAACCATGTTGCTTCTCACGACCATGATTTGTGTCACACTAAATATGGAACAAGCCACCACGGTGGTACTTCTCCACCCACAGTAATTCTCTGCCACCACAACCACCACCCACAGTAATTCTCTGCCACCACAATCACCACCCACAGTAATTCTCTGCCACCACAACCACCACCCACAGTAATTCTCTGCCACCACAATCACCACCCACAGTAATTCTCTGCCACCACAATCACCACCCACAGTAATTCTCTGCCACCACAACCACCACCCACAGTAATTCTCTGCCACCACAATCACCACCTCACAGTAATTCTCTGCCACCACAATCACCACCCACAGTAATTCTCTGCCACCACAATCACCACCCCACAGTAATTCTCTGCCACCACAACCACCACCTCACAGTAATTCTCTGCCACCACAATCACCACCCACAGTAATTCTTTGTCACCACAACCACCACCCACAGTAATTCTCTGCCACCACAACCACCACCCACAGTAATTCTCTGCCACCACAATCACCACCCACAGTAATTCTCTGCCACCACAACCACCACCCACAGTAATTCTCTGCCACCACAATCACCACCCACAGTAATTCTCTGCCACCACAACCACCACCCACAGTAATTCTCTGCCACCACAACCACCACCTCACAGTAATTCTCTGTCACCACAACCACCACCCACAGTAATTATCTGCCACCACAACCACCACCCACAGTAATTCTCTGTCACCACAACCACCACCCACAGTAATTATCTGCCACCACAACCACCACCCACAGTAATTCTCTGCCACCACAACCACCACCCACAGTAATTCTCTGCCACCACAACCACCACCTCACAGTAATTCTCTGTCACCACAACCACCACCCACAGTAATTATCTGCCACCACAACCACCACCCACAGTAATTCTCTGTCACCACAACCACCACCCACAGTAATTCTCTGCCACCACAACCACCACCCCACAGTAATTCTCTGCCACCACAACCACCACCCACAGTAATTATCTGCCACCACAACCACCACCCACAGTAATTCTCTGTCACCACAACCACCACCCACAGTAATTCTCTGCCACCACCCCACAGTAATTCTCTGCCACCACAACCACCACCCACAGTAATTCTTTGTCACCACAATCACCATCCACAGTAATTCTCTGCCACCACAACCACCACCCACAGTAATTCTTTGTCACCACAATCACCATCCACAGTAAATCTCTGCCACCACAACCACCACCCACAGTAATTCTCTGCCACCACAATCACCACCCCACAGTAATTCTCTGCCACCACAACCACCACCCACAGTAATTCTCTGTCACCACAACCACCACCCACAGTAATTCTCTGCCACCACAACCACCACCCACAGTAATTCTCTGCCATACACAATCACCACCCACAGTAATTCTCTGCCACCACAACCACCACCCACAGTAATTCTCTGCCACCACAACCACCACCCACAGTAATTCTCTGTCACCACAACCACCACCCACAGTAATTCTCTGTCACCACAACCACCACCCACAGTAATTCTCTGTCACCACAACCACCACCCACAGTAATTCTGTCACCACAACCACCACCCACAGTAATTCTCTGTCACCACAACCACCACCCACAGTAATTCTCTGCCACCACAACCACCACCCACAGTAATTCTCTGTCACCACTACCACCACCCACAGTAATTCTCTGTCACCACAACCACCACCCACAGTAATTCTCTGCCACCACAACCACCACCCACAGTAATTCTCTGTCACCACAACCACCACCCACAGTAATTCTCTGTCACCACAACCACCACCCACAGTAATTCTCTGCCACCACAACCACCACCCACAGTAATTATCTGCCACCACAACCACCACCCACAGTAATTATCTGCCATACACATACCGTAACTCATACTATCTTCATTGGTTCTCTCAGCCACAACCAGTCTTCTCTCGCCCCAGTCTTTTACCCTACAACTATCCTCTCCCATCATTCATTATTCCTGTACAACCGTTTTCTCTCCCCCGTCATCCATTCCTTCCCTATCAACCATCCTCTCCCCGTCAATCATCCTCTCCCTTGTCAATCATCCTCTCCCTTGTCAACCATCCTCTCCCCGTCAATCGTGCTCCTCTAGGAAATTGCCTTTCTCCAATATAATTATTTATTCGGTATGCATTTGTAACTCGTTGAATGGACCACAGTGTGGCAGTTCAGGACCATAGTGTTAGTTGGAGTTAACGGGTTCATATTCCTAATAGGTTGATTACATTTAAGGTCATACCGTCCTTCTAGTGACATCTACCAACAAAACACCCCACAACGTAATTCATTTGGTGAAATTTGGCATTACAAAACGTATGGTTAGTGAGGTGGGAGGAACCTCTCACACGGGTCGTATCGCGACACCATCCCTTGGCCACAACTAAATGCATATAAGGTCATGTAGACGATGGGTAACTCACACAGCACCGCTCCTGTGCCAGGTAAGTCCACTACGGGCTCACCATAGCCCGTGCTACTTGGAGCTTGTTCCGAGTAGCTGAATCTACAACAACAACGATGGATAACTAAACTGAAGTGGAGCCGTTTGAAGGATTACCTGAGTTTGAAGACTCAGGATTACCTGAGCGAGAGGTGAGGTGGACCTTGACCTTGACAGTGGTCTACTTAAGGTGTTCTCGCTCCCACTTTTCTGGTCAGGCAAGTCTCTGAGGTAAAAAAAAAAGCATTCCAGGAACTCGGTTAAGGAGTTCAGGGGCTTTTCCAAGAGCCCCTGAACTCTTTACCTTGTAAATTACCTTGTGGTAAATACATAGATTTTTGTATAACTCATATTTCTTCCAAGGTCATGTGATACTAATGATACTAATAATATGAATAATAATGAAAGCAGTAATAATGGAAATGGTACTAAAAGTTGTCCAGAAGGCTGGAAATTGGAGACTATTTGTACCAGGTAATTGTCGTCCCTCTCCAAGCACCACTTACCTGGAGCCCTCACCAGGTGCGCCGGTACATAGCGGTAAATCTACCTCTTAAAAGACCTGTTGAGGCGTGGCTGATTTCTCCGCCAGCAGACATGCAGGTCCACTTGCGTAGGAGGAAAGCGTACAGGTGTCTCAAGTGTGTATGTCATTCCTAGTCTCATGTACCCTAGTTGAGCTTACTGGCCCGACTGCTGGACTGTCCGCAAGTGTCTGCCTCTCCCCCAGCCTGTCTGCTGGATCACTCGGTGTACGAAATTTAACTGAATTGAGTTGATTGATACACTTACAAGTGTTGAGCGTGTAGTGTGAGCGGCCCGTTGCTCCTGCAAAGTGGCGCTGAGCTCTTGACAGTAAGAGCTTGTTGCTCAGATGACAGGCAAGAAGGAAGACAAGATCATAGGAAAACATGAAACTGCAGAATCTGAATCAGAATCTCTGTTCCTAACTTTTTTTGTACTAATTGCAACTTACACTCATGGCATAAAGTAACGCTGAGGTTATAATTTGAAAGGTGATATATATTGGAATTGGTAAATGCAGTATACCTTTAGAGCTGGCGCCACACACAAACACACACACACACACACACACACACACACACACACACACACACACACACACACACACACACACACACACACACACACACACACACAGCGGCTCCAGCATGGAGTCCATATCTAGTCAAGCATAAGACTAAACTGGAAAAGGTTCAAAGGTTTGCCACCAGACTAGTACCCGAGCTGAGAGGTATGAGCTACGAGGAGAGACTACGGGAATTTAACCTCACTTCGTTGGAAGACAGAAGAGTTAGGGGGGACATGATCACCACATTCAAGATTCTCAAGGGAATCGACAGGGATGATAAAGACAGGCTATTTAACACAAGGGGCACACGCACTAGGGGACACAGGTGGAAACTGAGTGCCCAAATGAGCCACAGAGATATTAGAAAGAACTTTTTTAGTGTCAGAGTGGTTGACAAATGGAATGCATTAGGAAGTGATGTGGTGGAGGCTGACTCCATACACAGTTTTAAGTGTAGATATGATAGAGCCCAATAGGCTCAGGAACCTGTACACCTGTTGATTGACGGATGAGAGGCGGGACCAAAGAGCCAAAGCTCAATCCCCGCAAACACAACTAGGTGAATACACACACACGTACGCTAATAATGTAGTGTGGGTAGTTTCTCGACACATCAAGAAAAGTAAACATAACTTAGAACTATTTTGTTCCAAAGTTTATACAGAATGTTTAAAATGCTGACAAGCCATATAGCATACGTCACTAAACAAAAATTTAGGGTCCAGTGTATATTTAGGATATATTTATATACTTATAGAATACTTGCACAAACAAGCCTGAATGGTCCCCAGGACTATATGCAACTGACATTCAGTTGCATATAGTCCTAACTGAATTCATATAACTGAATGTTATAGAATACTTATATTTTTGTATACACCGGGTCACAACACCTGCATATACACTTAAGCTTACGAATATCATCATTTTGTAGATCCCATAGTTCACATTCATGCAACCTTAGACATTGACTATTAAATCACTTCTACTTTCAACCAGGCATGCATGACCCAATTTCTTCAATGCCATTTCTTCTGACCTTCAACTAATAGCATTAGAAAAATTGACACGTGGGCCCCTTTGAGGATATGATATGCCCCGGATGCTTTTGTGAATTACTCTGCCTAGTAATTTTAGTTAGGAATGTCGATAAAACGAGTCTAGTGAGTTAGAAGCAAACACAGCATATTTGGCCGGCTTGAACGTTGGCTTGTATTATGCTCTACAGCTTTCTCGTATTCTTATCAAGCTTTACGTAGTGTCTTCGGTCGGTGTCAGTAGAACTAGGACTAAAGGGAAAATATTGGCCTTGGTACTGTCTCTGCGAGAGCCAGCTCTACGATCTACGAGTTCTACGCTCTTTCAATAATGGATCAAGATAGCAAATAATATAGAACTGAAAGCAACACCTTGTTTGACCCTCTTCCTTTATTTTGGTGAGAAGTATTAAGAGAGGACATCACTCCATTTCACAGCTAATTTGCATATACGATAAGAATTATATAAATATGTAGCGATGGCAGAACATCATTTTCTGGTAAGAAATTATCTTAAAAAGTTTTGGGTGTGTGTACAACTTTGTCCAAAGTCTTGAAAGAATCAAGTAATAAGGAGAGAACAGAGCTGCTCCTGTGAGATGAAGTACTGAATAGTTACCACCACCACGAAACTACTGAGGTGTTGAATCACCAATTTTGTAAGTTAAAATGCAAGAGGTGTCGAGTTCGTCAGGTAGAAAGTCGATGAGTATAGATACTATACAATCATGAAATGGTTTAGTAGCGTTTAGGAGAATAGCTCTGTAGTTAGAGGCAACCTGTCCTCTTAAAAATAAACGTCGCTTTTGGCCGTTTGTCCGTAGATGGGCATGGAAGTTCGCTAGTTCTTAAGACTGGGAACAAGTAGAGAGGTGTTCAGTGCAGAAGGCGATATATAGATACATAGCCTTTCAGTGTCGGCGTCTAATGTTTACGCTTGTTAGAGTATAATGTTAAATGGTTTATCATTTAACATTATATGTCATGACCTATCATGACCGATTGAAATCGGTCATGACAGGAAGATGCTCGTAGAGGTCACCATCACCATTGATAGTGGATAAAAAAAACCATACATTTGTGTATGTGTGAAAGTAATGTAAAAAATTTACACCATTGTGTAAATTGGTGTCAATTCTTGACGGAAATTTCACACATACACAAGTGTGTGTGGATTTTATCCTATAGTATTATGTGTGTGAGAAGACATTACCATTAATTATCATTGATAAGTCTGATGTCCACAGATGTGACTAGTTAGAGCATCATCATCATCATTGAGAAAGTGATCAATGTGAGACGCAAACTCATTCATATACAACATCCACTACGGGCTCACCATAGCTCGTGCTACTTGGAACTTCTTGTTCCAAGTAGCGAATCTTTAACAACATTCATATACAACATAAGAAGTGTCGTTATTATTCGACAATACAGTATGTACATGGTCCCTACCACACCTGGGACCTCACTTCCTTGGTTTAAGTCCAGCGTCTCCTTATGATGTCTCCTGATGTGTCTCCTGATGTATCCTTAGTGTCTCCTGATGTCTCCTTGTGGTGTGTCCTTAGCGTCACCACCTGCCGAGTACTTACCTGTCCCGCGTCCGAGGCGAAGGCGTGCTCAGGCCGTCTCACCAAAGGACTAAGTCGGACGTACATAACGGTGCGTATTTGCCCGCTCTTATTATCTAGAATTCGTACCCGCCGCGGTCTGGCGCCCACAGGACGTCATCCAAGCTGTGTACCGTGGTGTATCGCAGTGTATTCGCGGTGTATCCCGGTGTATCCCGGTGTATCGGAGTGTATTACGATGTTTGGGGCACACAGGGTCAGTGCTTCTTAGTTGTGCAGTTGGCTTAAAGTGATTGCGAACAACCTTTGATGTCTCTTTCCGTCGTCATTCTTGGCTTTTGTGTAATTTGGTCGGGTGGGATGGGTGTGTGAGACGTGTGTGTGTGTGTGTGACGGGTGTGTGAGACAGGTGTGTGTGTGTGTGACGGGTGTGTGAGACAGGTGTGTGTGTGTGTGTGACGGGCATGTGTGTGTGGGTGGAGGGGGGGGGAACAACAGGTGTCTATGGCGGTCAGCAGTGATGGAGGTGTGTGAGGGACGCGTGTGGGGTGTGTGGGAGAGAGAGGCCTGGAGCGTGCTTGCCAGCAGTCACCCTCCACGCAGTGTGCAGCAGAACAAACACCTCTGTTTACCCTCTGTTGTCTCTAACGTGAGTCCCTCGCTTCTTGCTCGCTGCTCCGTAACAGTCTCGTAAGAGAGACTAATGAAGGGTGTGAGGTGAAGAGGTGAAGGTGGAGGAGGAAGGTGAATAGGCGACGGGAATACTTACAAAGAAGCCATTAATCATCCCTCTGCTGACTCTTGAAGCCATTAACCATCCCTGCTGACTCTTGAAGGCATTAACCATCCCCCCTGCTGACTCTTGAAGCCATTAACCATCCCTGCTGACTCTTGAAGGCATTAACCATCCTGCTGACTCTTGAAGGCATTAACCATCCCCCTGCTGACTCTTGAAGGCATTAACCATCCCTGCTGACTCTTGAAGGCATTAACCATCCCCCTGCTGACTCTTGAAGGCATTAACCATTCCTGCTGACTCTTGAAGGCATTAACCATCCCCCTGCTGACTCTTGAAGGCATTAACCATCCCTGCTGACTCTTGAAGGCATTAACCATCCCCCTGCTGACTCTTGAAGGCATTAACCATCCCCCTGCTGACTCTTGAAGGCATTAACCATCCCCCTGCTGACTCTTGAAGGCATTAACCATCCCCCTGCTGACTCTTGAAGGCATTAACCATCCCCCTGCTGACTCTTGAAGCCATTAACCATCCCTGCTGACTCTTGAAGCCATTAACCATCCCTGCTGACTCTTGAAGGCATTAACCATCCCCCTGCTGACTGTTGAAGCCATTAACCCCCCTGCTGACTCTTGAAGGCATTAACCATCCCCCCTGCTGACTCTTGAAGCCATTAACCATCCCCCTGCTGACTCTTGAAGGCATTAACCATCCCTGCTGACTCTTGAAGGCATTAACCATCCCCCCTGCTGACTCTTGAAGCCATTAACCATCCCTGCTGACTCTTGAAGGCATTAACCATCCCTGCTGACTCTTGAAGGCATTAACCATCCCCCCTGCTGACTCTTGAAGGCATTAACCATCCCTGCTGACTCTTGAAGGCATTAACCATCCCTGCTGACTCTTGAAGGCATTAACCATCCCCCTGCTGACTCTTGAAGCCATTAACCATCCCTGCTGACTCTTGAAGGCATTAACCATCCCCCCTGCTGACTCTTGAAGGCATTAACCATCCCTGCTGACTCTTGATGGCATTAACCATCCCCCTGCTGACTCTTGAAGCCATTAACCATCCCCCTGCTGACTCTTGAAGCCATTAACCATCCCTGCTGACTCTTGAAGCCATTAACCATCCCTGCTGACTGTTGAAGCCATTAACCATCCCCCTGCTGACTCTTGAAGGCATTAACCATCCCCCTGCTGACTCTTGAAGCCATTAACCATCCCTGCTGACTCTTGAAGGCATTAACCATCCCTGCTGACTCTTGAAGCCATTAACCATCCCTGCTGACTCTTGAAGGCATTAACCATCCCCCTGCTGACTCTTGAAGCCATTAACCATCCCTGCTGACTCTTGAAGCCATTAACCATCCCTGCTGACTCTTGAAGCCATTAACCATCCCCCTGCTGACTGTTGAAGCCATTAACCATCCCTGCTGACTGTTGAAGCCATTAACCATCCCTGCTGACTGTTGAAGCCATTAACCATCCCTGCTGACTCTTGAAGCCATTAACCATCCCCCTGCTGACTGTTGAAGCCATTAACCATCCCCCTGCTGACTGTTGAAGCCATTAACCATCCCTGCTGACTGTTGAAGCCATTAACCATCCCCCTGCTGACTCTTGAAGCCATTAACCATCCCTGCTGACTCTTGAAGCCATTAACCATCCCCCTGCTGACTGTTGAAGCCATTAACCATCCCTGCTGACTCTTGAAGGCATTAACCATCCCCTGATGACTCTTGAAACCATTAACCATCCCTGCTGACTTTTGAAGGCATTAACCATCCCTGCTGACTGTTGAAGCCATTAACCATCCCCCTGCTGACTGTTGAAGCCATTAACCCCCCTGCTGACTCTTGAAGGCATTAACCATCCCCCTGCTGACTCTTGAAGGCATTAACCATCCTCCTGCTGACTCTTGAAGCCATTAACCATCCCCCTGCTGACTCTTGAAGCCATTAACCATCCCCCTGCTGACTCTTGAAGCCATTAACCATCCCTGCTGACTCTTGAAGCCATTAACCATCCCCCTGCTGACTCTTGAAGCCATTAACCATCCCCCTGCTGACTCTTGAAGCCATTAACCATCCCCCTGCTGACTCTTGAAGGCATTAACCTACTTTCAGCAACATTAACCTTCCCTGGCTATTCCTAGCAGATAATAGAGACCACAACGTGACTGTCTTACAGTTTTCCCTACTAATGTATCCTGTTTACCGGTGACAATTAATTAAATCTTCTTACTGTTGGCTGATCCCATCCTCAACCCTTCCGTAGTAGTCCTCCTGAGGAATTTACGCCTTGCTATTGGGAACTGTGGAGTGAATGGTGCTCTCTCTCTCTCGTGTGTGTGTGTGTGTGTGTGTGTGTGTGTGTGTGTGTGTGTGTGTGTGTGTGTGTGTGTGTGTGTGTGTGTGTGGTTGAGTGTTTGCTGTGGTGTGGAGGGCAGAGCAAAGTAACTGAATAATGTTACGCAGCCCTTTTCCTCTCTCAACCCCACCTTCCCCTCCTCTCTCATCCCCCACCCCCTCACCTTCCCCTCCCGGCCGTTGTGGGGGCTGGGAGGGGGTCTCCACGAGTACTACCATCACGCCGTCACCTCGTTACTCCCGTGACTGCTGTGCGTTGTGCCGGTGAGCCGTGCTGCTTCCCCGTGCGTGTGCACATCTCCCTGCCCTCCCACCACCGCCCTTCGTTTGTGCCGAAAGCTTAACCCTGTCACCTGTGGTCTCGTGAGCAGAGGTCTATATGCTCCCCCGGCGAGTGTCGCACCGCGAGCCCTGGTGTCGGAGTTACATGGTGCCGGCCAGGTTACTCTGGGTCCTGCAGTCGTTGAAGTGAAGGCTCTTGATGGCCGATTTTGGCTGTAGGGTTGCAGGAGTTTTAGTGTGGTTGTAGGGTGGGGGGGGTCCTCCAGTGTGGTTGTGCAGGAGTCCAGTGTGGTTGACGGGACACACAAGTGGGGGGCAGTGTGGGGGAAAGGCAAGTCAGAAGATCGTCATAACAAGATCACATCGAGAGGCCGCCGCATCAGCCGCGAGACCGAGGCCTGGAAAGTGGCGTGACACGGTTGTTACCGAGACCTGACGACAGCCAACGAGATTCAGACCAACGAGACCCAGACCAACGAGGCCCAGACCAACGAGGCCCAGACCAACGAGACCCAATCTAACGAGACCCAGATCAACGAGGCCCCGTCCCAACACTGGCATGCCATCATCAGCCACTAATGTGTAAGTAGCGAGACGTCTCACTAAAGCTCCACTATTGTATGGCGACACATAGATTGCATTAAAACTCAGCTGGTGAATGTTTATAGTACATAATACAGATATTATGTACTATAAACTGTACTGGCCCGAGTCATCCTCTACTGTGGCTAGTGGGTAATTACCCGGTAACAGCTTACTGGACAATAACGATCTACAAAGCACGCAAACTGCTTATTTAATGGATAACTGTTAACAGTCCAATTAGCAAACGATGGACCAATTACCCGTGGATATTTGTGAGTATATGGCAGCGTGGGCTGGCTTGTGTGTGTATGACATACATGCTGTATACAACACTGTATTCACCCTAGTTGTATTCACTTAGTTGTGCTTGCGGAGGTTGAGCTCTGTTCTTTCGGCCCGCCTCTCAACTTTCAATCAACTTTTTTTCCACACACACACACACACATACACCACACACACACCCACACACACACACACACACACACACACACACACACACACACACACACACACACACACACACACACACACACCACACACACACACAGAAACCTAAATGAGGAGGCTTTCAGGGCGCTTTACACTGCCTACGTGAGACCTGTCTTAGAGTATGCCGCGCCATCATGGAGCCCCCACCTGAAGAAACACATAAGGAAACTGGAGAAGGTTCAGAGGTTTGCGACGAGGCTTGTCCCAGAGTTACGAGAGATGGGATATGAAGAGCGTCTGAAGGAACTGAACCTTACGACACTAGAGAAAAGAAGGGAGAGAGGAGATATGATAGGGACATATAAAATACTCAGGGGAATTGACAAAGTGGAAATAGATGAAATGTTCACACGCAATAATAACAGAACGAGGGGACATGGGTGGAAACTGGAAACTCAGATGAGTCACAGAGATGTTAGGAAGTTTCATTTAGCGTGAGAGTAGTGGAAAAATGGAATGCACTTGGGGAACAGGTCGTGGAAGCAAATACTATTCATACTTTTAAGACTAGGTATGATAGGGAAATAGGACAGGAGTCATTGCTGTAAACAACCGATGGCTGGAAAGGCGGGATCCAAGAGTCAATGCTCGATCCTGCAAGCACAAATAGGTGAGTACAAATAGGTGAGTACACACACACACACAACACACACACACACACACACACACACACACACACACACACACAACACACACACACACACACACACACACACACACACACAGAGGAAGCAGCCCGTAGCAGCTGTCTCACTCCCAGGTACCTATTTACTGCTAGGTAACAGGGGCACAGGGTGAAAGAAACTCTGCCCATTGTTTCCGCCTCCGCCGAGGATCGAACCTCGCTCCACAGGACTACGTATCTAACGTGCTGTCCACTCAGCCACCAGGCGCCCACACACTGTGTACTCACCTAATTGTGCTTGCGGGGTTGAGCTTTGGCTCTGTGATCCCGCCTCTCAACAGTCAATCAACTGGTGAGCGTGTGTGTGTGAGCGTGTGTATGTGTGAGCGTGTGTGGGTGTGTGTGTGTGGTGTGTTGTGTGTGTGTGTGTGTGTGTGTGGTGTGTGTGTGTGTGTGTGTGTGTGTGTGTGTGTGTGTGTGTTACAGGAACAGGATATGGCACAAGAATGCAGGCGGAAGCCACCATATTATATGTTAACCTTACGGTGTTACAGAAGAGGCTCGGCTGACTAATGGTTCTTTACCGTGTCAGATACAATAGCGTATATGTGCGCATGCGTGCTGCATGTGTATGCGGGACTCCAAGAACGTGCTTTACGTATATTTGCACGCAAGCGCGCACCTGCGTGTGTGTGTGTGCGTTCTTGTCAGTGACTACGGGAAGTAGTTCAACGCAATATCTTTTTCACTTGGTATGCGTTCCATGTTGGGGCAGCATACTGAGGAGTGAGTTCCACATAGATTGTATTCAGCATTCCGAAGGCTCCCGGAGACTTTTTCCAGACGTTCCAGTACACAACCTACTTTAGTTTGAATAAGAAATTCGTGTGAGGAACAGCATCGAAAACTTCCTGGCAGTTAATGAAGATGCAGTCCACCCACCTCTTCCCCCCCTTCTGTTTTAAGTAATTTTGCCGTAAAAGTCTAATATGTTGATCAAACAGATATCCATTCATTTAAGCCCTGTTAAAGTCAGCAAAAACGGGTCTGTCGGCAAATATCTCTAAGATTCTCCTCCTTTCTTGGACATCAGCACCACACAAGCTTACAAAACATCTTGCTCTTCTGCCATTTCAAGTGAGAAATTGACACCTGTCGCTCACTTTCGTGGAGTGATGCACAGTCTTGCAGTGAGTGTGAGGAAGGTGATGTATTGATGGAGAGAGCCCCAGCCAGCCAGGAAGGTGCTCACCCACATCGTGGGCTATAACTTCGCCTGGTGCTGGCTTCTGTCCTCGTAATTTAACAGAAATACTGGACTCGCTTAATATTCACACCAATGTGTTAGTATAAATGGAAGAAAAATGCACTTTTTGTTCTAAAGCAGACAGCTTCTAAATTATAATACACAAAATACCGAACTATATGGTCATATATACACAATTGTCTGCATGGTCATGTATACACGTGTGTATATATGATCATATACATGTTGTATTCCTACTGGAGCAAATTCCAAGTAGCACGGGCTATGGTGAGCCCTAGATCTGTATCTGTATAGTCATATATACACAAGGGACTGCAAGAAAATACACACGTGGAAGTACCTATGATAGATTAGGAACATAAATAGATATTTTAAAATGTTTTATATAATATAATATTAATATTTATTATTATATTATTATTATTATTATTATATTATTATATTATTATTACAACT
>WNGS01113158.1:7216639-7254598 GCA_020271785.1 Procambarus virginalis | reverse complement strand
TCCTAGCCTGCGTGGGGTGGGGTGAGGGACGAATAGGGGGATGGGGGTAGGTAGAAAGAAGAGGGGAAAAGGTATAGAAGGGGAAGGAGGTGGGAAAGAAGGGAAGAAAATGAAGGAAGGAGGGAAGGGAAACAGAACTCACCAGGGTGCTGCTATTGTTGAGGTCACCAGGCGGATGCCATCCAATCCTTCCCCCAATCATAGTCGACCCGTCCTCGGTGAATCACAGAGCTCGACCGTCGCTCGACCGTCCCTCGACCGTCCCTCGACCGCACACCCCCCATTCCCCACACACCAGCCCGTCCCTCCCCCTCCCCAGGCGCCATATGGTTACCGTGTACCGTAATACTAACAGTACCACCCCTTCTCCCACCTCTTCCCCCCCCCCTCTCACTATACACACAGCCCATCACTCCTCAACAACACAAACCTCTCCTACACCCCTCCATTCTTCGCTACCCCGTGCTCTAACAAACATCTCTCCCCTTATTCTAAATACCTATATACCAACTTGGTTTGTTTCCCCACCCTCAACCATGTTGCTTCTCACGACCATGATTTGTGTCACACTAAATCGGAACAAGCCACCACGGTGGTACTTCTCCACCACCCACAGTAATTCTCTGCCACCACAACCACCACCCACAGTAATCTTTGTCACCATATCACCACCCCAGTAATTCTCTGCCACCACAACCACCACCCACAGTAAATCTCTGCCACCACAACCACCACCCCCAGTAATTCTCTGCCACCACCCACAGTAATTCTCTGCCACCACAATCACCACCCACAGTAATTCTTTGTCACCACAATCACCACCCACAGTAATTCTCTGCCACCACAACCACCACCCACAGTAAATCTCTGCCACCACACCACCACCCACAGTAAATCTCTGCCACCACAACCACCACCCCACAGTAATTCTCTGCCACCACCCCACAGTAATTCTCTGCCACCACAATCACCACCCACGTAATTCTTTGTCACCACAATCACCACCCACAGTAATTCTTTGTCACCACAATCACCACCCACAGTAATTCTCTGCCACCACAACCACCACCCCACAGTAATTCTCTGCCACCACAATCACCACCCACAGTAATTCCCTGCCACCACAACCACCACCCCACAGTAATTCTCTGCCACCACAATCACCACCCACAGTAATTCCCTGCCACCACAACCACCACCCACAGTAATTCTCTGCCACCACAATCACCACCCACAGTAATTCCCTGCCACCACACCACCACCCCACAGTAATTCCCTGCCACCACAACCACCACCCACAGTAATTCCCTGCCACCACAACCACCACCCACAGTAATTCCCTGCCACCACAACCACCACCCACAGTAATTCTCTGCCACCACAATCACCACCCACAGTAATTCTCTGCCACCACAATCACCACCCACAGTAATTCTCTGCCATACACAATCACCACCCACAGTAATTCTCTGCCACCACAACCACCACCCACAGTAATTCTCTGCCATACACATACCGTAACTCATACTATCTTCATTGATTCTCTCAGCCACAACCAGTCTCCTCTCGCCCCCAGTCTTTTACCCTACAACTATCCTCTCCCATCATTCATTATTCCTGTACAACCGTTTTCTCTCCCCCGTCACCATTCCTTCCCCGTCAACCATTCTCTCCCCGTCAATCATCCTCTCCCTTGTCACCATCCTCTCCCCGTCAATCGTGCTCCTCTAGGAAATTGCCTTTCTCCAATATAATTATTTATTCGGTATGCATTTGTAACTCGTTGAATGGACCACAGTGTGGCAGTTCACGACCATAGTGCTAGTTGGAGTTAACGGGTTCATATTCCTAATAGGTTGATTACATTTAAGGTCATACCGTCCTTCTAGTGACATCTACCAACAAAACACCCCACAACGTAATTCATTTGGTGAAATTTGGCATTACAAAACGTATGGTTAGTGAGGTGGGAGGAACCTCTCACACGGGTCGTATCGCGACACCATCCCGTCTGGGTACAAGTGACAGGATGAACAACCCAGCGGGTTTTCTTCCTATTGGGGAGTGTTGTACATGCTGCTATGGCGGTGTGTCCACTCACAAGATGAGTGGCGCTGCCCAATAAACTCGCCCCACGGGGCAAAATTTAAAATTTAACCATCCCTTGGCCAGAACTAAATGCATATAAGGTCATGTAGACGATGGGTAACTCACACAGCACCGCTCCTGTGCCAGGTAAGTCCACTACGGGCTCACCATAGCCCGTGCTACTTGGAGCTTGTTCCGAGTAGCTGAATCTACAACAACAACGATGGATAACTAAACTGAAGTGGAGCCGTTTGAAGGATTACCTGAGTTTGAAGACTCAGGATTACCTGAGCGAGAGGTGAGGTGGACCTTGACCTTGACAGTGGTCTACTTAAGGTGTTCTCGCTCCCACTTTTCTGGTCAGGCAAGTCTCTGAGGTAAAAAAAAATCATTCCAGGAACTCGGTTAAGGAGTTCAGGGGCTCTTCCAAGAGCCCCTGAACTCTTTACCTTGTAAATTACCTTGTGGTAAATACATAGATTTTTGTATAACTCATATTTCTTCCAAGGTCATGTGATACTAATGATACTAATAAGATGAATAATAATGAAAGCATAATAATGGAAATGGTACTAAAAGTTGTCCAGAAGGCTGGAAATTGGAGACTATTTGTACCAGGTAATTGTCGTCCCTCTCCAAGCACCACTTACCTGGAGCCCTCACCAGGTGCGCCGGTACATAGCGGTAAATCTATCTCTTAAAAGACCTGTTGAGGCGTGGCTGATTTCTCCGCCAGCAGACATGCAGGTCCACTTGCGTAGGAGGAAAGCGTACAGGTGTCTCAAGTGTGTATGTCATTCCTAGTCTCATGTACCCTAGTTGAGCTTACTGGCCCGACTGCTGGACTGTCCGCAAGTGTCTGCCTCTCCCCCAGCCCGTCTGCTGGATCACTCGGTGTACGAAATTTAACTGAATTGAGTTGATTGATACACGTACAAGTGTTGAACGTGTAGTGTGAGCGGCCCGTTGCTCCTGCAAAGTGGCGCTGAGCTCTTGACAGTAAGAGCTTGTTGCTCAGATGACAGGCAAGAAGGAAGACAAGATCATAGGAAAACATGAAACTGCAGAATCTGAATCAGAATCTCTGTTCCTAACTTTTTTGTACTAATTGCAACTTACACTCATGGCATAAAGTAACGCTGAGGTTATAATTTCAAAGGTGATATATATTGGAATTGGTAAATGCAGTATACCTTTAAAGCTGGCGCCACACACACACACACACACACACCACACACACACACACACACACACACACCACACACACACACACACACACACACACACACACACACACACACACAGCGGCTCCAGCATGGAGTCCATATCTAGTCAAGCATAAGACTAAACTGGAAAAGGTTCAAAGGTTTGCCACCAGACTAGTACCCGAGCTGAGAGGTATGAGCTACGAGGAGAGACTACGGGAATTTAACCTCACTTCGTTGGAAGATAGAAGAGTTAGGGGGGACATGATCACCACATTCAAGATTCTCAAGGGAATCGACAGGGATGATAAAGACAGGCTATTTAACACAAGGGGCACACGCACTAGGGGACACAGGTGGAAACTGAGTGCCCAAATGAGCCACAGAGATATTAGAAAGAACTTTTTTAGTGTCAGAGTGGTTGACAAATGGAATGCATTAGGAAGTGATGTGGTGGAGGCTGACTCCATACACAGTTTTAAGTGTAGATATGATAGAGCCCAATAGGCTCAGGAACCTGTACACCTGTTGATTGACGGATGAGAGGCGGGACCAAAGAGCCAAAGCTCAATCCCCGCAAACACAACTAGGTGAATACACACACACGTACGCTAATAATGTAGTGTGGGTAGTTTCTCGACACATCAAGAAAAGTAAACATAACTTAGAACTATTTGTTCCAAAGTTTATACAGAATGTTTAAAATGCTGACAAGCCATATAGCATACGTCACTAAACAAAAATTTAGGGTCCAGTGTATATTTAGGATATATTTATATACTTATAGAATACTTGCGCGAACAAGCCTGAATGGTCCCCAGGACTATATGCAACTGACATTCAGTTGCATATAGTCCTAACTGAATTCATATAACTGAATGTTATAGAATACTTATATTTTTGTATACACCGGGTCACAACACCTGCATATACACTTAAGCTTACGAATATCATCATTTTGTAGATCCCATAGTTCACATTCATGCAACCTTAGACATTGACTATTAAATCACTTCTACTTTCAACCAGGCATGCATGACCCAATTTCTTCAATGCCATTTCTTCTGACCTTCAACTAATAGCATTAGAAAAATTGACACGTGGGCCGCTTTGAGGATATGATATGCCCGGATGCTTTTGTGAATTACTCTGCCTAGTAATTTTAGTTAGGAATGTCGATAAAACGAGTCTAGTGAGTTAGAAGCAAACACAGCATATTTGGCCGGCTTGAACGTTGGCTTGTATTATGCTCTACAGCTTTCTTGTATTCTTATCAAGCTTTACGTAGTGTCTTCGGTCGGTGTCAGTAGAACTAGGAAAGCTAAAGGGAAAATATTGGCCTTGGTACTGTCTCTGCGAGAGCCAGCTCTACGATCTACGAGTTCTACGCTCTTTCAATAATGGATCAAGATAGCAAATAATATAGAACTGAAAGCAACACCTTGTTTGACCCTCTTCCTTTATTTTGGTGAGAAGTATTAAGAGAGGACATCACTCCATTTCACAGCTAATTTGCATATACGATAAGAATTATATAAATATGTAGCGATGGCAGAACATCATTTTCTGGTAAGAAATTATCTTAAAAAGTTTTGGTGTGTGTACAGCTTTGTCCAAAGTCTTGAAAGAATCAAGAAATAAGGAGAGAACAGAGCTGCTCCTGTGAGATGAAGTACTGAATAGTTACCACCACCACCACGAAACTACTGAGGTGTTGAATCACCAATTTTGTAAGTTAAAATGCAAGAGGTGTCGAGTTCGTCAGGTAGAAAGTCGATGAGTATAGATACTATACAATCATGAAATGGTTTAGTAGCGTTTAGGAGAATAGCTCTGTAGTTAGAGGCAACCTGTCCTCTTAAAAATAAACGTCGCTTTTGGCCGTTTGTCCGTAGATGGGCATGGAAGTTCGCTAGTTCTTAAGACTGGGAACAAGTAGAGAGGTGTTCAGTGCAGATGGCGATATATAGATACATAGCCTTTCAGTGTCGGCGTCTAATGTTTACGCTTGTTAGAGTATAATGTTAAATGGTTTATCATTTAACATTATATGTCATGACCTATCATGACCGATTGAAATCGGTCATGACAGGAAGATGCTCGTAGAGGTCACCATCACCATTGATAGTGGATAAAAAAAACCATACATTTGTGTATGTGTGAAAGTAATGTAAAAATTTACCCATTGTGTAAATTGGTGTCAATTCTTGACGGAAATTTCACACATACACAAGTGTGTGTGGATTTTATCCTATAGTATTATGTGTGTGAGAAGACATTACCATTAATTATCATTGATAAGTCTGATGTCCACAGATGTGACTAGTTAGAGCATCATCATCATCATTGAGAAAGTGATCAATGTGAGACGCAACTCATTCATATACAACATCCACTACGGGCTCACCATAGCTCGTGCTACTTGGAACTTCTTGTTCCAAGTAGCGAATCTTTAACAACATTCATATACAACATAAGAAGTGTCGTTATTATTCGACAATACAGTATGTACATGGTCCCTACCACACCTGGGACCTCACTCCTTGGTTTAAGTCCAGCGTCTCCTTATGATGTCTCCTGATGTGTCTCCTGATGTATCCTTAGTGTCTCCTGATGTCTCCTTGTGGTGTGTCCTTAGCGTCACCACCTGCCGAGTACTTACCTGTCCCGCGTCCGAGGCGAAGGCGTGCTCAGGCCGTCTCACCAAAGGACTAAGTCGGACGTACATAACGGTGCGTATTTGCCCGCTCTTATTATCTAGAATTCGTACCCGCCGCNTTATATGAATGTCTCGTCTCGATGTTACCTTAATGGTTTAATGCTATAGCTTTCAGGCCTGTCATATGCTATTTTATACATATCTGAGCACTATATTACATTGTTCTTTTTCGTCATGATATTGCCACTATACTCCTGTATCAGGGCTATAGTTGTATTGGTCCCTCTATGGTTTCTAAACCCATGTTGTCTGGTGTTAGACTTTGATTCCTCTTCCATGTACTTCACCGGTTAATTATATTATCGAATAGCTTGCCTGGTCCCTCGTGAGGAAAATTAGTCTTTAATTTTCTGTTTTGAGTTGGGGAGTTTCCCGGCGGACGGATTAATATATGTTGGAAATAGTCCGGTTAAAAGAGATGCATTTAATATTTCTGTATATTGATGGTTTGCGGTCACATGGAGGTTAGTCAATACCATTTTGTTTATTTTGGTAATGCCCGGTGTCTTGTTCTTAAGACCAGTTTTTTTTTACCTCTGCGATAGCAATGTGGTTTATAAGGTGGCACTTATTGCGTATGTTGTTAAGGGCTATTGTTTGTGTTGGAAGTAATGTTTCAGCTCTGGTATCGACTAAATTTCTGGTGGGACTAAAGTTTATGTTATCCTAAGGGATAATAGCTTAAGGGATAATATCATAAGAAATAATAGCCTAAGGGATAATAGCCTAAGGGATAATAGCCTAAGGGATAATATCATAAGGGATAAGAAACCATTCTAAATAATTTTCCAATACCTCTTAAATTCATGTTCTTGTTCCCTGTTTTGGTACAGCTTATTTCCTGCGGGGTCTTCAAGGTGCGGTGTTGTCTCGATTGAGGTTCCTATCACCTTTTGACTATTTTCCAAAACTTTTATGAGTTTTTGTGGTCCGTTTAGGTTTGGTTTATTAGTTCATCCTATTATTTGATGTATTCTGTTTCGCGTAAGCCTTGAAGTTCATCCTGTAGCTCCCTATGTAGTCTTTTGCGCTCACCAGTCCATTCGTTGTGTGTTGCATGTTGTAGGAGGTTGATATATCTGGTTTGCAGTGTTGTGAGTGCAACTGTGGCTGGGGGTGGGGGATGGGTGCGTTATGTGATGAGATGCGGGGACATGTTCGTTGAAGCCTTTTTCAATGATATTTACCCGTTTATTTAGTTCGGTATTCATGCTTGATGTTTCATTTTTTCTAAAGCTTGCGACACGCATTTCGTGTGTAGTGCTTTTGGATGCCTCCCGGTCAGTTTTAGTATATTGAAATCTCGGGGGTTGTGAGGGATTCTCGCGGTTGTGAGGGTTTGTTGATGGTCATTTTTTTTTTTGAGATATATACAAGAGTTGTTACATTCTTGTACAGCCACTAGTACGCGTAGCGTTTCGGGCAGGTCCCTGGAATACGATCCCCTGCCGCGAAGAATCGTTTTTTCATCCAAGTACACATTTTACTGTTGCGTTAAACAGAGGCTACAGTTAAGGAATTGCGCCCAGTAAATCCTCCCCGGCCAGGATACGAACCCATGACATAGCGCTCGCGGAACGCCAGGCGAGTGTCTTACCACTACACCACGGAGACTGTTTAAACGTTATTATTGGAAGGTAGTCGCTTGAACCCCTCTCTATGCGGGTGCTGAGGAAGCGGTGGTTTTGACATTATTATGTCTGGTCTGTTACGGTGACCCTGTCTGATGGAAGTTGGGAAGCCTCACCCACGAGCTCTGTTCAACCCCCCCCCCCCCCCAACGCTACCCGTCCTCTCAACAAACGGGTCGCTTTTGTAACAACGGTACAAATGCAATCTACTGTGAAAAGTAATGACTCACAAATATGTACGTTTTCCATGTATCGGATTCGATAGGTTAGGTGGGTTCCTTGGGTTCATAAGTTGCTGGTTTGGTTAGAAGGTTGGAATGTTTACGGAGTGACATATCAAGAGAACGGACTTATCATCGACATGAACAGCAATATTCGCCTTAGTGCCCGACTATACAAACTAATCAACACATCACGGGTTATATAATGAGAGACAAATTGAGGAATTAAACAACGAGAGAAAGCGACACATAGAAAAAAGAAAATGACACAAAGAAAAAAGTGGACAAGAAATGGAAGAGAATGAAACAAATAGGCCCACATTCACCCAGCATAGGCCCACGTTTACCCAGCATAGTCCATGTTTACCCAGCATAGGCCCACGTTTACCCAGCATAGGCCTACGTTCACCCGGAGCATGCACACTATAAATGTACATCACAGTTCGTTAATTTGTTTTTACTAAACAGCTGAATGGAAATTCGAGGTCGTCACACGAACATAGTTATTCTTTGATCACGTCTCTTTCATGCTTAAGTCGATCCTTTTTTCCCGAGTATTGGAATCATAAACAAAAAATAATCGTATTTACAATGTAAGGCGGGTAGAAAAACCACTCAGCCACTTATGGCAAAATGGGCCAATTTCGAGGATCATATTTTTGTGTAAATAATAGGGTTGTGGGTTAGCATAATTGAAAGTGGGTGAGGAGTGACCGTCAGGCTGTTTGGCGGGGAAGGCGCTTCCTGGAGGTGAATGTTCTGGCGAGGCTTCTGATCGCCCCTTTGTTGGACACCCACCATGTTGGATACCCTCTGGTGGATACTGTTTTGACACACCCTCTCTTGGACACCCCTCCTGCATATCCCCCTCTTGCACACCCTTTATGGCACAACCCTCTTGCACACCCTCTCTTGAACACCCTCTCTTTCACTCCCTCTTCGACATTCAAAATCCCTAATGAGTAGGCGTTGATACATGGCACGCTAGGAAAGTGACACACAGAACAACTGTACCACTTACATGGCTTGTACCAATCCCAATGCCAAATGGTATAGCCTCCTTGCAGTCAGTAGTGGGTGGAAGAGAGGGCAGGCCGTACGCTTCCACCCCCCCCCCCCATCGTATATTTGGTGTCAACCACCAAAGAGCAGGGGGATCTATACCCAGAGGGGTGTGCCACTTTTATCAACTAATAAAAACAAACAGCTTTCTTTAGCCTGGAACTTTAGACACCCAGTCCACAAATTCTTAAATAAAGGTGACGATGTTTCGGTTTGACCTGGACCATTTACTCCCAAAACTTTGTTTCGCATAAAGTCTTCCAGTTTGCTGGATGGTGAGTGGCCTCGCGGGTACTTCTCAGGGTGCCTTGTGACTTGAGAATGCTTATAAATATATTTTTGCTTCAAAAATATTTTTTGAAACGAATACAGACTTCCCAAATTTAGTTTTAACGTGATTTGTTGTATAGCCTATCATTTGATAGCTAAATACGTTTCCAAATGTAACTTAATTATTTCAATTATATACATAAAACATTTAACGAAAATCATTGTTCTGACAAGCAAATTTATATAAGCAATAAATCAACATAATTTAAATTAAGAAACATATGAGCTATAAATTATAAACTAAAACTGAGCATTGTTAAAAAAATGATAAAAACTGGATATAAAGTAACAAAGATGTACAAATTTAATACAATTACGCCAACAAATGCATTAGTTGTATTACAATCCAGGATGATGGTCACAGCCTCATTTTGTACTTCATCAACGCTTTGTATTTGTTTAGAACAACTGGATCCGGTATTTAATGTACGAACATATTTTATGTTAATGACAAATCCATTACTAATAAGAGTTCTGAGAGGCGCATGTCAGTCAATTTTTTTACATAGGCTTATGGTGAAATTTGCATTATTAACCTCGATTCCAAAAGTATTTATAAGATTCAATTGATTCCAAGGATATTCCATTAATAGTGTTCACTTTGAGCACAAGTTGCGCAGTTTGCGTATGGTGTAAACATGGCAGTAGGACATCAACACGTGGTCAGGGGTAAACATGACAGTAGGACATCAACACGTGGTCAGGGGTAAACATGACAGTAGGACATCAACACGTGGTCAGGGGTAAACATGACAGTGGGACATCAACACGTGGTCAGGGTAAACATGACAGTGGGACATCAACACGTTGTCTGGGGTAAACATGACAGTGGGACATCAACGCGTGGTCAGGGGTAAACATGACAGTGGGACATCAACACGTGGTCAGGGGTAAACATGACAGTGGGACATCAACACGTGGTCAACATGAGGCTACAGGAACATAACGGAGCAGCACTTTGTTTATGCCTCCGGGCTGTGAATATCATACGCGCTCACACCTCAGCACTACGTTGACCACACGACTACCACACTACCTATTTATTTTCAAAATGTAATCTAATTTAATTTAAATTCGTTGTTTTATCTTGGGCTGATATTTTGAGAGCACTTTCAGCTCGAAAGAGGCTAGAGCCGATATTTTGGCCTCAAATCCCTACCAGCCACCTCCTCGCTCCTCAACTCTCTCTCCCTCCTTTCCCTCTCTTTCTCTCTTTCCCTCTCTCTTTCTCTGTCTCGCTGCGACCCCCTACCACCATTACCGTCACACAAGCTAGAGTATCAGCCCTCTCCTCCTCCTCCTCCGCCTGCTATTATTCATAATTAGAACTGCCTGTGTTTTTGTGTTCTGCGGACCGCTCCAGGGCGTACCGTTCTGGCGACATCTGCTCTGCTTATCGCCACAAACCATCCAATTTTCCTGAGTGACCGACAACTTGGTGTGCGCAACGAAATGCGAAGAAAAGTACCTATATATATTACACACAGAAATCACACTTTACCTATATATATATACTCTGATATTCCGTGTAACAAATTTTGTATCCGATGGTGATATAGAGTTATGTGGTGCTATACAGGCGGATGAATACAGACACTGTGTCTGCCTCGTTAAGTTCATGTTAATATAGTTAAGATATAAACTGCATCATATATGCATATATATATTCTATAGAAATACATATATATGTGTGTGTAGGGAATGTATTATATACATTCAACACAGCATTAAATGTACATATAAAAACGCTTGGAGCTTCTTTATAGAAACCAAGACCCACAATACATATTTTTAAAATTAACTTCAGACCGACACTCCTCACCCTACCCCCTCACCCCCCCCGGCCTCCTCCATTAAAAAAAGTCCTGTAATCAGAACACCAAACATGTACACAGGCACCTGAGCGTGTATATGTGAATGTTATACACCGTAATCATCTGCAGACATCCACATATGTTTAAAAACATACGAGAAATCTTACACACACACACTCAACTCCCTGACAAGAGAGAGCAAGCTTAGCTAGCTGCCCAACACCACACACACACATAGCGTCAGCAAGGCAGACAGACAGCCCGCTTGCTCTCACAACTCACACTGTATTTCCCATTAATAAATTGATGTCTTCACATGTGCCTCTTCATCTTCTTACTACAAAACAAAAATGGGATTTAGGTTGTAATTTGTAGGCGTGATGGGGATGAAGGAAGAGGGGCGGGGGGTGGGGTGGGGGACGCGTGGGATCACTGTTTACTGACCCAAATGTTTTAGGGTTTACGGAGGTAGAAATGGTGGGAGAGTAGGGTGGAGGGTGGTACACAGTTGTGGTCATAGGTCCACGAGTCTAGAGCGCTGTCCACTCAGCCACCAGCCCCCCCTTGTGTGTGTGTGTGTGTGTGTGTGTATTCACTTAGTTTGTATTTTACGGGGGTTGAGCTTTGCTCTTTCGGCCCGCCTCTCAACTGTCAATCAACTGTTACTAACTACACTAACTACTTTTTTTTTTTTTTTTTTTTTTTTTTTTTTTCCCCACACCACACAACACACCAACACACACCCCAGGAAGCAGCCCGTGACAGCTGACTAACTCCCAGGTACCTATTTACTGCTAGGTACAGGGGCATTCGGGTGAAAGAAACTTTGCCCATTGTTTCTGCCGGTGCGGGAATCGAACCCGCGCCACAGAATTACAAGTCCTGCGCGCAATCCACCAGGCTACCTGGCCCCCCAATCCACCAGGTACCTGGCCCCCCTGTGTGTGTGGGTTGTGTGTGTGTGGTTGTGTGTGTGTGTGTGTGTGTGTGTGTGTGGTGTGTGTGTGTGCGTGTGTGTGTGCGTGTGCGTGTGCGTGGCGTGTGGGGTGTGTGTGTGGTGTGTGTGTGTGTGTGTGTGTATTTATCTAGTTGTATTCACCTAGTATGGTCATTGTGCACACTACTTGAGAGTGCTCTCAGAACCCGGGTTGACGGTGAAGAGCTCACCAGACTTTCCTCTCCTCTACTCCTTATAACGCCCTCTGCTTGTACGGCACTACAGCAAACATTCACATGAAAGGTTACTGGTGGGTGTGTCTGCCTCTACTACGAAAGTTACTGGTAAACGTCACTGACGATCATTGATGTCGGAGTTTATGATTACAAACAAAATCCAATATTTCCATTTGTAATTGAATTAGAACAAAAATACGAAGTTATGTTAAATATTTTCTCAGTTATTTTTGCAATCTTGTGCGGAAAGATTTCGACGCCTCTTAGATACGTATCTAAATAGTGTGTCGTCGGCTACTGGTTAGAAATGTGTGCGTGATGGTGTTGAGGCAGCGAGCAGCAGCCTGCCATGACATGTACGGCTTTGTACAATGAGGCCTTCAGCAGGTTTGTGTAATACACTTGACACTGGATCTAACGGAGCAGAACCATTGTTGCTGCTGCACACTCACCAACAGGCACACGCAAGCCAACACCCACACTCATACACACTCACACTCACACAGTTGTATGAGGGTCTCCGGCCGAGTGGAGAGCTCCTGTGAGTGTATGAGGGTCTCCCGGCCGAGTGGAGAGCTCCTGTGAGTGTATGAGGGTCTCCGGCCGAGTAGTAGAGAGCTCCTGTGAGTGTATGAGGGTCTCCCGGCCGAGTGGAGAGCTCCTGTGAGTGTATGAGGGTCTCCCGGCCGAGTAGAGAGCTCCTGTGAGTGTATGAGGGTCTCCCGGCCGAGTGGAGAGCTCCTGTGAGTGTATGAGGGTCTCCCGGCCGAGTGGAGAGCTCCTGTGAGTGTATGAGGGTCTCCCGGCCGAGTAGAGAGCTCCTGTGAGTGTATGTGGGTCTCCCGGCCGAGTGGAGAGCTCCTGTGAGTGTATGAGGGTCTCCCGGCCGAGTGGAGAGCTCCTGTGAGTGTATGAGGGTCTCCCGGCCGAGTAGAGAGCTCCTGTGAGTGTATGTGGGTCTCCCGGCCGAGTGGAGAGCTCCTGTGAGTGTATGAGGGTCTCCCGGCCGAGTGGAGAGCTCCTGTGAGTGTATGAGGGTCTCCCGGCCGAGTGGAGAGCTCCTGTGAGTGTATGAGTGTCTCCCGGACGAGTGGAGAGCTCCTGTGAGTGTATGAGTGTCTCCCGGCCGAGTGGAGAGCTCCTGTGAGTGTATGAGTGTCTCCCGGCCGATACATAAACGTAGGGGCAGACTTTCTTTCACCTGGTGCCTGTTTTCACCAAGCAGCAAATAGTTACGTGGGAATTAGACAGTTGTTGTTGTTGTTGTGTTGTTGTGTGTGTGGGGGGGGGGACATTAGATAAGCGACGGTTAGAAATGCGGGTTTCAAGAGCTAGTATCTCGATCCTGCAGGCATAAATAATAAAACACACACACACACACCACACACACACACACACACACACACACACACACACACACACACACACACACACACACACACACACACACACACACACACACAATTTGGCATTAAATATGCCAAAACTAGAACACAGAAGAAAAAGAGGTGATATGATCACTACATACAAAATAGTAACAGGAATTGATAAAATCGATAGGGAAGATTTCCTGAGACCTGGAACTTTAAGAACAAGAGGTCATATATTTAAACTAGCTAAACGCAGATGGCGAAGGAATATAAGAAAATTCACTTTCGCAAACAGAGTGGTAGACGGTTGGAACAAGTTGGGGGAGAAGGTGGTGGAGGCCAAGACCGTCAGTAGTTTCAAAGCGTTATATGACAAAGAGTGCTGGGAAGACGGGACACCACGAGCGTAGCTCTCATCCTGTAACTACACTTAGGTAATAACACTTAGGTAATTACACACACACACACACACACACACACACACACACACACACACACACACACACACACACACACACACACACACACACACACACATATGCATACACACACATACACACACACATACCACAGGGTTCAGTTCTTGCACCAGTGATGTTTATTGTCTACATAAATGATCTACCAGTTGGTATACAGAATTATATGAACATGTTTGCTGATGATGCTAAGATAATAGGAAGGATAAGAAACTTAGATGATTGTCATGCCCTTCAAGATGACCTGGACAAAATAAGTACATGGAGCACCACTTGGCAAATGGAATTTAATGTTAATAAATGCCATGTTATGGAATGTGGAATAGGAGAACATAAACCACACACAACCTATATATTATGTGAGAAATCTTTAAAGAATTCTGATAAAGAAAGAGATCTAGGGGTGGTTCTAGATAGAAAACTATCACCTGAGGACCACATAAAGAATATTGTGCGAGGAGCCTATGCCACGCTTTCTAACTTCAGAATTGCTTTTAAGTACATGGATGGCGATCTCTCATCTCATCTTACAGGAAGAGTTAGCTCTCATCCTGTAACTACACTTAGGTAATTACACACACACATACACTCATTTTTTATAAGGGGCCTATGGCTGAGTAGTCAGCGCGTAGGATTTGTAGTCCTATGGCCCGGCAATCGATCCCAGGCTATGACGGAAACAAATGGTCAGATTTTCTTTCACCCTAATGCACCTGTTACCTAGCAGTAAATAGGTACCTGGGAGTTAGACAGCTGTTACGGGCTGCTCCTGTTTGTGTGTGTGTGTGAAAAAAAAGTTGATTGACAGTTGAGAGGCGAGCCGAAAGAACCAGGGGCCAGATTCACGAAGCAGTTACGCAAGCACTTACGAACCTGTACATCTTTTCTCAGTCTCTGGCGGCTTTGTTTACAATTATTAAACAGTTAATGAGCTCCGAAGCACCAGGAGACTGTTTATAACAATAACAACAGTTGATTGGGAAGTTTTCATGCTTGTAAACTGTTTAATAAATATAACCAAAGCCGTCAAAGATTGAGGAAAGATGTACACGTTCGTGAGTACTTGCGTAACTGCTTCGTGAATCTGGCCCCAGAGCTCAACCCCCGCAAGCACAACTAGCTGAATACACACACACACACACACAACGCTTTATACTGCTTACGTGAGACCAGTCTTAGAGTATGCGGCCTCATCATGGAGCCCCCACCTAAAGAAACACATTTGAAAACTGGAAAAAGGTTCAGAAATTTGCGACGAGGCTTGTCCCAGAGTTTCATGGGGTGGGATACGATGAGCAACTGAAGGAACTGAACTTGACGACGTTAGAAAAAAGGAGGGAGCGGGGAGTATGGTAGCAGCATACAAAATACTTTTGGGGATTGACAGAGTGGAAATAGACGAAACGTTCGCACGGAATACCATCAGAACGAGGGGACATGGGTGGCGGCTGGAAACTCAGATGAGTCCCAGAGATGTTAGAACATTTTCTTTTTTCCTGCAGACACAAATAGGTAAGCACACACGCACCTAGTTAGGGAAGACATGATTACCACCTACAAATTTATCAGAGGAATTGACAAGGTGGACAAAGACAAACTATTTATCATGGGTGAAACACGAACAAGGGGACACAGTTACCCAAATGACCCATAGAGACATCATAAACAATTCCGTCAGGGTGATTAACACATGAAATGCACTAGGAAGGGATGTGGTAGAGGCAGACTCTATACTAGTGCATGCTTCAAATGTCGTTATGATAAGAGTCCAATAGGCTCAGGAACCTGTACACCAGAGGCGGGACCGAAGAGCCGAAGTTCAACCCCAGCATGCACTACTAGGCGAGGGGGGAACACTAACTACATTTAGCATCTGATTGTTGACTGGTATGACTGGCTGTACTGAGGCAGAAATGTGTGTCATTAGACCGTGTCCGGTATGTCCCCGTGGGGTGTGGTCTAGGATTTTCGTAGGCACGTACCCCCTTACCTCTAGTGAGTGTTTCTTGACCTCTAGTGCGTGTCTCTTGACCTCTAGTGCGTGTCTCTTGACCTCTAATGCGTGTCTCTTGACCTCTAGTGTGGTCTCTTGACCTCTAGTGCGTGTCTCTTGACCTCTAGTGTGTGTTTCTTGACCTCTAGTGAGTGTCTATGACCTCTAGTGAGTGTCTCTCGACCTGTAGTGCATGTCTCTTGACCTCTAGTGCGTGTCTCTTGACCTCTAGTGCGTGTCTCTTGACCTCTAGTGAGTGGTCTCTTGACCTCTAGTGCATGTCTCTTGACCTCTATGCATGTCTCTTGACCTCTAGTGTGTGTCTCTTGACTCTAGTGCGTGTCTCTTGACCTCTAGTGTGTGTCTCTGACCTCTAGTGCATGTCTCTTGACCTCTAGTGCGNCTGGTAGGTTAGGAGAGGACACTAAGTGACCGTTTTCTTGACGTTGGGAAACCTTAAGAGGAAGGGTTGCTCAACTAGATGAATAAAAGTAGGTGAGAACTGCTGGTCAGAATCTGGTCCACCTGGACCCATGGATGACGTGCTGCAGCGTTACCAAGTGTATGTGACTGTTGTTGGCGTTGTTAGTTCCAAGACGACTGTGGTTATCGCCCGTAACTCAAACAATCTTCAGGGGAAAAGCTAAAAAGTCAGAGAGATGTAACGCGATTGTCAAGAACGACGCAGAGTGACAGGGATTGGTATATGGGTCGTCATTGCTGGAAGGTCTTGAAATACGTCCGAGGCGTCAACAAACTCTGGTGTGTGCTTGGTGCTGTCTTGGGCGAGCTAGGATACATATATGTGTGTGAGGAAACAAGGGACCAGGAGGTAAAGTCAGGGACTGTCTCCACAATGTTGGCATTATCTTCCATTGGAGTATATGGAGTTAAGAGTTTGTTTAGTCTTGTTTAATCTAGACTACACAGGCCGAAAGAAATTTGCTTTACTAGACGTTGAATCCCTATTTACCGACGTCCCGCTCGACACCACTATACAAATGATACTGGACAGAGTATACAGAGACGAGAACACCCCCAAATTAGACATACCCGAGCCACACCTGAAGAGTCTTCTGGAGGCATGTACAAGGAAGCTCCTTTCATCAGACCGCAAGGTAACATGTATATACAGATAGACGGAGTAGCAATGGCCTTCCCCCCGTAGGAGTGCTATTTGATCATTTTTACGTGGGCCCATCGAGGAAAGTCTTCAGTAGCAGGCAAAAACCATGCGTATACTGCCGTTATATGGATGACATATATGTAGTGGTAAAAGAGCTAGAAGAACTAATCAATATAAAAAAACCATCTAGAAAGAGAGAGTCCGGGACTCCGATTTACCCATGAGAATAGTAACAATAACAGTCTGCCTTTCCTGAATGTGTTAATAACAAACACAGAAGCCTCTCTAAGCACCAGCGTATATACCAAGCCTACAGACATGAACGGTAGGAGAGAGTGCCACCAAAGATATAAAGCCAGTCTTCTCAACGCTAATGTCCGTCGAATCCTTACCCACTGCGCTAGATGGAGCAACGTGAGTTGGGAGTTTGAAAGGATGACATAAGTATTAGTGAACAATGGCTATAGTAACCATGAGATCAACACTACTATAAGACGACACTTGGACCGGTGGTACAACCCTGAACCAAGAAGAGAAACCATAACATCTCCACTAAAATTATATTACAAATCCACAATGCACAGCGAATACAAGAGAGAGGAAAGAATAATAAAAGAAATAATCCGTAAAGGAGTATAAAGCATAACCGCTAACCAAAACACAGACATCATCAATACTATCAAATAAAAAAGACCACTGACCTCATTAAACACAGCCCAAAGCCAACAAAGAACCCTTTATAACAGTCGAACTCTGTATATATGTCCACCTGCCCCCCCCCATCCCCACGGAGGACGTAACCTTCAACCTCAGGACATAGGTATGACGTCGCCCGAGCTGACGAGCAGCTTGACCTGTCATCTTCAGTCAACCTGAAAATCACCAGAACCATGCCCAAGACATCACCCGAACGAGAGAAACACAGAATAAAAAAACTGGCATACAAGATAAAGCCCAAGATGTAAGGAAATTACAAATTCTCGAAGCTCCACACACATAAACGTCCAACAACCGGCCACCACAAACACGCAAATAACAGAATTACTCACTCTACCCACCGTTAGAGTGAGAGCAAGACTGGAACATGAACATGCCCAATGATAACGTCACTGTCCAACAGGCCATACCCACTACGTTGTTGTTGTTATAGATTCAGCTACTCGGAACAAGTTCCAAGTAGCACGGGCTATGGTGAGCCCGTAACTTACCTGGCACAGGAGCGGGGCAAGAAGCACGGGCTATGGTTAGCCTCGTGGACGGGAGATGTCTCCCGTGTGACCCACAACGGTCACCTGAGCCTCAAATACCCCCGTCACCTGACTTACCCATCTCCGCTCACTTCACTTCTACTCTTTTGATTTCGCCTTTTCTTTTCTTAAGAAAAGCTTACTATTAGAACACAGCATAATATGTGTTCTGGGGCGAGAGAATGAGAGGCCACAAGTGGTAATTGCAGATACAAACGAATCATAGAAGCACACATTGTACAAGAGACGGGACAGAGAAGACATGATTGCGAAGTATAAGATCCCAAGGTTCACTGTTAAAGAAGATTACGAAATTCTTAACAAGTGTCATAGCTGAGCCAGAAGACATAGATATAACCTCAAGACAAAGATGAGCCATATGTATATAGGGAAACTTTACTTAAGCTTAAGAGTAGTGAGTAAATAACATGAGCTAGGGAACGAGGTGGTCGAGGTAAACCCCATTCATGGGTTTACAGGTCGAGGTAAACCCCATTCATGGTTTACAGGTCGAGGTAAACCCCATTCATGGGTTTACAGGTCGAGGTAAACCCCATTCATGGGTTTACAGGTCGAGGTAAACCCCATTCATGGTTTACAAGTAGGTGCGAGATAATCTACCGAGCGGGGGATCGAGCCACTGTATGAGGCAACCGAAAGCTTAAATGGAGGGGACCAAGAGCTGGCGGTTCTGCCCGGCTGGTACAATTAGGTCAATAGAATACTGACCTAATATCTTGTGGTCGGATAAAAATTTCGTAGTAGTAGTAGTAATAGCACGTGCATGTTGCAGAGTAATAGTGAACAGTGCACGTGCATGTTCACCTCAGGGTGTCCCTAATCGGGTACAGGAAGCTAGGTGTTAGGCTTATCAAGGTCCACCTAACTCAACCACTGACCTCCTCAGGATGCCACCCACAACAGCTGCCTAACTCCTGAGTACCAATTTACTGCTATTCAGTGGATAGGAGTAGGAGTAGGTGGTGGTGGGGGGGGGCGCAAATAGTGATGCAAAAACTGTTTTCCCCCCAGGCAATCAGTACGAACAGTCAACAACAGCTGGAGGACGCATATACATCTCTAATTGAGCGCACCTTACGTGTGGGCTCGGATATTAAGCATCTGTTAGGCTCGGGATCATAGCAACACCATCAGAATAGTTTCACTACGCATGCGCGGAGTGCTCACTCGTAAATATTTGACCGCGGCCGGTCTGAAGTCAGTGTGTTGTCAGCCAGAGGAGAGGGCGGTACTCAGTGATCCTGTGGTGCTGGATGTTCCTGTGTTCCCCTGTTACACCGTATCGCGACGCTCTTCACCCCTGTGACGTTACAGGGTGTTGCTGAACTGTATATATATATATATATATATATATATATATATATTATATCTATATATATATATATATATATATATATATATATATATATATATATACTTGACGTTCCGCGCGCTCTATGATTCCACGAGGCGCTACATTTGTGTCTTGGTTTCTCCCATCACCAGAACAACTTGAGAATATTAACGTTGTCGCCGGAAGTGTCTTGACTCCAAGCCCTTAGGTCTCCGACGCCAAGGTGACGACGCTGCTACACCTCAGGAATAGTGTCCGTCCGGATGGCTTTGTGAGGCAGGCCTTGGGTAAGTCCCTGCCAAGTCTTACAGTTTTGCAGCGGAGTGTAAATTGTTATTGTCTGCTCTCTACTGGAGATCAGAGCACTCCTCAGGCTCTGCTGACACGGGTTTAGTTAGGCTGTCATGATAAATCGACTTAGACACAACTGTAATGTGCAAAAATCACTTATGAATACAACATTTAATCTAAGTTTCTGACAGACACTCCTGATTCGGATTTACTGTAGATAATTCTGATGCGGACTTTTTTATGCCCTTTATGTATAGGTTATAAGCAAAGGCTTCACTCCAACGAAGCCGAATATTTGTTCTATAATCGATTACTAAACATATGGCACAGATTATCAAGAAGTATAATTAAACGAAAAATCGATTAAACAGGTACTTCGGAAATCTGCGGCATATACTTTACTGCACTGATATACTAAGCTTTCTGAAAGCTGGCTGCCAGCTGGGATCAATGGTAATGGTATGGTGCTTGTAATCATTTGACAATATGGAGGGGTAATTTATTTTTGTATTATACATAACCCTGTGAACAGATGAGTGAAAGACTGTATATATTCCTTTAGCGCTCATGAGGCACCACGGGCCTGTGTGTAGAACCACTTTAAAAAGGAGTATTTTGCTACCTGACTGAACAGTTCTTGTTTTTATGCTTTGAGTATCGCGTGCTCCCTGCGCCCTGGCAATAAAGGTGACTGCTCTGATACTACTGGCTGTAAGAGTAGTGCTGCAACCCATCCTCCTAAATAGATAGGACCTATTCTGACGATCGTCATTAGTTACGAATTCGTACGTGCTTAGCTTTTAGAAAGCGGTATACTGATTAGTAAGGAATTCTTTTAAAATAAATGAAGCTAAAACGCAAACTTATATATTCCTAAGTCTAGTATAGCGCACGTGTGTACTATATTAGGTCTCATATATAGTGTATTAGGCCTAAGGAGGTTAGGTTAGTTTAGTTTGTCAAAGCAACGCAAGTGAAAAATAGTTTTCCGGTTTGTCCAACTCAACAGTTCAGATTTCTACTACCACGGGCTCACCATAGCCTGTGCTACTTGGAATATATGTTCCGAGTAGCTGAATATAAAACAGCAACAACTACTTTCTAATTTCGTTGTACGTCGATATATATACTGTGGTCCTCATGGTTACTATAAGTACTACCAGAACAGGAGGACGGGCTGCAATAATTATAGTGAATAATTGCTGTTACGTTGTTAATAATATTAATGGCGGTGGTAATATTTACAGTAAGGGTGTGGTGACAAAGGTGGTATTATTAATAGTAAGGTAATAATACTGGTGGGAAAATTAGCGGTAAGGATGATGACGGTCGTAAGAATAATGATGGTGACTAATGTATGGGGTAATATTAATAGCAATATTAATCATAGGAATTGAAAAAGATGAGACATTGAAACAAAAATATACAATCCATGTGGCCAGAACAAAATAGTTGCATTGTAAACCCATCAAAGGTCCGTAGCCTCAAGTGCAAGAACCGGATTTCTCCTGCTTGCAGGTTCCAGCCGCGGAAGTCAGATAATATAACCTACAACACCACTTATCACCGGAAGTGCCAGTGCTCTGTAGAGTGAGCATTGAATATAGGGATGCTCGGACGTCTAGAGTTGAAAACTTAGTTTTCAATGTTGGTACACATGGGAGAGCCGTAAACGAAAACTGGAAATATTGGAAACAAAACCTGTCAAAATATTTTTGTTGCTTATTTCCATCTGCTGTTTTAACCCAGCACAAAGCGTGTCCGTAAGTGGCTCTGTACGTGTTGCTGCTTTAAGTGACGTCTAAGAGTGTCTAGCTACGTGTATTGCTATATCATAGTGGCAGAGCTTTCTCCTGATACTTACCTTTAGTTCTGTGTCGTACCCTTCATCCTTGCTTTCCTTCCCAACAACTTGGAATGTCATTAAATTAATCTCTTACGTTTCCTTCCTCCTTGTTTCCTTCTATACAACATAAAACGTCATTCATTTGTGTAGCCTACACCAGCTTCATCTCCGCCCTGCAGAACGGATTAGATAATTTATTTTCTTGTGTACTTAAGTATTTGAAAAATTTATTGATATACTGTATTTTTATTCATTTGATATCAAAAGTTCTAAACAAATGAATAGACAATTTTGTGACCAGAAGGGATTCGTATTAACTTTGTTACTGTTGTTGACCCTGCTACATATTGCTAGGCTGCAGGCGTTGTAATGCTGCCGTGGGCTACTCTTTAGGCTAACTGGTAATGGTATTTATAAAACTCTTCCAACGTTTGTTGTTTGTGTGTAGATACTCGGGCTCTGATAGTGCTTGTTGTTGGTGTATAGTTAGCCTGGTTTTCTCTTAGTACTTGTTTCTGTACATTTAGTCTGGCTCTTATAATGATTATCTGTCTTTTAAGTAATCTTAACTGGCTCCTTCAGGCCTGGCCCCTAATCCAGACGAGTATGTCGAATGAAAAATTAAGACTACCTTTAACAATTATTAACAATGTATATATACAACACAAAATGTATGTATACAAGACACAATGTATGTATACAAGACACAATGTGTATACAAAAGTCCATGTATATATACAAGACAACGTATATATACAAGACAACGTATATATAAAAGACAATATATCTACAAGGCAATGTATATTTACAACACATTCATAATAGTGCTAGAGAATTCCCAGTTCCAATTTGCAGGAGCTAATGGGTAGAAATGCCCCAGTAGCCTATTAACTATGCACGTAATCACCATTATTTACTTGGCCTTCCATTCATGTACCCAGTTGGCCTGGGTACATGAATGGAACAGGTGGGAACTCGTAAGTTAAACAAATGCTACGCACCGGAAAATCCTAACCACACCCCAAATACTATAATATGCCATATAACTCACGTGTACAATAGCTGAGGAGTAGCACATGCAGCCAGTCTGATAACCACACTGCCATTGGCGGTTTAAACTAGCACGGGGCAGCTGGAATCGCTTCGTCCTTTGCTGTTGCCAGATCAGAGTAACTGTCATTTATGGGCAGCTTGTCCTAACATAACAGTGAAATAACTACACTATATTGTAATTAGCAATCATCTACATGAATAACCGATAATGCTGCCAACATATTGCCCAGGACTTGGTAAATCACGAGTGTTAAAAGTCGTTTCTTTAGATCTGATACCTATACTAGGTTGATACCTGGTTGATGGGGTTCTGGGAGTTTTACTTCCCAAGCCCGGCCCGAGGCCAGGCTTGACTTGTGAGAGTTTGGTCCACTAGGCTGTTGCTTGGAGCGGCCCGCAGGCCCACATACCCACCACAGCCCGGTTGTATATGGGCAGTGCAAAACGGTCACCAGATAGTGCGACACGGTGGTTGGCAGGGTCAAGTTGGGAGAGTTGCCTTGGGCAGGTTGCTACAAGGGATAAATCTCTCAACCATTCTGAACATTCCCTATTCTGGGTAGGATAATTGTCAAGAATAATAGGGTTAGGGTATCTTTTTCGCAATGTGAATTATCTGTAACTTGTGTTTGTTATATATTTACCATTACAAGATGTGAAAATTTAATTGCTGTCTTGGTCTTGTTGGCTAGTAACAACTTTGACCTAGTTGGTATAATATTTCAGTGACATAGTGTATGTGATGAATTCTCCATGCTGGGGTCGGGGCAGGTCAGCTGTATTTATGTTGAAAGGCGTGGGTGAAAGGCAACTTTCTTGTAACACTCCACTTTTCAATTCAGTTTTGTACCAAAGTAGCTGCGATATTGAACACGGATGTTCTGTTGTTTATGAAGCTGTATAGTGTAGTAGTGAATCTCTGTTGAAGCCCTAGTTCTGATATCTTGTATTTTATTTTTTCTACCACAGACGTGGCCTCACATTTACAATTCTAACTAACATGTATACATTTTCCTATGTCTTCCATGAACTGGATTAGAGGTCTGTTAACATATAGTTCAATGATTTATTGAACAATCCTCCACAGGTGACGGGATGCTTTTAAAATGCAAATCTAATTTACATGTATAAATACATTTACGTCTGTCCTACATAAACAGTTTTCGAGGTTTGTTCTTTTATATATTATGTGATTAATGTAATGAGTGAGTCTGGTGTTGACAACGGCTTTAATCAGGCCGAAACGTTCACTTACTTTCACATTTCTCTGTGTTGTCTGTGGATTTTCCGCATAAAAATGATCCGTGTTTTGTGATCGTCAATTGCATATATATATATATATATATATATATATATATATATATATATATATATATATATATATATATATATGCGAACAAGCCTGAATGGTCCCCAGGACTATATGCGAATGATGTGTATGTGTGTATAATATATATCTTCTGGGGTGTGAGTTTCATTCATATATATATATATATATATATATATATATATATATATATATATATATATATATATATATTTATATATATATTTAATAACCTAGAAGGGGTACCACCTCTCGTGCAAGTGTAGGGACCCATAGCCTCTGAGAAGAAAATAAAGAGTACTCAGAGAAGACCTTGTGGATCCTCACTGAACACTTTGATATTTTCCTCTCCTACCACCCCTATTCTTTTGGTATGTGTGTATATATATATATATCTAATATATATATATATATATATATATATATATATATATATATTATATATATATATATATATATATATATATATATATGTTGTTAAATATAACCGAAAAAGTAAGATTAATAATTCTAACACGAATTTTCTCAATTTTCTTATGTTTCTTTTACTGTCGATGGTAATTGAAAAATCAATTCTCCAAAATTCAATTTATTTGTAGTCTGACGCGACGTGAACGCGTTTCGTAATAACGTGTTACATTTCAAAGACTTTAGTTTACACACACACACAACTGTAACCTGAAAACACTTAACAGAGTTTTACTAATTCCAACGCTAAACAGCTTGTCTTATATACTCGCATTTGGGTGAGGTGATATGTTGAAACAGTTTTGGATGAGGTGAACAAACTTTTGACCAACACAAGACAGAACACGGTTCAATGGTATAAATTGGATAAGTGAAAGGGAAGAATGGAAGTAACTGCAAAGGGCCTATTGGCCTATACTTCCTCTTGATGCTTCTATATTGGTACGGAGTCTTGAAGTGGGTCGAATATAGTTGTGCATTAATTGGCTGTTGATTGTTGGTGTTGACTGGTGTTTCAGTTACCATCGACAGTAAAAAGAAACATAAGAAATATTGAGAAAATTCATGTTAGAATTATTAATCTTACTTTTTCGGTCATATTAACAATATGTTTACAAGAAAGACTGCTACCAATATATATATATATATATATATATATATATATATATATATATATATATATATATATATATATACATATATATATATATATATATACTATATATATATATGTATATATATATATATATATATATATATATATAATATATATATATATATATATATATATATATATATATACATACACACACACACCCACACACACCACACATATATATATATATATATATATATATATAATATATATATATATATATATATATATGTCGTACCTAGTAGCCAGAACGCACTTCTCGTCCTACTGTGCAAGGCCCGATTTGCCTAATAAGCCAAGTTTTCCTGAATTTATATATTTTTCTAAATTTTTTCGTATGAAATGTTTAAGCTCTCCATTTCACTATGTATGAGTTCATTTTTTTAAATTTAAGTCAAAACTAACGTAGATATATGACCGAACCTAACCTACCCTACCTAACCTAACCTATCTTAGCATAACCTAACCTAAACTAACCTATAATATATATATTATATATAATTTGTTCTACTTTGATAGGGTAAAACAGCTGAAGAAACTAGTGTATTGTTAAGTACTTAACCACAGAGGGTGATTAAGATACATTTACAAGTTCAAATTTCAGTTACATCGCATATATTACATCATTGATGCATTACATAATCAATCTTTGGTGTAAGTCTAGTATATGATCGTGTTCCAGTATTCAGATATAGTATTTACAGAGCTCAGCATATATTAAACCAGGGGGAAGGGGCGAAAGTCTGTCAATAAGGGACATTCTACAATATAATGTTTAAGGGAGTGCATGTTTTCTGTTTCACAAAATTGTCACACAGTGTATTTACATTTCAAGTTAGTGAAAACTGCCAGATACGTCTATATCCCAGGTGTATTCTGGCCACTATAACATCACATTGCCGAGTTCTTGCTCAGTTGGTTCTTTATATGAATGTCTCATCTCGATATTCACCATAATGGTTTAATGCTATAGCTTTCAGGCCTGTCATATGCTATTTTACATATCTCTGAGCACTATATTACATTGTTCTTTTTCGTCATGATATTGTCACTATACTCCTGTATCAGGGCTATAGTTGTATTGGTCCCTCTATGGTTTCTAAACCCATGTTGTCTGGTGTTAGACTTTGATTCTTCTTCCATGTACTTCACCGGTTAATTATATTATCGAATAGCTTGCCTGGTCCCTCGCGAGGAAAATTAGTCTTTAATTTTCTGTTTGAGTTGGGGAGTTTCCCGGCGGACGGATTAATATGATATGTTGGAAATAGTCCGGTTAAAAGAGGTGCATTTAATATTTGTGTATATTGATGGTTTGCGGTCACATGGAGGTTAGTCAATACCATTTTGTTTATTTTGGTAATGCCCGGTGTCTTGTTCTTAAGACCAGTTTTTTTTACCTCTGCGATAGCAATGTGGTTTATAAGGTGGCACTTATTGCGTATGTTGTTAAGGGCTATTGTTTGTGTTGGAAGTAATGTTTCAGCTCTGGTATCGACTAAATTTCTGGTGGGACTAAAGTTTATGTTATCCTAAGGGATAATAGCTTAAGGGATAATATCATAAGAAATAATAGCCTAAGGGATAATAGCCTAAGGGATAATAGCCTAAGGGATAATAGCCTAAGGGATAATATCATAAGGGATAAGAAACAATTCTAAATAATTTTCCAATACCTCTTAAATTCATGTTCTCGTTCCCCGTTTTGGTACAGCTTATTTCCTGCGGGGTCTTCAAGGTGAGGTGTGGTCTCGATTGAGGCTCCTATCACCTTTGACTATTTTCCAAAACTTTTATGAGTTTTTGTGGTCCATTTAGGTTTGGTTTATTAGTTCATCCTATTATTTGATGTATTCTGTTTTGCGTAAGCCTTGAAGTTCATCCTGTAGCTCCCTATGTAGTCTTTTGCGCTCGCCAGTCCATTCGTTGTGTGTTGCATGTTGTAGGAGGTTGATATATCTGGTTTGCAGTGTTGTGAGTGCAACTGTGGCTGGGGGTGGGGGATGGGTGCGTTATGTGATGAGATGCGGGGACATGTTCGTTGAAGCCTTTTTCAATGATATTTACCCGTTTATTTAGTTCTTTATTCATGCTTGATGTTTCATTTTTTCTAAAGCTTGCGACACGCATTTCGTGTGTAGTGCTTTTGGATGCCTCCCGGTCAGTTTTAGTATATTGAAATCTCGGGGGTTGTGAGGGATTCTCGCGGTTGTGAGGGTTTGTTGTTGGTCATTTTTTTTTGAGATATATACAAGAGTTGTTACATTCTTGTACAGCCACTAGTACGCGTAGCGTTTCGGGCAGGTCCCTGGAATACGATCCCCTGCCGCGAAGAATCGTTTTTTCATCAAAGTACACATTTTACTGTTGCGTTAAACAGAGGCTACAGTTAAGGAATTGCGCCCAGTAAATCCTCCCCGGCCAGGATACGAACCCATGACATAGCGCTCGCGGAACGCCAGGAGAGTGCCTTACCACTACACCACGGAGACTGTTTAAACGTTATTATTGGAAGGTAGTCGCTTGAGCCCCTCTCTATGCGGGTGCTGAGGAAGCGGTGGTTTTGACATTATTATGTCTAGTCTGTTACGGTGACCCTGTCTGATGGAAGTTGGGAAGCCTCACCCACGAGCTCTGTTCACACCCCCCCCCCCAACGCTACCCGTCCTCTCAACAAACGGGTCGCTTTTGTAACAACGGTACAAATGCAATCTACTGTGAAAAGTAATGACTCACAAATATGTACGTTTTCCATGTATCGGATTCGATAGGTTAGGTGGGTTCCTTGGGTTCATAAGTTGCTGGTTGGTTAGAAGGTTGGAATGTTTACGGAGTTACATATCAAGAGAACGGACTTATCATCGACATGAACAGCAATATTCGCCTTAGTGCCCGACTATACAAACAAATCAACACATCACGGGTTATATAATGAGAGAAATTGAGGAATTAAACAACGAGAGAAAGCGGCACATAGAAAAAAGAAAATGACACAAAGAAAAAAGTGGACAAGAAATGGAAGAGAATGAAACAAAGGCCCACGTTTACCCAGTATATGCCCACGTTTACCCAGCATAGGCCTACGTTCACCCGGAGCATGCACACTATAAATGTACATCACAGTTCGTTAATTTGTTTTTACTAAGCAGCTGAATGGAAATTCGAGGTCGTCACATGAACATAGTTATTCTTTGAAACACGTCTCTTTCATGCTTAAGTCGATCCTTTTTTCCCGAGTATTAAGGAATCATAAACAAAAAATAATCGTATTTACAATGTAAGGCGGGTAGAAAAACCACTCAGCCACTTATGGCAAAATGGGCCAATTTCGAGGATCATATTTTGGTGTAAATAATAGGGTTGTGGGTTAGCATAATTGAAAGTGGGTGAGGAGTGACCGTCAGGCTGTTTGGCGGGGAAGGCGCTTCCTGGAGGTGAATGTTCTGGCGAGGCTTCTGATCGCCCCTTTGTTGGACACCCGCCATGTTGGATACCTCTGGTGGATACTGTTTTGACACACCCTCTCTTGGACACCCCTCCTGCATATCCGTCTCTTGCACACCCTTTATGGCACAACCCTCTTGCACACCCTCTCTTGAACACCCTCTCTTGCACTCCCTCTTCGACATTCAAAATCCCCAATGAGTAGGCGTTGATACATGGCACGCTAGGAAAGTGACACACAGAACAACTGTACCACTTACATGGCTTGTACCAATCCCCATGCCAAATGGTATAGCCTCCTTGCAGTCAGTAGTGGGTGGAAGAGAGGACAGGCCGTGCGCTTCCCCCCCCCCCCCCATCGTATATTTGGTGTCAACCACCAAAGAGCAGGCGGATCTATACCCAGAGGGGTGTGCCGCTCTTATCAACTAATAAAAACGAACAGCTTTCTTTTACCTGGAACTTTAGACACCCAGTCCACAAATTCTTAAATAAAGGTGACGATGTTTCGGTTTGACCTGGACCATTTACTCCCAAAACTTTGTTTCGCATAAAGTCTTCCAGTTTGCTGGATGGTGAGTGGCCTCGCGGGTACTTCTCAGGGTGCCTTGTGACTTGAGAATGCTTATAAATATATTTTTGCTTCAAAAATATTTTTTGAAACGAATACAGACTTCCCAAATTTAGTTTTAACGTGATTTGTTGTATAGCCTATCATTTGATAGCTAAATACGTTTCCAAATGTAACTTAATTATTTCATTTATATCCATAAAACATTTAACGAAAATCATTGTTCTGACAAGCAAATTTATATAAGCAATAAATCAACATAATTTAAATTAAGAAACATATGAGCTATAAATTATAAACTAAAACTGAGCATTGTTAAAAAAATGATAAAAACTGGATATAAAGTAACAAAGATGTACAAATTTAATACAATTACGCCAACAATTGCATTAGTTGTATTACAATCCAGGATGATGGTCACAGCCTCATTTTGTACTTCATCAACGCCTTGTATTTGTTTAGAACAACTGGATCCGGTATTTATGTACGAACATATTTTAAGTTAATGACAAATCCATTACTAATAAGAGTTCTGAGAGGTGCATGTCAGTCAATTTTTTTAACATAGGCTTATGGTGAAATTTGCATTATTAACCTCGATTCCAAAAGTATTTATAAGATTCAATTGATTCCAAGGATATGCCATTAATAGTGTTCACTTTGAGCACAAGTTGCGCAGTTTGCGTATGGTGTAACATGACAGTGGGACATCAACACGTGATCAGGGGTAAACATGACAGTGGGACAGCAACACGTGGTCAGGGGTAAACATGACAGTGGGACAGCAACACGTGATCAGGGTAAACATGACAGTGGGACAGCACACGTGGTCAGGGGTAAACATGACAGTGGGACAGCAACACTTTGATCAGGGGTAAACATGACAGTGGGACATCACACGTGGTCAGGGTTAACATGACAGTGGGACATCAACACGTGGTCAACATGAGGCTACAGGAACATAACGGAGCAGCACTTTGTTTATGCCTCCGGGCTGTGAATATCATACGCGATCCACCCTCAGCACTACGTTGACCACACGACTACCACACTACCTATTATTTCAAAATGTAATCTAATTTAATTTAAATTCGTTGTTTTATCTTGGGCTGATATTTTGAGAGCACTTTCAGCTCGAAAGAGGCTAGAGCCGATATTTTTGCCTCAAACCCTTAACCAGCCACCTCCTCGCTCCTCAACTCTCTCTCCCTCCTTTCCCTCTCTTTCTCTCCCTTTCCCTCTCTCTTTCTCTGTCTCGCTGCGACTCCCTACACCATTACCGTCACACAAGCTAGAGTATCAGCCCTCTCCTCCTCCTCCTCCGCCTGCTGTTATTCAAATTAGAACTGCCTGTGTTTTTCTGTTCTGCGGACCGCTCCAGGGCGTACCGTTCTGGCGACATCTGCTCTGCTTATCGCCACAAACCATCCATTTTCCTGATGACCGACAACTCGGTGTGCGCAACGAAATGCGAAGAAAAGTACCTATATATATTAACACAGAAATCACACTTTACCTATATATATATATATATATATATATATATAATATATATATATATATATTAATATATATATATATATATATATATTTGTGTGTGTGTTCTCTGTAACTGTAGCTTTGCAATATATATATATATATATATATATAATTATCTATATATAATATATATATATATCTTACAATCTGATGTTCCGTGTAACAATTGTGTATCCGATGGTGATATAGAGTTATGTGGTGCTATACAGGCGGATGAATAGAGACAATGTGTCTGCCTCGTTAACTTCATGTTAATATAGTTAAGATAAAACTGCATCATATATGCATATATATATTCTATAGAAATACATATCATATGTGTGTGTGTAGGGAATGTATTATATACATTCAACAACATTAAATGTACATATAAAAAGCTTGAGCTTCTTTATAGAAAACCAAGACCCACAATACATATGTCTAAAATTAACTTCAGACCGACACTCCTCACCCTCCCCCCCCCCGCCCCCCCGGCCTCCTCCATTAAAAAAAAGTCCTTTAACCAGAACACCAAACATGTACACAGACACCTGAGCGTGTATATGTGAGTGTTATACACCGTAATCATCTGCAGACATCCATATTGTTTAAAAACATACGAGAAACCTTGCACACACACACTCAACTCCCTGACAAGAGAGAGCAAGCTTAGCTTAGCTGCCCAACACACACACACACACACATCGCCCAGCAAGGCAGACAGACAGCCCGCCTGCTCTCACAACTCACACTGTATTCCCATTTATAAATTGATGTCTTCACATGTGCCTCTTCATCTTCCTTACTACAAAACAAAAAATGGGATTTAGGTTGTAATTTGTAGGCGTGATGGGGATGAAGGAGAGGGGCGGGGGGGGGGGGTGGGGGACGCGTGGGATCACTGTTTACTGACCCAAATGTTTTAGGGTTTACGAAGGTAGAAATGGTGGAGAGTAGGGTGGAGGGTGGTACACAGTTGTGGTCATAGGTCCACGAATCTAGAGCGCTGTCCACTCAGCCACCAGCCCCCCTGTGTGTGTGTGTACTCACCTATTTCTCACCTATTTGTGCTTGCGGGGGTTGAGCTTTGGCTCTTGATCCCGCCTCTCAACTGTCAATCAACTGGTGTACAGGTTCCTGAGCCTACTGGGCTCTATCATATCTACCCTTGAAACTGTGTATGGAGTCAGCCTCCACCACTCACTGCCTAAAGCATTCCATCCGTTAACTACTCTGACACTGAAAAAGTTCCTTCTAACGTCTCTGTGGCTCATGTGGGTACTCAGTTTCCACCTGTGTCCCTTGTTCGCGTCCCCAGTGTTGAATAGTTTGTCCTTGTCTACCCGGTCGATTCCTCTGAGGATTTTGTAGGTTGTGATCATATCTCCCCTTACTCTTCTGTCTTCCAGTGTCGTAAGGTGCATTTCCCGCAGCCTTTCCTCGTAACTCATGCCTCTTAGTTCTGGACTAGTCTAGTGGCATACCTTTGGACTTTTTCCAGTTTCGTCTTGTGCTTGACAAGTACGGCTCCATGCTGGGGCTGCATACTCCAGGATGGTCTTACATATGTGGTGTACAAGATTCTGAATGATTCCTTACACAGGTTCCTGAACGCTGTTCTGATGTTAGCCAGCCTCGCATATGTGTGTGTGTGTGTGTGTGTGTGTGTGTGTTGTGTGTTGTGTGTGGTGGTGTGTGTGTGTGTGTGTGTACTCACCTAGTTGTGCTTGCGGGGTTGAGCTCTGGCTCTTTGGTCCCGCAAAGTCCTGTGTGTGTGTGTGTGTGTTTATTTATCTAGTTGTATTCACCTAGTATGGTCATTGTGCACACTACTTGAGAGTGCTCTCAGAACCCGGGTTGACGGTGAAGAGCTCACCAGACTTTCCTCTCCTCTACTGCTTATAACGCCCTCTGCTTGTACGGCACTACAGCAAACATTCACATGAAAGGTTACTGGTGGGTGTGTCTGCCTCTACTACGAAGTTACTGGTAAACGTCACTGACGATCATTGATGTCGGAGTTTATGATTACAACCAATTCCCATATTTCCATTTGTAATTGAATTAAAACAAAAATACGAAGTTATGTTAAATATTTCTCAGTGTTTTTTGCAATCTTGTGCGGAAAGATTTCGACGCCTCTTAGATACGTATCTAAATAAGTGTGTCGTCGGCTACTGGTTAGAAATGTGTGCGTGATGGTGTTTGGGCGGCGAGCAGCAGCCTGCCATGACATGTACGGCTTTGTACAATGAGGCCTTCAGCAGGTTTGTGTAATACACTTGACACTGGATCTAACGGAGCAGAACCATTGTTGCTGCTGCACACTCACCAACAGGCACACGCAAGCCAACGTCCACACTCACACACACACTCACACTCACACAGTTGTGTATGAGGTCTCCCGCCGAGTGGAGAGCTCTTGTGAGTGTATGAGGGTCTCCCGGCCGAGTGGAGAGCTCCTGTGAGTGTATGAGGGTCTCCCGCCGAGTAGAGAGCTCCTGTGAGTGTATGAGGGTCTCCCGGCCGAGTGGAGAGCTCCTGTGAGTGTATGAGGGTCTCCCGGCCGAGTAGAGAGCTCCTGTGAGTGTATGAGGGTCTCCCGGCCGAGTGGAGAGCTCCTGTGAGTGTATGAGGGTCTCCCGGCCGAGTGGAGAGCTCCTGTGAGTGTATGAGGGTCTCCCGGCCGAGTAGAGAGCTCCTGTGAGTGTATGAGGGTCTCCCGGCCGAGTGGAGAGCTCCTGTGAGTGTATGTGGGTCTCCCGGCCGAGTGGAGAGCTCCTGTGAGTGTATGAGGGTCTCCCGGCCGAGTAGAGAGCTCCTGTGAGTGTATGTGGTCTCCCGGCCGAGTGGAGAGCTCCTGTGAGTGTATGAGGGTCTCCGGCCGAGTGGAGAGCTCCTGTGAGTGTATGAGGGTCTCCCGGCCGAGTGGAGAGCTCCTGTGAGTGTATGGTGTCTCCCGGACGAGTGGAGAGCTCCTGTGAGTGTATGAGTGTCTCCCGGCCGAGTGGAGAGCTCCTGTGAGTGTATGAGTGTCTCCCGGCCGAGACATAAACGTAGGGGCAGACTTTCTTTCACCTGGTGCCTGTTTTCACCAAGCAGCAAATAGTTACGTGGGAATTAGACAGTTGTTGTTGTTGTTGTTGTTGTGTGTGTGTGGGGGGGGGGGACATTAGATAAGCGACGGTTAGAAATGCGGGTTTCAAGAGCTAGTATCTCGATCCTGCAGGCATAAATAATAAATACACACACACGCACACACACACCACACACACACAACACACACACACACACACACACCACACACACACACACACACACACACACACCACACACACAATTTGGCATTAAATATGCCAAAACTAGAACAGAAGAAAAAGAGGTGATATGATCACTACATACAAAATAGTAACAGGAATTGATAAAATCGATAGGGAAGATTTCCTGAGACCTGGAACTTTAAGAACAAGAGGTCATATATTTAAACTAGCTAAACGCAGATGGCGAAGGAATATAAGAAAATTCACTTTCGCAAACAGAGTGGTAGACGGTTGGAACAAGTTGGGGGAGAAGGTGGTGGAGGCCAAGACCGTCAGTAGTTTCAAAGCGTTATATGACAAAGAGTGCTGGGAAGACGGGACACCACGAGCGTAGCTCTCATCCTGTAACTACACTTAGGTAATAACACTTAGGTAATTACACACACACACACACACACACACACACCACACACACACACACACCACACACACACACACACACACACACACACACACACACACATATGCATACACACACATACACACACACATACCACAGGGTTCAGTTCTTGCACCAGTGATGTTTATTGTCTACATAAATGATCTACCAGTTGGTATACAGAATTATATGAACATGTTTGCTGATGATGCTAAGATAATAGGAAGGATAAGAAACTTAGATGATTGTCATGCCCTTCAAGATGACCTGGACAAAATAAGTACATGGAGCACCACTTGGCAAATGGAATTTAATGTTAATAAATGCCATGTTATGGAATGTGAATAGGAGAACATAAACCACACACAACCTATATATTATGTGAGAAATCTTTAAAGAATTCTGATAAAGAAAGAGATCTAGGGGTGGTTCTAGATAGAAAACTATCACCTGAGGACCACATAAAGAATATTGTGCGAGGAGCCTATGCCACGCTTTCTAACTTCAGAATTGCTTTTAGTACATGGATGGCGATCTCTCATCTCATCTTACAGGAAGAGTTAGCTCTCATCCTGTAACTACACTTAGGTAATTACACACACACATACACTCATTTTTTATAAGGGGCCTATGGCTGAGTAGTCAGCGCGTAGGATTTGTAGTCCTATGGCCCGGCAATCGATCCCAGGCTATGACGGAAACAAATGGTCAGATTTTCTTTCACCCTAATGCACCTGTTACCTAGCAGTAAATAGGTACCTGGGAGTTAGACAGCTGTTACGGCTGCTCCTGTTTGTGTGTGTGTGTGAAAAAAAGTTGATTGACAGTTGAGAGGGCGAGCCGAAAGAACCAGGGGCCAGATTCACGAAGCAGTTACGCAAGCACTTACGAACCTGTACATCTTTTCTCAGTCTCTGGCGGCTTTGTTTACAATTATTAAACAGTTAATGAGCTCCGAAGCACCAGGAGACTGTTTATAACAATAACAACAGTTGATTGGGAAGTTTTCATGCTTGTAAACTGTTTAATAAATATAACCAAAGCCGTCAAAGATTGAGGAAAGATGTACACGTTCGTGAGTACTTGCGTAACTGCTTCGTGAATCTGGCCCAGAGCTCAACCCCCGCAAGCACAACTAGCTGAATACACACACACACACACAACGCTTTATACTGCTTACGTGAGACCAGTCTTAGAGTATGCGGCCTCATCATGGAGCCCCCACCTAAAGAAACACATTTGAAAACTGGAAAAAGGTTCAGAAATTTGCGACGAGGCTTGTCCCAGAGTTTCATGGGGGTGGGATACGATGAGCAACTGAAGAACTGAACTTGACGACGTTAGAAAAAAGGAGGGAGCGGGGAGTATGGTAGCAGCATACAAAATACTTTTGGGGATTGACAGAGTGGAAATAGACGAAACGTTCGCACGGAATACCATCAGAACGAGGGGACATGGGTGGCGGCTGGAAACTCAGATGAGTCCCAGAGATGTTAGAACATTTTCTTTTTTCCTGCAGACACAAATAGGTAAGCACACACGCACCTAGTTAGGGAAGACATGATTACCACCTACAAATTTATCAGAGGAATTGACAAGGTGGACAAGACAAACTATTTATCATGGGTGAAACACGAACAAGGGACACAGTTACCCAAATGACCCATAGAGACATCATAAACAATTCCGTCAGGGTGATTAACACATGAAATGCACTAGGAAGGGATGTGGTAGAGGCAGACTCTATACTAGTGCATGCTTCAAATGTCGTTATGATAAGAGTCCAATAGGCTCAGGAACCTGTACACCAGAGGCGGGACCGAAGAGCCGAAGTTCAACCCCAGCATGCACTACTAGGCGAGGGGGGAACACTAACTACATTTAGCATCTGATTGTTGACTGGTATGACTGGCTGTACTGAGGCAGAAATGTGTGTCATTAGACCGTGTCCGGTATGTCCCCGTGGGTGTGGTCTAGGATTTTCGTAGGCACGTACCCCCTTACCTCTAGTGAGTGTTTCTTGACCTCTAGTGCGTGTCTCTTGACCTCTAGTGCGTGTCTCTTGACCTCTAATGCGTGTCTCTTGACCTCTAGTGTGTGTCTCTTGACCTCTAGTGCGTGTCTCTTGACCTCTAGTGTGTGTTTCTTGACCTCTAGTGAGTGTCTATTGACCTCTAGTGAGTGTCTCTCGACCTGTAGTGCATGTCTCTTGACCTCTAGTGCGTGTCTCTTGACCTCTAGTGCGTGTCTCTTGACCTCTAGTGCGTGTCTCTTGACCTCTAGTGCATGTCTCTTGACCTCTAGTGCATGTCTCTTGACCTCTAGTGTGTGTCTCTTGACCTCTAGTGCGTGTCTCTTGACCTCTAGTGTGTGTCTCTTGACCTCTAGTGCATGTCTCTTGACCTCTAGTGCGCGTCTCTTGACTTCTAGTGCGTGTCTCTTGACCTCTAGTGCGTGTCTCTTGACCTCTAGTGCGTGTCTCTTGACCTCTAGTGCATGTCTCTTGACCTCTAGTGCGTGTCTCCTGACCTCCAGTGAGTGTCTCTTGACCTCTAGTGCATGTCTCTTGACCTCTAGTGCGTGTCTCTTGACCTCTAGTGTGTGTCTCTTGACCTCTAGTGCATGTCTCTTGACCTCTAGTGCGCGTCTCTTGACCTCTAGTGAGTGTCTCTTGACCTCTAGTGAGTGTCTCTTGACCTTTAGTGAGTGTCTCTCGACCTGTAGTGCATGTCTCTTGACCTCTAGTGCGTGTCTTTTGACCTCTAGTGAGTGTCTCTTGACCTCTAGTGAGTGTCTCTTGACCTCTAGTGAGTGTCTCTTGACCTCTAGTGAGTGTCTCTCGACCTGTAGTGCGTGTCTCTTGACCTCTAGTGCGCGTCTCTTGACCTCTATGCGTGTCTCTTGACCTCTAGTGCATGTCTCTTGACCTCTAGTGCGTGTCTCTTGACCTCTAGTGCATGTCTCTTGACCTCTAGTGCGTGTCTCTTAACCTCTAGTGCGTGTCTCTTGACCTCTAGTGCGTGTCTCTTGACCTCTAGTGCGTGTCTCTTGACGTCTAGTGCGTGTCTCTTGACCTCTAGTGCGTGTCTCTTGACCTCTAGTGCGTGTCTCTTGACCTCTAATGCGTGTCTCTTGACCTCTAGTGCGTGTCTCTTGACCTCTATGCGTGTCTCTTGACCTCTAGTGCGTGTCTCTTGACCTCTAGTGCGTGTCTCTTGACCTCTAGTGGCATGGACCCCAGCAAGCACACTTCGTAACCACGTCGTTATGTTTTCCCC
>WNGS01113158.1:7168228-7182424 GCA_020271785.1 Procambarus virginalis | reverse complement strand
GCAGTAAATAGGTACCTGGGTGTTAGTCAGCTGTCACGGGCTGCTTCCTGGGGGTGGAGGCATGGTCGAGGACCGGGCCGCGGGGACACTAAGCCCCGAAATCAACTCAAGATAACCAAGATAACCAAACCCCCTCACATTCTCTTCCACCCCCTCACATTCTCTTCCACCCCCCCCCTCACATTCTCTTCCACCCCCCCCCCCCTCACATTCTCTTCCACCCCCCCCCCCTCACATTCTCTTCCACCCCCCCCCCCTCACATTCTCTTCCACCCCTCTTCCTCTTCTCTCTCCACCTCTCACACTCTCTTCCTCATCCTTTTCCATCTCTCGCTCTTCCTCATCTCCATTTCTCGATACTCTCCTCGACATATCTCTCCAGCTCGGACTCTTTCCTCTCTCCCACATTCTCTCTCTCTCTCGTCTCTCCTCCTCTCTCTCTCTCTCTCTCCTCTCTCTCTCACTTCTACTCTCTCTCTCTCTCTCTCTCCTCTCTCCTCTCTCTCTCGGCTCTCTCTCTCTCTCCCCAGCTCTCACCATCGTCATCCCCCACTTCGCGCTTCTCAAATTGTATTTACCTGTCACTCCACACTGTCCCTCTCTATCCCTCCACACTCAACGCTATCCACATCTTACTGTATTTTCTCCAGATCCACTTCCCAACCACTCTCCCCCTCTCTGAACACTCCACTCACACTCTCAAGTGGATTTGTTCTGGCTTCATCCCTCATCTCTCTCTCTCTCTCTCACCCTCTCGTAAATACTTCTCTCTCTCTCTTTCCTTTGATTTCTCATCTCTCTCTCTCTCTCCACTTCCCTTTGTTGTTGCCCAAGTGTGAGGCTCTCCTGTCAGCCGCAGTGAGCTAGTGTATGGCTCTTAGTGCACCTGGAGAGAGAGAGAGCGAGAGAGAGAGAGGGAGAGAGAGGAGAGAGAGAGAGAGGAGAGAGAGAGAGAGAGAGAAGAGAGAGAGAGAGAGAAGAGATATCAAGTATTCGTGACAAGACAAACTGGAGTTGCCTGTGAAGAAGGCAATAGAGTGAAAGTGAGAAGACTGAGGGGGGAGGGGAGGAAAGTGGGACCCTCGTCCGAGGCTAACGGTGAAGAGGGTGAACCTGTGCACTCAACAAGGTGACAAAACAAGAAACATAAAAAAAAATAACAAAGACAAGAACAAGTAAACTCTTATAGTAGTGTGTATGTGTAATTTAACCATCTTCACTACTCACTACTTCATCTCTGCAACCATTTCCCCCCTGGGTGCGGGTCTCAGGACTTATCAACACATTTATAGGCAATCATTGGTGTAGGCGACAGCAACACACCCTAATAGCACGTCGCATTTTGACGTAGGGAAGGAGGAAAAATAAATATATACCTGCTGTACTTGGCTAGGAATATTTAGGTTTGGTTTTAGCTGATTTTTTTTCCTGGGTATAAAATTAATAGTACAAAAAGGGGTTAACCCTCCTCCGATTTTTGCACATTCCTCCCCTTCTCTACACCCTTGCACCCTCCTCCCGTCTCTGCACCCTTCTCCCCTCATCTTCAACACCTTTACACGCCTCGTTTCTCCCCTCGACACGCCACTTACCTCTATTTCAATACTACTCACCCTCTTCCCCTTGCTACACCCTCCCCTACTATACACCCCTACACCCACTCCCCCTCTATAATCCTTCACATCACTCCCCGAATCTCCCACCATCGAAACACACACCTCTACCCCCACTATTATCACTCACCCCTATCTTATCACCCCTTCCAAGCACCTCCCCTATTTACACCACCTTACCCCTACCCTCACACACACCCCAACCAGCACAAATGTGCTCCTCTTTACCTCTGTCTCCTTCACACCACTTTTATTTATCTGCTCCAAATTATCCCTCTGACACTCTTCCTCTTTTCTCACCCCCTCTCCAGGGAACGCGGAGAGAGAGAGAGAGAAAAAAAAAAAGAGAGTTAAGAGTTGACGAACACAAAGCGATTGTGGCTTTGTGTTCGGTTCTTGCAAGGGGAGAAATGAGGGGTTAAGGGGTTTAGAAATGATAGTGGGAAAGGATGAGGAGAAGGGTGAGGAGTGTGGAAAATGAGGCAGGGTGAGGTGGGAGGGAAGGGGAGTGGTGAGGAGAGGAAGAGGGAAGGAAAGTGGGAACTGCCTTGTCTTTCATATTAATAAGGAAGTTTCGCAGGTACTTAATTGCTCTCGTTGGTGGTGCTATAGCTCTTGGAGCACATGTTTTGTGTGGTGATGTGTTGCAGGTGTTGTTGTGATACCTTGGCAGGTGTTGTTGTGATACCTTGGCAGGTGTTGTGATGTTTGGTATGTGTTATACGGAGGTGTTTGGAATATGGGGTTCCGATACATATTGAAGTCAATTTATTTTTCCCGTATGTCTCTTTCACGATCTCTTCTTCCCCCTTCTCCTTCACATTGTATAATTCTCCTCTCCCTTCATATCCCTTCATATCCCCTCATCACTCCTCGCTCATTTCCTCCCTCATAACGCCTCAATATTCTGGATATAGTCTACCAAGGAGCGGAGTGGCAGTAAATACCGACTGTTGACAAGTGTAAATGTCAGCTTAGCATCGGACGCTTTCAATCAAAAGAATATATATACGTGATGGCAGGTTAATGTCCGTAGACGCCCACAACTGTTCTACTCTGTATGCCTGCCTCCCTCAGTCTGCAGCCCTCTCGCCAGCGCTCACTACAAACATTTCTACAGCTCACTGTATTCTCCCGTCGTCACCCCCCACCCTCTCCTTCCCCTGGAACAGGTAGAGTCATAGCTCTCTGGCCTTCGGTTAATTTCTCAAAAGAAGCATTAAGCATCTTGACTTCTCCCTGGCGTGAGGTTACTGGATCAAGATCTATACAAATTGTGTTGATGGCTTCAGTTGCTATTTGTTTACGATGTGTTAAAATGTTACATATATTGCTGTTCATGCTGGGAGGGCATGTGTGCTTGTCCTTGTCACGGTGCTGCGTCGTGGGTTTTACTCTTGTCCTTGTTGTGTTTGTGACAGTTTATGTAGGCGTGTGGTTGTGCTGGCCCGTAGCCTTGTGCACGCTGGAGCGGAGGCCTAGCAGCAGCACATCGCGAGGGGCATGCAGGTGTGGGCGGCCCTTGCCTCGCGAACGCGTGCGGTATATTAGTATATTTTGGTAGCAGTCTTTCCTGTAGACATATGGTATTAAATATGACCGAAAAAGTAAGATTAATAATTCTAACACGAATTTTCTCAATTTTCCTTATGTTTGTTTTTACTGATGACGGTAAATGAAAAATCAATTCTCCAAAATTCATTCTTTATTTCTTAGTCTGACGCGACACTTGAGCGCGTTTCGTAAAACTTATTACATTTTCAAAGACTTTAGTTACACACACTGAACAGAGTTTAAACAGCTTTTCTTTTTTATACCTGCATTTGGGTGAGGTGACATGTTACAATGGTTTGGGGTGAGGTGAGAACAAACACAGAACACGAAACAATGGGTATAAGCTAAAGGGAAGAATAGATCTGTAACTGCAGAAGGCCTATTGGCCCATATTTCTTGATGTTTCTATATTGATGTTTCAAGACTCCGCTCCGCAAGTGTGTGATATATATATATATATATATATCACACACTTGCAAGAACACGCAAGTTATATTTAAACAAATTGACTACTTCTTCTATGAAGCATCGAACCCTGGCCCGCCAAGTGGCCGTCAGCATGCTAACCATCACTCCACCACCAGATCTTTAAAAGGATGGTGCCTCGGCCGGCTAATCCACGACGCTCCGTCCCCAAGTACGCCAGGTAATGGTGAGAGATCAGACACGTTCTCTTCAATGCAATCATATTAACTAGAGAAAACTCGAGTCACAATGAACCTCACCAGGTTAGCATGGTAGACTGCCACTTGGCGGGCCAGGGTTCGATGCTTCATAGGAGTAGTAGTCAATTTGTTTATATATATATATATATATATATATATATATATATATATATATATATATATATATATATATATATAATTAGTTTGTGTGTATGTATATAATGTATGTATAGACACATCTGTGTATACAAGTAAATATTGGAATATATAAAGCTCGCAAAATAAGCGTCTCCGCCTCACTTCACGATATTAAAGTGCGAGGCCAGTACCAGTAATAGGAGAGAGAGTGAGTGAGAGAGAGAGTGAGAGAGAGAGAGAGAGCGAGAGAGAGAGAGAGATACAGAGATAATATTGCCCCATAAACACAAAAGCATTGGCTGTGGAATGTGAACCTCAGGGATATCAGATATTGCCTGTCAGCAGGAACCCTCACACATTCCCCCCTCACACGGGAGATATTACCCAGTGTTGGTATTACCTCGGGAGCCCCGTGTACAGGCCCCACCACCATGTGCCACCACATAACACTGAGCGATGTGTGCCTCAGTACATATATTACATGTGGTTCCTCTTATGACTTTCCCCAAGCCGGGAGAGGAAGCCTGTTATGGAGGTCGTCCTCGGATGGTTACTGACCTGGCCCAGGATGCCACCCACAACAGTTGCCTAACCCCCGGGGACCTGTTTACTGTTCAGTCAACTGAGAGAGAGACAGGGAAACAAATAATTTCCATGCAATCAGTTATCACATTAAAAACAAAATCACGTTGAGCCAAACACAAGACAAGGTGGAGGGTGTTGCACAAACGGCTCCGTTCTAAACATATTTCCATACATATGCAAATGCAACAGCTGTTATAGAGCGGCGAGGCTCAGGTCTCATCTTAACACCGACATTCCCCTTCAGCCCAGTTAACCCGAGGGGTCTGGATGGGAGGCAGAGAGGGGGAAGGGGAGCATCTTAGATGGGCTCCAAGGAGGAATATGTCTTCAAATTATCCCCTCTGCCATACCCCTCACTCTAACAGCTAGACTTATGGCTGTTAGACTTGTTTAGACGAGGTTTCTGGTAAGTGGGAAAATAACAGGGTCAGTGGTAACCTACGGGAGGGCTCTATAGGGTGATGGGTACCCTAGGGGAGAAGGGCTATGGTACAAGGGTAGTGGTACAAGGTTGCTATGGGTTGTGGGAATGGTGATGGGGGGGGTCATGGTTGTGGGAATGGTGATAGGGGGTCATGGTTGTGGAATGGTGATAGGGGGTCATGGTTGTGGGAATGGTGATGGGGGGGTCATGGTTGTGGGAATGGTGATGGGGGGAGTCATGGCACACTGACCCGACTAAGAATACCATCAGCCGCCACCAAGCAGTCAGTGTGAGACACCCGACACGTGTCACATATATACAAAAGCAACACTTTTTTTAAATCGAGGGTTCGTCACGTGACTCCTTCAGAAAAGCTTTGTGACCTACTTAAAGTTTCGACCGCCAGGCTAAAAAAAAAAAAAATCATGTACCGAGAGGACTTAGTAAGGGTGAAAGGGGACGAGATGTGAACATTTAAAGAGTTTTAGGTTGGTATAAGACGACGATGGAAGGAAGATAATGTTTGATATCCAGACCACACGTCAGAAACGACGACGTTTTGGTCTATCGTGGACCATTATCAAGGCGTAGGATGCTCCAGGACGGCCTGAAACATGGCTCTTCCTTATTTTCTGACGATTGGTTTACAGATATCATATTTTCAGCTACTTTGTTGTGACCAATCGTCTACAAGGTAAGGTATTTATCAAGCGAAAGCGCCAAGTCATTTCGACTATATAGCACCTTACCTTGAGGTTACCTTGAGGTGCTACCGCGGCTTAGCGTCCCCGCGGCCCGGTCGTTGACCAGGCCTCCAGGTTGCTGGACTGATCAACCAGGCTGTTGGACGCGGCTGCTCGCAGCCTGACGTATGAGTCACAGCCTGGTTGATCAGGTATCCTTTGGAGGTGCTTATCCAGTTCTCTCTTGAACACTGTGAGGGATCGGCCAGTTATGCCCCTTATGTGTAGTGGGAAGCGTGTTGAACAGTCTCGGGCCTCTGATGTTGATAGAGTTCTCTCTCAGAGTACCTGTTGCACCTCTGCTTTTCAACGGGGGTATTCTGCACATCCTGCCATGTCCTCTGGTCTCATGTGATGTTATTTCTGTGTGCAGGTTTGGGACCAGCCCTCAATATTTTCCACGTGTAAATTATTATGTATCTCTCCCGCCTGCGCTCAAGGGAGTACAGATTTAGGCTCTTTAGTCGGTTCCAATAGTTTAGATGTTTTACTGAGTGGATTCTAGCAGTAAAGGATCTCTGCACGCTCTCCAGGTCAGCAATTTCTCCAGCTTTGAAAGGGGCTGTCATTGTGCAGCAGTACTCCACTCTAGAGAGCACAAGCGTTTTGAAAAGTATCATCATCGGTATAGCATCTCTAGTGTGAAAAGTTCTTGTTATCCAACCTGTCATTTTTCTTGCAGTTGTGACGGCTACTTTATTGTGTTCTTTAAAGGTAAGGTCTTCCGACATGAGTACACCCAGATCCTTTACATTGCCTTTTCGTTCTATGTTATGATTTGCCTGAGTTTTGTACGTGGTTTCCGTTTTTATATTTTCATTTTTTCCGTAGCGCATGAGCTGGAACTTATCTTCGTTAAACACCATATTATTTTCTGTAGCCCATAGAAAGACCTGATCTACATCTGACTGGAGGTTTGCCGTGTCCTCTATGTTGCCTACTCTCATGAAGATCCTAGTGTCATCTGCAAAGGATGATACAGTGCTATAGGTTGTGTTCTTGTTTATGTCCGATATGAGGATGAGAAAAAGTACTGGAGCAAGCACAGTATCCTGGGGGACTGAGCTCTTCACGGTTGATGGGCTGGATTTTATTTTGTTGACTATTACACATTGGGTTCTGTTAGTCAGGAAATTGTAGATCCATCTGCCTATTTTTCCGGTAATTCCTTTTGAACGCATTTTATGTGCAATAACACCATGGTCACATTTATCAAAAGCTTTTGCGAAATCTGTGTAAATTACATCAGCGTTTTGTTTGTCTTCCATAGCATCTAATGCCATATCATAGTGGTCCATCAACTGCGACAGGCAAGAGCGCCCTGTTCTGAAACCATGTTGTCCGGGGTTATGGAGATGCTGTGATTCCATGTATTTTGTGATCTTACTTCTTAGCACTCTCTCAAAATTTTTTATGATGTGCGATGTTAGTGCTATCGGTCTGTAATTTTTTGCCTCTGCCTTATTTCCTCCTTTTTATGAAGTGGTGCCATCTCTGCTGTTTTTAGTATGTCAGGGATAACGCCAGTATCTAGGCTTTGTCTCCACAGAATGTGGAGGGCCTGCGATAGTGGTTTTTTAAAGTTCTTGATGAATATGGAGTTTCAAGAATCCGGGCCTGGTGCAGAGTGCATAGGCATACTGTTTATGGCTTCTTCAAAATCCAGTGGGGATAGGGTGACGTCTGATATATGATTTGATGTTGGTATCATATCCATGAAAACTTCATTTGGGTTATCAATCTTTAGTGCGTTTAGTGGCTCGCTGAAAACAGAGTCGTACTGCTTCCTCAGTAACTCGCTCATTTCTTTGTTGTCATCGGTGAAAGTTCCATCTCCCTTTCGCAGGGGCCCGATACTAGATGTGGTTTTTTATCTTGATTTTGCATAGGAGAAAAAATATTTCGGATTTCTCTCTATTTCATTTATGGCATTTTGCTCTGGAAGGGGTCAGGATAAGGATTTGGGATGGGACGGAGGAATGGTGCCCAACCACTTGGACGGTCGGGGATTGAACGCTGACCTCCATGAAGCGAGACCGTCGCTCTACCGTCCAGCCAGAGTGGTTGGACTCATCGTCAAGAAGGTAATGTTTAGTGGCCAGCAACCAGGAGGCCTGGTCCACGACCGGGCCGCGGGGACGCTGAGCCCCGGAAGCACCTCAAGGTAGCTAGGCGGTCCACTATATATCAGAGGTCTCCAAACTTTTCAATGTAAGGGCCACATTATATATTTCCCATATTTATGCGGGCCGAAGGAATAAAAAATGAAAAAAAATGTGGTGCTTGTATGTGGTGTTAAAAAGCATAGCATATTATTATAAAGTGGTAAATATTATGGCAACAGCTTTCGTTGATAAACTTAATGGTTACCATTTTAACTATTTTAAACATGCAATATTTTTGGCTACAATAGTATTATTGCTATTTTGTATAACTAAGATAAAGGTAATGTCAAAGTACAGAGAAAAGAATATTGTACAGTGTTTGTGCTCCCTGAAACAGAAGCAGCGAAGCCCCACTCGCCCTCCATCCCCACAATATACAGTTATACACAACTGATTGGTTGTAATGCACAACACATACCTACCAGTACTAGTATCTGTGCGTCACACTATCGAGAGAGAGGAAAACTGACTCGGGCTGAGCGCCACCAGTCAGCAGCCCCAGCTTTGAATAATTCTGCGATGCCATTCGTACGATAATTATTTTTTCAAGGCCACCACACAGGGATTTGTTTGGCGGGCCGGATGAAATTATGTGGCGGGCCGGATGTGGCCCGCGGGCCATAGTTTGGAGACCCTGCGTGACTATAGCTTTGAATGGGGTGGTGTTGTTGTGGTGAGGCCGGGCATCGGTCCCATAGTGGTGCAGGATGTTGCCGGCGTTACGTGGTACTTTAGGCTGTTGTTGGTGGCATTACCTAAGGTGGGGCCCCTTGTTCGAGGCCTTCCTTAGTAGGTCTCGAACTACCTTCCTTCCTTAGTAAGGCATCCTTCCCCGGGCGATCGTGCGCTGGGAACTTGCCTAAATTGGACATTATGTAAATGTAATTATTCCTTCTATGTTGTACCCTAAGGCCTTTGGTAAATTTTTACCTCCTCCTCCTCCTCCTCGTACGAGAGGAATGCGAAGGGACAGTCAGAACATTTGGGGCCAGATTCACGAAACAGTTACGGAAGCACTTGCGACCGAGTACATCTTTTCTCAATCTTTGGCGGCTTTGTTTACAATTATTAAACAGTTATGAACCCCGAAGCACCAGGAGGCTGTTTATAACAACAACAACAGTTGATTGGCAAGTTTTCATGCTCGTAAACTGTTTAATAAATGTAACCAAAGCCGTCAAAGATTGAGGAAAGATGTACAGGTTCGTAAGTACCTGCGTAACTCCTACGTGAATCTGGCCCTAGGAGTATATAAGAAAATGTGTGTTTTAGGGACCCTGAGAGCCTTGTTAGCAGCAGTGTTTGTGTGCTCTTCTCCGAGGAAACTGCCAGAGAGATGGTAAACTACTCGGTGAGAATAAATATACAAATGGACTTTGAGTGTTTGGTGCAAGAATACCCACCGGTATCTGATGAACTGACGGCGCGTAAACCATCCTTCCACACGCTCCAAATGGCAAGCTGGGACGTGTTTTACCGTCGAAAAGAATACAGATCTTCGCCAGAAGTAGTAGTTGAGACTTGGAGAGAGAGAGAGAGAGAGAGAGAGAGAGAGGAGAGAGAGAGAGAGAGAGATAGAGAGAGAGAGAGAGAGAGAGAGAGAGATGGGATGGATGAGCATGTTTCAGGTGATGGTCAAGTGTATTGGAGCAACACCAAACAATGAGGTCCTCGACGCAAAGAGTAATGCTGTATGCCTTCTAAGGCCAGTGAAGACTCCGGAGTTGGAGTATCGATCTCTCTCTCTCTCTCTCTCTCTCTCTCTCTCTCTCTCTCTCTCTCTCTCTCTCTCTCTCTCTCTCTCTCTCTCCCTCTCTCTCTTTGAAGATGTACCTAAATGTGTTATAAAATGTCTCCCTATCTTACAACTATTTACTATTGGTGGGGGTTCAACTATCGCAGTTTGACTCATCACAGGAACAAAGTACCTGATTGTCAATTCCTGGGAAGTAACATTACATTTTTCCTTTCAGGTAAGCGACGGAGGTCCCGTGTGGAAGTCCTATAAAACCTCAAGTCACTTTTCCTATAGAACCTCACACTTGAACGTTAAGTGTAAGTGTAAATACACCTTTTTAAGTATTTGTTGTTAGTTCGCTTACTGATCTTTTACTTTCAATTAATACTGTGTTTTGTTTTGCAATTAGCACAATTGAAAACAAATTCTGGTATGTTTATTTGTAATTTTTTGCAATTTTTGTCTTTTAAAGAACAAATGTTTCTCTAGCTCATTTTCCCCCAAATTTCAGGCCAAACATGGCTTAGCTAATTGCTCGAACATTGACTAGTTATCTGCACTCTCGTTATTTGTTGTCCTTAACAAACTTGTTGCAGAAGTTGGTGGTGTTGCAGTGCTCTCAGTGTAAACATGTTTGTTGATGAGTTTGGCTGGATATTATAGGAGCTGCCTCGTATGGGCTAATAGAGCTGCCTCGTATAGGCCAATAGGAGCTGCTTCGTATAGGCCAATAGGAGCTGCTCGTATAGGCCAATAGGAGCTGCTTCGTATGGGCNGGCTCGCTGAATCTCAGCTTCAGTGACGCTGACCTGTTTAACCAGGCTGTTGCTTCTGGCTCTTGGGACGATAAGGTTTCAGGTAGCGTATGATGATGATGATGATGATGATGATGATGCAACAATTCTAATTGTCTTAAGCCTCAAATTGTCTTAGGCCTCAGACTGACTTAGCTCTCGGATTGACTTAAATTTCATATTAACTTAGGTCTCTAAGTCTAGGTTAGCCTAGATTGACTTGGTTAGGGTGGCAGAGTGGTGGTGACGAAGGCGTGGTTTGGGTGGTGATGTACTTTCCTAGTCGTCCTTGCAGGATTGAGCTTCGGCTCTTTGATCCCGCCTCGCGACTTTCAATCATATGGTGCTCATATTTCCGAGCCTATGGGGCTCTATCGTGGTTTCCTTTAAAACTGTGTATGGAGTCTGCCTGCTTTACTTTACTGATTACTGCATCATTTTTGTTAACTACTCAATCACTCACAACCTCATAGTGTGTGCCTGTGGCAGATTTGATCACTCGGTTACCACCAGTTACCCGTGTTCATGTTCCATCCGTGCTATCAATTTTCCTGAGAATTTTATACTTAGTAATCATGTCTCCCTTAACTTTTGTGTCCTCCAGTAATTCGGGATTTAGTTCCATTAGTCTTGCCTTGCACGTCAAGCCTCTTAGGTCTTAGACAAGTTTGGCAGTAAGCCTCTCAGCTCTGGGACATGTCAGGTAGATAGCATTCTCCAGTATGATTTTTTTTTACCTGACTAAATATGACCATGATTATGGCGCCGCATATTACAAAATTGGTCTGACGTACGTGACATGCAAAAGTCCTGTATGATTCCTTATTCAGCTTTTTAAAAGCAGTCCTGGTGTTGGTTAACTTGTCGCGAGTCTGTATACATTATCTCTTCCTTGTAGCGGGGATTAATTCCATCATTTAATTAGGAGTGGTTTTTGTTACGCTAGTTCAGCCGTCAGAGGCACTGGAGAGTCGTGGTGAGACGGAAGATGCTTCAGCGTGAAACTCTTTTATGATAACCAAAAGGAGTGCAGTTCCCTGGAAACACGAACCGAAACTGTCTATTTTCCGCTTGTTACAACTTGTAATAATGTTGTTACATCTTGGCTTAACGTGTTTATGACGCATTAGAACGTTGTTACAACTTGATATATTGGTTGTTATAACTGGTTAGGTGGTGTTAAAACTTATTCGAACGTTGTAGCAACGTCGTAGTTTCGGTGTGTGTTTGGCGGGTTGTGGTCGCTGCTGGCGCGGGAAGGTAGAAAACTGCCGCTAATTCCTCGAGGCTTTTGTCCACCTTGTTCCAGCTTTTGTGGGTTATTGTGGGCCGCCTTTTGTCTGTCTTTATTGTCATTGTTTATATCTTTGTTCTCGGTTTGTTTATATTCTCCTTCGTTCCTTCGCCTTCTTTATTTGGTCTATATCTTTTTATTCTTTGGTTTTCATTCCTTTGTTTCATTTCCTTTATTCGAATTTCCCTGCAGGGATTCCAGGCACATTATTTATTTTGGAATTTCGAGTATTTGTTGGAATTGTAAAGAACACATTTACTTATCAGGTGAAATGTGGAGGACTTATGAATGGTGGTGTTAGAAGACTGCGCCTGGTGTCGCTGCACTGTGGTGGCCTCTGGCGCCACCGTGGTGGCCTGGGGCCAGATTCACGAAGCAGTTACGCAAGTACTTACGAACCTCTATATCTTTCCTCTATCTTTGACGGCTTTGATTACATTTATTAAACAGTTTACAAGCATGAAAACCTCCCAATCAACTGTTGTTATTGTTATAAACAACCTACTAGTGATTCGGAGCTCATTAACTGTTTAATAATTGTAAACAAAGCCGGCAAAGATTGAGAAAAGATGTACAGGTTCGTAAGTACTTGCGTAACTGTTTCGTGAATCTGGCCCCAGGCCTTGGCGGCACTGTTCTACAGCTATTATAAAAAATGACCTTTGGTCGGAAAATGAAGAGCTTGAGCGCTGTCTTGAAAATTAATCAATGTTTCGCTCTAAAAAAAAAAAATACGCGTGAGAATCCCCCCATTGTTTGCAATACATTTGCAAGACACAGAAATCATAATAGCGTGATACATCCCGTGCATAGGTTCGAACCCTCATCGCGCCCTTGTGAATTTGTTTATATTTGAAGGCCTTAAGTTTATATCTGGGCTGGGAGTGTTCGAGGCATATCATATGATACGTAAATTGTTACAGTCGTAACTCGTGTAGTTTTTAAGTTACAGATTGTTGATGATTGTAGTGGTCGCTTGTGAGCTTATCTTCTGGCACTTGATCTCCAGACTGTTCTTGAAGACGTGGTTCACAATTACCACACTACCACCACCACTACTAACAGCTATCACCACCACCTCCATCACCATTGACCACCACCACCACCACTGACCATCACCACCAACATCTACCATTACCAGTAACACCACCACCACTTACCACCACCACCACCACTGACTACCACCACCACCAACATCTACCATTACCAGTAACACCACCACCACTGACGACCACCACCACCAACACCTACCATTACCAGTAACACCACCACCACTGACCATCACCACCACTGACCACCACCACCACCAACACCTACCATTACCAGTAACACCACCACCACTGACCATCACCACCACTGACGACCACCACCACCAACACCTACCATTACCAGTAACACCACCACCACTGACCATCACCACCACTGACCACCACCACCACCAACACCTACCATTACCAGTAACACCACCACCACTGACGACCACCACCACCAACACCTACCATTACCAGTAACACCACCACCACTGACCATCACCACCACTGACCACCACCACCACCAACACCTACCATTACCAGTAACACCACCACCACTGACCATCACCACCACTGACCACCACCACCACCAACACCTACCATTACCAGTAACACCACCACCACCACCACTGACCACCACCACCACTACTGTCACCTCTAGGACCTGTTACATAACAAGACGACAGCACAATGGTACAAGTTGAATACACAAACGGGCCAGAGAAGCGTGTGGACGTACGAGCAGACTACACGGGTTGTCAGGCAGACAGGAGAGGACGGTCTTAGTGGCCCTCGCCAGCCTCAACTTCAACACCAAGTGTGACACACAACGCGATGTTATTATTTAAGATTCACTACTTGGAACAAAAAGTTCCATCAGCAACACGTGATGGTGATGGAACACGTAGCACAGGCAGAACAAGTAGCACGGGCTATGGTGAGCCCGTAGTAGACTTACCTGGCACAGGAGCGGGGCTGTTCACAACGCGAATTCAATATTATTAAAAACCGCCAGGTATGTAAACACCCCCGAGGCGGGGTCCGGGAGCTATATTGATCACTCCCAGGAGACACACACTTGTAAACACTTCCAATAACATCCGTCTTCGTTTCCTCTCCCCTCCTAACCATATTATCCACCCATCCCATCTATCCCCGCCCCCCTATCCCACCTGTCCCACCCAGCGGTGTCTCCCCCCTTCACGGAGAGGAAGGAGGCAACACCTTTTTCCCGAGCCTGGAGGGGATGTTAGGCGGTGACGTCACTCGCCTCCTGCGACGTCACGACGTTGTTGGTGAGGGGCGCTGCTGTGTGTGTGTGTACTCGCCTAGTTGTGCTTGCGGGGGTTGAGCTCTGGCTCTTTGGTTCAGCCTCTCAACTGTCAATCATCAGGTGTACAGGTTACTGAGCCTACTGCGCTCTATCATATCTACAATTGAAACTGTGTATGG
>WNGS01113158.1:7121974-7136579 GCA_020271785.1 Procambarus virginalis | reverse complement strand
CCAACTTACCTTCCTTGGCCTGAGCCAACAGATCCTCAGAGAAAACTTTTAAATTGACTAATTATTCAGACAAACTAACTTGCCTCTCATCTAACGCTTACCAAAATGTATTCCAATTAGATTTTTTTTAAGAAAATGTTTGTTTGGTCCGGTAATGTGCTGTATATCTGGCCTGGAGATGGAGGGATGACTCACAGCTTGTAGAGGATCTTTGGATAGAGGATAGAGCTTGGATCTTTGAATCGAGGATAAAGCTTGAATCTTTGGATAGAGGATAGAGCTTGGATCTTTGAATAGAGGATAAAGCTTGGATCTTTGGATTGAGGATAGAGCTTGGATCTTTACCGTCAAGTGTTCTTATACAGATGAATGTAAACCCGCCAGATTAAATATTGGGTAATGGAAGATGTTTATGTCCTGAATGTACCAAAAAGCGTATGCGCGTATATATAAAAGATTGTATACTTTCAGTATTGTATGGTGTGTGTATTTTTCTAAACGGTTTCCCTCGGATTGTTACTGTATTATTACTGTATTGTATATTATTTGAGTGTATAAATTGTTGAGAAGCAGGTGGTGGAGCAGGTGAATGTTCGAGTACAAAGGTCAGGACTGAGGCGTCGAGTACGAGCAGGTGTTCACTATGAGAGGTGAACACAACGATGTGCAGAGGAAAGGTGTATTATAGCGTCGTCTCCAGCACACAGGTGTACATCACCTGTGTACACCTGTCTTCCTTTACACAGGTGTCATCTCTGTGCACACATTGAGCACAGGTGTACATACTTCACCTGTGTACTTGAAGTATAAAAGTGATGGTCGAGATTGATTGATTGATGAAGATTAACCCACCCTAGAGGTGGCACGGGCATGAATAACCCGTAAGATGATCAGGAGTTTCACGTGACGCTAAGTATGATGGGGTGTGGTGTTATAAGGGATTAAGTATGTTTATAGCAAGCCTGTGTTATGGAGGTCTCCGGCAGTCTCCCCTTCTCACTCATGCTTGTTGGTTCCCCTTCTCAGTCACACTTACTCTCGTTGGTTCCCCTTCTCAGTCACACTTACTCTCGTTGGTTCCCCTTCTCAGTCACACTTACTCTCGTTGGTTCCCCTTCTCAGTCACACTTACCCTCGTTGGTTCCCCTTCTCAGTCATACTACCCTCGTTGGTTATTTTCATCTTTTATGCTGGTCTGACCATCACTACTCCTGCTCTCCCCAGTTTTACTTCCACGTCTCACTTCTCAATGTCTCCTGGAGCTCTCTGTCCCCCGACGCTTTTCTTATTTTCTTTATTCCACCTTTTCTGATTCCTACTGCTGCCTTGTCTCCCACATTTAGTCTTTTAGATTCATAACATCTGTTACCACCTTTGTCTTCTCCCCCGTGTTGGGGCTATATGCTCTATCCTCCGCCCTTTTCTCGACTTCCCGTCTGTTCATCCTCCCTTCTCACACCCCCCCCTTCCCCGTTTTCTTTCTCCCTCTGTGTTCCCCTCTTCTCCCCTCCCTAGTCTTTCCTCCACCCCTTGTCGATGCAACTGTTGGGTATAGCTTCCTCGTCCTGATTGGTCGCCGGCCGTATAGTGCCCTCGACCGTGTAGTTGAGGGGAGAGCTGTCTCTATCTCTTTATCTCCCTCCTTCTTATCTCTCTCTCTCCCCCCCTGTCTCTCTCTCTCTCTCTCTCTCTCTCTCTCTCTCTCTCTCTCTCTCTCTCTCTCTCTCTCTCTCTCTCTCTCTCTCTCTCTCTCCTCTCTCTCCTCCCCTCCCTCTCTCCTCCCTCCCTCCCTCCCCCTCCCTCCTCCCTCCCCCCTCCCCCCCCTCTCTCTATCCTCTGTCTCCCCCGGGGATAAGAGGGGGACGCCGTGCGATATACGACCAAAGTGTTCCATATGTTGTAATTGGATTATATGAGCAATCTTGTTTTCCTTCCTCCGCTCCCAGGTTCAATCCCGCATGTGGGCTGGGCTCAGCGTTGCCACATGCGCGGTGCATAAACAAATCCCTGTAATTTACTACGCGAACCCGGTGTCAGAGGCGGTGAGGAACCCGACACCATTTCTCCCAGACCCATCGAGGTCGCGGGCTGCGTCCTTGAAAATAGCGGTACCCTTAATTGTGTCAATGAAGCATTTTTCACTTAGTTCGTGTGGAGCGAAGGGAGGAGGGGGGGATTTTTTTTTTTAGGGGGAAGGGGTAAATGGGGAAGGCTGAGTCGTGATACAGACTGTGTTTCACTGAGGTGGTGAGGCCACCTCCTGTACCAGGTAAGTCCACTACGGGCTCACCCTAGCCCGTGCTACTTAGAACATTTTGTTCCCAGTAGCTGAATCTTCAACAACAACAACAACTGAGGTGGTAATGGTACTTACAGACGTGTAGGTACCCACAGGTACCTACAGGTACTCTCAGTACATTACAAACTATGTCTATGTTAGATTATGATGATAATCTATTATGCCTTCTCTCCCCCTCCCCAAACAAAAAATAGAGCGCCCAAAAGTTTGCTATAAGTGTGACTCCTAAAACAAGGAGGACTTAGATACGAGGAAACGTTGAGTGAACCTCATCACCACGCTGGGAGATAGAAGGGAAAGTGGAGAAATGATCACGACATAGATGAATCTTAGAGGTAATGATAATGTACGTAGAACGGAAATGAGTAGCATTAACAGGAGCAGGGGCAAGAGGATATGGGTGGACTAGAAATACAAGTGAATCATTGGAATGTAAGATACCACTTAGTGTAAGAGCAGTGGACAAGTGGAATGGGTGGGTTTTGTCTGTATGTATATACACCAATAAGTGTTTATGTATATACGCCCATATGTTTGTATGTATATACCCATATATGTGTATGTATGTATATATATACGCCCATGTGTATGTATATATATATACGCCCAAATATGTGTACGTATGTAAATACGTCCATATGTGTGTACGTATGTATATACGCCCATATGTGTGTACGTATGTATATAGGCCCATATGTGAGTATTCTATGGTGTCCAGCTATTATTCTCCTCTCCCACCTGTAAGAGTCATACTCCCCACCTTGTAAATACCCTGAAGTCCTAGTTCCATTTTCCTAGTTCAGGCAAGATGCCGCTAAGATAAAAATTATGTTTAAAGTTTTAATTGTGAAGAGGGTTGCTAGCGGCGCCACCTTACAATGGCGGTGCGCCTCGGGAGGGAGAAGGTTTCCCGCTCGAGGGGACCCCAGAGGATTGTGGGTATAGAGTCAGGTGGTGCGTGATTGGTCGGTGACGAGGGTTTGGCCAGGTAGACCAATCGTGGAGCGCCCCTGGCGTGGCGTCAGGCGCCCTGCGGTAGAGGCGGGAAATGTACGTCACTCGCTGCCAGGGGTGAAGCCAAGCAGAGGTACATGTCAGAGGTCCACAGTTCTGGAGAGGAATAGGCCTCCGGTGAATGAAATCTCGAGCAGCTCTCGAGTGTCACTGTAGAGGAGCGTCACGTCGACTTCCGAGGGAGTACTGTGAGCAGTCATCGGGAGGACAAACCCTTCATGGAAACTGCACCTATTGTTAATTTAAGAAGAAGAAATAGTACTGTGAGGAGCTGGACGGTGAGGCTTGAGGACATGGAGCGCCAATATTGTCGTGAGAGGCGCTACGTCATGAGGAGCTGCTCTTCCCTACTACGACCAGCTGGGACTGCAGCTCCCAGGAACGCTTTATAAGGTAGATAATTTTGCCCTCCCCTCCCCCCCCTTGATGCTAGGAAGTACGTTATTAAATATCAAGGTACGAGACAACACACGTGAGGAGTTAGGCCAGACATTGTGTGGATTTAATTATTATTATTTTATGACAGTGATTATGATTTTATATTGTTGATTATGTAGAGATCCAGTGTGCTGCATATTATGTGAGTGATGATGAAAAAGGGCCTACATGTGCAACATTGAGTGATGTTATAAGAGGTCCATAAGGTGTATAAAACAGTTACAGAAAAGTGAAGCCTCGTGAGACTTAATTTGTGGAAACGGCCGAGTGTTGCCGTATTATCATCATTGACTAATGTGAGGAGTGTTGCCATCTAATATAATATGCGACACTTTTCGGCCCGTAACTGTATAGCCTCATTGAGTAAACATAATTAATTTTATGCACGGTGTAACTTTCCTTCCCCTTCATTTCTTCATATGTTGTTCTTGGGGTTTATTGAGCACCACTTATTATTGAACGAGTGCTGGACTGGACGAGTATAAATACCACTGGACGTGGAGAAGTTATCTGGCCGCAATTAGTGCCGGTCAGGTTGGCAACCTTGCCAGGATTCTAACTGAATGGGTCAAGGCATATATACATACATACATACAGTATGTATGTATGTATATATGCCCCATATGTATGTATATATGCCCCATATGTATGTATATATGCCCATATGTATGTATATATGCCCATATGTATGTATGTATATGCACCCATGTGTGAATGTATTTGTATAAACCCATGTATGTATGTATTTATAAATCCATGTGTGTATGTATATACACCCATATGTATGTATATATATATATATATATATATATATATATATATATATATATATATATATATATATATATATATATATAATGTCGTACTTAGTAGCCAGAACGCACTTCTCAGCCTACTATGCAAGGCCCGATTTGCCTAATAAGCCAAGTTTTCATGAATTAATTGTTTTTCGACTACCTAACCTACCTAACCTAACCTAACTTTTTCGGCTACCTAACCTAACCTAACTTTTTCGGCTACCTAACCTAACCTAACCTAACCTATAAAGATAGGTTAGGTTAGGTTAGGTTAGGTAGGGTTGGTTAGGTTCGGTCATATATCTACGTTAATTTTAACTCCAATAACAAAAAATTGACCTCATACATAATGAAATGGGTAGCTTTATCATTTCATGAGAATAAAATCAGAGAAAATATATTAATTCAGGAAAACTTGGCTTATTAGGCAAATCGGGCGTTGCATAGTAGGCCGAGAAGTGCGTTCTGGCTACTAGGTACGACATATATATATATATATATATATATATATATATATATATATATATATATATATATATACACCTATATGTGTGTGTGTGTATATACACACCTAAAGCCTAAGGAGGAGACCTAAGGTCGCGGCCTCCATCACTCTTCTTGCGTCAATAAAAGAACAAGGCTTGTTCACCACTCTGTGGGTGTTCAGTTTTTAGTTTAGTTCATGTATTATGATCACTATACTCTTCCTGTGAGTGGTGGTGGACTCTATACCCATCCTGTGGGTGGTATTGAACCCCATGCTCATCCTGTGGGTGGTAGAGAGCCCCAGACTTCTCCTGTGGGTGGTAGTGGGCTCCGTGGGACCCATCCTCTGTGTGGCGGAAGATCCTATTCTCATCCTGTGGGTGGTATTGAACCCGTGCTCATCCTGTGGGGTGTTAGTGGACCCCATACTCATTCAGTGGGTGGCAGTGGACCCCATACCCATCCTTTGGGTGGTAGTGGATCCCCAAAATATATTTAGCTTAGCAAGTAGTTACTTGCTTCTTGGTTATCTCAATTGGTTACAGTTCAAAATTTATCAACAATGGGTTCAAGATTGTATGTGAGTGACCAGATAGGCTGTTGCTGTATGCACCGATGGTATTAATTGTCTTTACTACGCTTTTATTGTATTTTGCTACGCTTTTTTTGTACTACGCCAAATTGTATCCATTCAGTCTACTTTGCTTTCTCTCTCTCTCTCTCTCTCTCTCTCTCTCTCTCTCTCTCTCTCTCTCTCTCTCTCTCTCTCTCTCTCTCTCTCTCCCCTGGCTTTATTTTATGTACTTTCTTTTTACTAAATAAATGAATTTTATTGTAAGTATTGAGCTGTGTATACATGCACGGTCAGTATTATTATATGAATACATGTACCGGTCAGTATTGTTGTATGTATACCTGTATTTTATGTATCTCCCTTTATATGTATTTACTATCATACGTTTATGCCACAGACGGCTGTTGCTACCCAACCACTTGGGCTGGATGGTAGAGCGACGGTCTCGCTTCATGCAGGTCGGTGTTCAATCCCCGACCGTCCACAAGTGGTTGGGCACCATTCCCTCCCCCCCCCCCCGTCCCATCCCCAACCCTTATCCTGACCCCTTCCAAGTGCTGTATAGTCGTAATGGCTTGGCGTTTTCCCTTGATAGTTCCTTCCTTCTACAAAGTATCCTGATAAGGATATTTTACTATGCTTATCAGAACCTACATTCAGAGCGCTATGTAGAGTTTGTAAGTTGCAAACATTGTGGTTACTCGACATTTTCTGTTGCAGGTGAGGTGTTTGCGTGTGGCCTCCCTGGCAGCAGGCAAGATGTGTGTGTGCGTGGCCCCGGGCAGGAGGGTGCTTACACCATCAGGTGAGCCAAGGACTTGAACATTAGCGTGAGGTTCTACACACACTTAAGGTTACACCCGCCACTTGAGGGTGTAACCAGCAGTCAGCTCCACTTGACGCTTCCCACATTAACAACAAGAGCCTCGAGTGCGTGGTAGATTAGTGTAAAGGGGGATGATATCCACTCTCGAGTGCGTAAGGAGGATATAATATCCTCACTCGAGTGCGACGCAGATTGGGAGCTCGAGTGCCGCAGTTACGTTATAATTGAACGCAATTTAACCCTATTTATGCTTTCCAGCTACAATTTTCGGAAATGCTTCGACATACATGCAAATGTTCGGCGTTTTGGAACATTTCTAAGTGAACAACGAGATCGTAACAATGTTCATGAGGCTTTGTATGCATTATCAGGCCTCAGACAACGCTAAGCATCCTCTCTGTTGACACCACACGTCCTGAAATGCTTCGCATATGAACAAAATTTCCGGCAGCTTTATTTTTTTGTCATTATTTTGCTTCATTTAATGTACGTGAGATATAGCCCTTGAGGGACTTCAGGAAGCATACTATCAACTTGAGGCACTTAAGGAGACAATCTTAACAACTGGGACACGCACGGAAATATGCCTAGAACTTGTAAACAAATCCACAAGGGCCGTGACGAGGGTTCGAACCTACGTCCGAGAGGATCCCAGACGCTGCCTTAATCCATGTAAAAATTCTTTTGGTAAATGCCACGGTAAAATATACCTTTGACCATGTCGTAGCTCAGTCGATTAAGGCAGCGTCTGGGATCCTCTCGGACGTAGGTTCGAACCCTCGTCACGGCCCTTGTGGATTTGTTCATTTGATGCATCACGCTATTGTGATTTCTGAGTGTCCTAGAACTGGTGTCTTTTATGGAGACACATGACTGTTTTGGGATTTGATATTTTAATTAATATTCTAGTAATTTTAATGAAGTTCTGCAATTAGTTTATTAAATGATAAGCCTGAGTTATCTTAAAATAATAATTACAATTACACCAATAATAATAATATTATTATTTTTAATAATAATTTGTCATCAGCCTTCTTGAGGATATCCTGAGATGATTTCGGGGCTTAGCGTCCCCACGGCCCGGTCCTCGGCTAGGTCTCCATTTTGTTACACACCCCCAAGAGCAGCCCGTAGTAGCTGTCTAACTCCCAGGTACCTGTTTACTGCTAGGTGAACAGGTGCATCAGGGTGAAAGAAACTGCCCATTTGTTTCCGCCTCCACCGGGGATCGAACCCGGAACCTTAGGACTACGAATCCCGAGCGCTGTCCACTCAACCGCTAGGCCTTACTAAACCGGTGGAGTTAGCTGATGATCGTGACGGTTGCTGATCAACGGAACTATTGATCTGGGGGCCGGTAATTGGGTGAATCCCATGAATGCAAATTATCCAATCACCATCACAAAGGACTCAAATCTTTTCCCTGCGTCGCTATGTAAAAGGAGGAGGGAGGGAGGGGAGAAGAGAAAGGAATGGGGGGGACGGAGTAAATAAACGACATAATATGGACAAGGAAACTAAATTAAAATTTATCTTCGGCACATCATGAAAATTTTCAATAATAAGTTCGGCTGTCAAGATTTTCTCTGTACACTTGAATACTTTTTTCATGTTAAAGAAATTTGGACTTGATGTTGGTTTACGGATTTGATTGTGTGGTGCAGGCTGAGAACGCCCGCTGTACGACGCGTTCTTATCTCGTGGCGTTCACGCACGACCCCTCCACGACGTGCCGTTGTTTGTGAGTGATGGGAGTCACGGAGGAAGCGACGGAGAGACACGGAGGAAGTGTCAACATGGAGGTGTTGATGTAGTATAAAGATGGAAAAGAGAACACAAGGGATGATGCATAATGGGATAGATAAACATTAAACCAAATATATATATGTAAATAAATTAGAATGTCTGTCCGAGGATGGAGGCCAGACGCTCAGGGCTAGTCTCACGGAACGTTGTATGGTGTTTGTGATCGTATGGTGAGTGTCATAGGAGGAATGGGCTCGACCCTTCCCATGCCCCTCTGTAAGAAGGATTGGCTCCTATTACAAATCCCTGTGACTCCTATGGGCATGAAATGTATGTTTAATTATCCATAGAGTTTCAAAAACTGATTTTACGGCTGTAATCTACGATGAATGCTCAGTTATTAAGCCTTTCAGACCCGTTGGCATGAAGTACCTAGAGCTTTGCAACTACTTTATTCACTCTCGTGTTCTTGAAGATATCCTCATATTGCACCCGGAATCTGCCAGTGCAGGCTACTAACATGTGGCCCTGTATGACTAACCATCCTGTGTGATGGGAATTTTTAGTACCACGTAGCTAGCTTTTTGACACTGTTCTCCCCTTCATATAGTCTAGGGCAGCTGCACAAATGCACATGTACCTAATGTGTTAATAAAAAATGTAATCGACGTTGAATTGATGTCGACAATGAATGTTTCTCTAGCGTCTTTTGCCTGTTGTGAGAGAGAGAACGGGAGGGAGAGAGATAGAAGGAACTGGGGAGAGAGAGAGAGAGAGAGAGAGAGAGAGAGAGAGAGAGAGAGAGAGAGAGAGAGAGAGAGAGAGAGAGAGGAGAGGAGAGAGACCCGACACCGCTGGGTGGCCCATCTAGGAATGTATAATGAGGATACACAGGATACATAATGGGAGAATACACAGTAGAATATAGACTTCAGTGTAAAACACATAAGGCTGACAGATGCAATCATTTCTGAAATACAAACCTGCAGGGAGGAGGACTCACAAGGGTGGAGGGGCCGCCCGAGGCCCCACGCTACCTGGGTCCTGATCAATCTCTCTGATCCTCACATAGATTCTGTTCCATTGTGTTCGCCTCTCTCCCGGGATCCTCTCAACTAGGCCTTTTGAAGCCTTGAGGATGGAGGCACCAAGTGGCAGACTCTGGTCACCAATTAGGCTTCGGATCGAAGCCTTGATAACGTCACTTCAGCCTTACAGTCTGACATTCAAGAACTAGGATTGAAAAAGACTTAAGACTTGTATTGTTGTCTACTGAGGGCTGGATCTTCCTCAGCAACAGCCACTGTTGTGTCTGGCAAGGCAAGACAGTCTCCCTTCACCTTGACCCAGGTCTCAAGTCTTTAGTCACTATCGATAACACAATTGCAACTTTGGACTCACAAAAGTCCTGGGTAAATACTGGTTTGGAAATAGGGCTGTTGATTGATAGAACACGTTGCCATGTATTATAACAGGCGTGTGGTCGCTGGGTAGTTTCAAGCGTAGGTTAGACAAATATATGATTGAGTTTGGATGTTGGTAGGAGCTGCCTCGCATGGGCCAATACACATTCTGCAATTTTCTCAATCCTTGTTGTGTTACGCCTGTGGTAAATCCCAGCAACCGGTTGGCCCGTATCCGGCCATACGGATGATATGAACCTCCCTCGCTCGCTCTGTGAACCTCTCGCGTCCATACCATGACTCCTCCGCTACCAACGTAATCCATACATAATGTGTCTATTAACAGAAGAAAAACTCCAGTGAACGCGTACACGTGCAACAGGATATGAACTCCGCGTTCTCACGTGCAACAGGATATGAGCGCCGCGTTCTCACGTGCAACACAGAAAGAACTAAGGGAACGCCTATTCGCATCGCCTGTGTGGATTATAAGCCCCCGAGCTCCGACAGACAAAATAGCCGCCATTGATTGAATCCCGTTGTGCTTGTAGGGCTTCCTCCTCCTGTCCCTCTCTCCCCTTCTCTTTTATTTTCCACTCTCCGTCCCCTACCTTCTCTCTCTTTTTCCTTCTCCGCTCTCACCCCGATCTTCCACCTTCCTGTTGTGTTATGAGCACCTTTGTATTATGAGCTGGTGCCTGGGTAGTGTGTTTAGGCAGGCAGGTAAGCAAGCAGGTGGCAGGGAGCTGGCAGGTGGCAGGGAGCTGGCAGGTACACAAGCGTTGACAGGTTGTCAGGGCGGTTGCAAGCAGAGGCAGACTTTTCAGTGTTGGGTGTTCTGCACGTTCAGCCAAGCCTTGTGATCTCTGGAAGAATTATTCCATGTGCAGATTTGCAACGCGTTCCCCTTGTTTTCCAGATGTAAATTATGATGTATTTCTTTCGCTTGCGCTTCAGGGAATGCATTTTTAGGAGATTTTGAGCGGTCACGATAATATAGATTTTTATTCAGTGGATTCCAGCAGTATGAGAAGTATACATCTTCTCCAGCCTTGAACTAGGCAGTTAATGATGTTTGGCCTTTCTTATCACGACTATTATTTTCCTGGCAGTTGTGACAGTTATTTTATTGTGTTCTTTTAGTTTAAAATTAAGGTCTACCCACGTGATTTATTCCATAATATACGTTCTTTTTATTCTCTCTATTTTGGTTTGCCTGCTTTTAATATATGGTTCGATTTTAATTTCTTCGTTTTTACCATAGCCCAGAGCTGGAGCTTGTCTTCATTAGATATCATGTCGTTCCCTGTGGTCTACATCACTGTAGGTTAGATGTGTCCTATGGAGTTAGTACTTTCACAAATACCCTAGCGCCATCTAGAAAAATGACAGGGTACCGCCTGCTTGCTTGATACCTGCTTGATGGGGTTCTGGGAGTCCTTCTACTCCCCAAGCCCGGATTGACGTGTGAGAACTTGGTCCAACAGGTTGTTGCTTGGAGCGCCCCCCCCCCCAGGCTATATCTATAGAATTATCTCTTGGCAACTCTGAAGTTCTCTCCTTTTTTGCTTTAGAAGAGGTGCAATTTAAGTAAGTTGTGGAGATGTGGAGTATACTGGGGCTGGTTATGGTAGCCGCCGGCTCTCCTCCGTGCCCCTGGTGCTTCACCACAGTCTGCCGGGACAGTTAAGCCTGAATTACGATTAGTAGAAAAAACACGGAGAGAAGCAGACAAAATAGGAATAGGATACGATAAAGTAAGGAACTCACAACATAAAACTCTACACGCAAAAGAGTAGAAGGAAGGGGGGAGAGATAAAACAGACAAAATGGGAGTGTAGCGAAAGATAACACCACAAACAAACAGTAACGGGGAGGACCAGGGCCAGGGAATGGAGAGGAGGAAGGAGAAGAGGATAATGAGAGAGGAGTGAGGCAGAGAGACTGAGAAATTAATCGGGTGAACCTTGTAATTAGACCCGAGGCAGGACAAAACACGGATATAGAAAAGTAACCTGGGTAGATGGAAGGGGATGGGGGGGGGATCTAGTAGCTCTGAGTGGACAGCGCCCTTGATCAACCAACCAGGTTCACCAGACTAGTAATCTGTGTCTCGGGTTCGATTCCCGACTAGGCGGAAACAGATGGGCAGTTTCTTTCACCCTGATGCTCTGTTACCTAGCAGTAAATATACCTGGGAGTTAGACAGCTGCTACGGCTGCTTCTGTGTGTGTGTTGTGTGTGTTGTGTGTACTCACCTAGTTGTACTCACCTAGTTGTGCTTGCGGGGGTTGAGCTCTGGCTCTTTGGTCCCGCCTCTCAACCGTCAATCAACAGGTGTACAGTTTCCTGAGCCTAATGGGCTCTATCATATCTACACTTGAAACTGTGTATGGAGTCAGCCTCCACCACATCGCTTCCTAATGCATTCCATTTGTCAACCACTCTGACACTAAAAAAGTTCTTTCTAATATCTCTGTGGCTCATTTGGGCACTCAGTTCCACCTGTGTCCCCTAGTGCGTGTGCCCCTTGTGTTAAACAGCCTGTCTTTATCAACCCTGTCGATTCCCCTGAGAATCTTGAATGTGGTGATCATGTCCCCCCTAACTCTTCTGTCTTCCAACGAAGTGAGGTTTAATTCCTGCAGTCGCTCCTCGTAGCTCATACCTCTCAGCTCGGGTACTAGTCTGGTGGCAAACCTTTGAACCTTTTCCAGTTTAGTCTTATGCTTGACTAGATAGGGACTCCATGCTGGAGCCGCATACTCCAGGATTGGTCTGACATATGTGGTATATAATGTTCTGAAAGATTCCTTACACAAGTTTCTAAAGGCCGTTCTTATGTTAGCCAACCTGGCATATGCTGCTGATGTTATCCTCTTGATATGAGCTTCAGGGGACAGGTCTGGCGTGATATCAACCCCCAGGTCTTTCTCTCTCTCTGACTCTTGAAGTATTTCATCTCCCAAATGATACCTTGTATCTGGTCTCCTGCTTCCTACCCCTATCTTCATTACATTACATTTGCTTGGGTTAAACTCTAACAGCCATTTGTTCGACCATTCCTGCAGCTTGTCCAGGTCTTCTTGAAGTCTCAAGCTGTCCTCCTCTGTCTTAATCCTTCTCATAATTTTGGCGTCGTCAGCAAACATTGAGAGGAATGAGTCTATACCCTCTGGGAGATCATTTACGTATATCAGAAACAGGATAGGTCCAAGTACAGAGCCCTGTGGGACTCCACTGGTGACTTCACGCCAGTCTGAGGTCTCACCCCTCACTGTAACTCTCTGCTTCCTATTGCTTAGGTACTCCCTTATCCACTGGAGCGCCCTACCTGTTACTCCTGCCTGTTTCTCCAGCTTATGCATCAACCTTTTATGGGGTACTGTGTCAAAGGCTTTCCGACAGTCCAAAAAAATGCAGTCCGCCCACCCTTCTCTTTCTTGCTTAATTCTTGTCACCTGATCGTAGAATTCTATCAAGCCTGTAAGGCAAGATTTACCCTCCCTGAACCCATGTTGATGGGTTGTCACGAAGTCTCTTCTCTCCAGATGTGTTACTAGGTTTTTTCTCACAATCTTCTCCATCACCTTGCATGGTATACAAGTTAAGGACACTGGCCTGTAGTTCAGTGCCTCTTGTCTGTCACCCTTTTTGTATATTGGTACTACATTAGCAGTCTTCCATATTTCTGGTAGGTCCCCCGTTTCCAGTGACTTACTATACACTATGGAGAGTGGTAAGCAAAGTGCTCCTGCACACTCTTTCAATACCCATGGCGAGATTCCATCCGGCCCAACAGCTTTTCTCACATCCAGCTCCAATAGGTGCTTTTTGACCTCATCTCTTGTAATTTCGAACCTATCCAAGGTCACCTGGTTTGCTGCCACCTCTCCCAGCGCCGTGATATCTCCCTGTTCTATTGTAAAGACCTCCTGGAACCTTTTGTTGAGTTCTTCACACACCTCTTTGTCATTCTCTGTGTACCTGTCCTCGCCCACCCTAAGTTTAATCACCTGTTCCTTCACTGTTGTCTTCCTCCTGATGTGACTGTGTAGTAGCTTTGGTTCAGTCTTGGCTTTGTTAGCTATATCATTTTCATACCTTTTCTCAGCTGCTCTTCTCACACTGACATACTCGTTCCTGGTTCTCTGGTATCTCTCTCTACTTTCTGGTGTTCTGTTATTACGAAAGTTCCTCCATGCCCTTTTGTTCAGCTCTTTTGCTTTCATACATTCCCTATTAAACCACGGATTCTTCCTTTGCTTCTCTGTTTTTTCCTGTTGGGCTGGGACAAACCTGCTTACAGCCTCCTGACATTTTTGGGTGACATAGTCCATCATGTCTTGTACGGACTTGGTTCCGAGTTCTGTGTCCCAATGTATATCCCATAGGAATTTATTCATCTCCTCATAGTTTCCCTTTCTGTACGCCAGCCCTTTGGTTCCCAGTTCTTTTTTGGGGGTGATAATTCCTAGCTCAACCAGGTACTCAAAGCTCAATACACTATGATCACTCATTCCCAAGGGGGCTTCCAACTTAACTTCCCTTATATCCGACTCATTTAGGGTAAATATCAAATCCAGCAAGGCTGGTTCATCCCCTCCTCTCATTCTTGTCGGTCCCTTGACGTGTTGACTTAGAAAGTTTCTTGTTGCCACATCCAGCAGCTTAGCTCTCCACGTGTCTGGGCCTCCGTGTGGGTCTCTGTTCCCCCAATCTATCTTCCCATGGTTGAAGTCTCCCATGATTAGAAGTCTGGATCCGTTCCTGCTAGCCACAGAAGCTGCTCTCTCTTTATATTGATGGTGGCCATGTTGTTTCTATCATATTCCTGTCTGGGTCTTCTGTCATTCGGTGGGGGGTTAATATGACTACTATTATAATTTTTCTGTCCTCCAGTTGCAATGGTGCCTGATATGTAGTCCCTGAAACCTTCACAGTTCTGAATTACCATCTCTTCGAAACTCCAACCTTCTCTTAGTAGCAAAGCCACACCACCTCCTCCTCTCCCTTCTCTCC
>WNGS01113158.1:7101244-7121031 GCA_020271785.1 Procambarus virginalis | reverse complement strand
CCTAGAAGTGGTCCTAGTTTCATTTTGTAACTCTTTAAAGGAGGCAAGATGCCACTAAGAGAAGAAAATTTAGGTTTTATGTTTTATTTGGGACGAGGCTTGAGAGCGGCTCCACCATACAATGGCGGTGCAACTCGGGAGGGAGGAAAGTTTTCCCGCCCCCAGAGCGTGAAAACTGGGGGCGTGAATTTTTTATTATTATTAATTTCTACCACAGACTTGGCCACATATTTACAATGCATATATAAATTTTCTTCTGTCCTCCGTGGACAGGGTTAGAGATCTGTTACACATATAGTTCAGGGATTTATTGAACATATCAACCACAGGAGGTGATTGTAGTGCTTTTAAAATGCTAAGCTAACCTACATACATAAATACATAGATACCCAGATTTACGTCTGCCCTACATAAAGTGTTCGATGTGTCTTTTACATAGTGTAATTAATTTGCGTTTACGAAGGTGAAATGTAATTCTGATCAGTTTCCACATATACTTTATACACATACATACATACATATACATACATATATACACTCATACATTTATGTCTCCTACTCTGACAGGGTGAGATAGCTAATAGAGAAACTAGTGTGTTATTAAGCACTTAACCACTGAAGGTGATTGAGATGCTTTTTACAAGCTCAGGTTATATAGTTACATCACTTACATACATTGTATAATTGATACATTACACAGTCAGTCTTGGGTACAAGGCCAATATGCGTGATTGGTCGGTGACGGGGGCTTGACCAGGTAGACCAATCGTGGAGCGCCCCTGGCGTGACGTCAGGCGCCCTGCTGTAGAGGCGGGAATCTACCGTCACTCGCTGCCAGGGGTGAAGCCGAGCAGAGGTGCTAGTCAGAGGTCCCCAGTTCTGGAGAGGAATAGGCCTCCGGTGTATGAAATCTCGAGCAGCTCTCGTGTGTCAATGAAGAGGAGCGTTCCGTCGACTTTCGAGGAAGTACGGCGAGGAGCAGGTCGGTGAGAGAAGATAACCAGAGGCTCGAGGACATGGAACTCCAATATTGTCGCGAGAGGCGGCGCTGGGGCGTTAAGGTACAACCCGCGGGCCGTCCACTACAATGGAGCTACATAAAAGAGATTTCTGTGTTGAGTCCTGCTCCGATGTAGCGTGACGACCACCCCGGGGAGAAGTCATACTACAAAACTACGGAAGAAGCGGCGGACCTTGTGTTAAGAGTAGGAGTAAAACTCCATGGAGGAGACTGCCTGTCACGTGAGGAGATACGACGTGCCAACCACCGAGGAAGGAGATAAGACCTAACATCATGGAGTCCTGAGGAGCTGCTCTTCTCTACCACGTCCAGCTGGGACTGCAGCTCCCAGGAACGTTTATAAGGTAGGTAATTTTTACCCTCCCCTTCCCACCTTGTTGCTAGGACGTACGTTATTAAATATTAAGGTACGAGGCTGAACACACGTGAGTATGGTGAGCCAATTGTAAGTGAATTTATTTATTGAATTAGTTTGAATTTAATTTTGTTATTTTAGGGCTGATTAGGATTTTATATTATTCATTATGTAGAGATCCATGCTTTGACTATTTGATATTTTTCATGTAACGAGAGGTCACCGCCTCCTAATATATGCTCGGTGGTAAAGGCTAATTTAAGTGCGTTAAATATTTGTTTGAAATTTACACTGGCACTTTATTATTTTTTATGACAGTGATTAATATTTTATATTATTCATTATGTAGAGGCCCAATGCGCAGCATATTATTTGAGTGATGATGAAAAAGGGCATATATGTGTAGAAAAAGTTACAGAAAAGATAGCCTCGTAATTCATAATTGTGGGAACCGTAGAGTGTTGCCATATTATTATTGACTAATGTGAGGCGTGTTGCCATTTGGTAGTGTGAGCGAGACTTTTACGGCCAGTTTCTTTGTAGCATCATTTGAGTAAACGTAATTAATTGTAACACGGTGTTTACTGCCTCCCCTTGATGTCTCTGGTGTTGTTCTTGGGGTTTACTGAGCATCACTTATCACATGGAGGGACAGAAGAATATGTACATATGCTGTTTAGCATTGTAAATGTGTGGAGTGCCGGTCAGGTTGGCGATTAAATTTAAATTTTGCCCCGAGGGGCGAGTTTATTGGGCAGCGCCACTCATCTTGTGAGTGGACATACCGCCGATGTTGGAGATATATTCTTATGTGGTGGACAAAGCCAGCCTGGATATACCTAAATCGTCGTGTCTGCAGGCACACAAGCAGGAAGACTAGGGAGTGGTCGGCCTACCTTACTGTAACAAGCTAAGCTTGTGTTAGAAGTTATAGGTCTCAGATCATATGGGTTAAATTGTACCATATGAACACAAGCTTGAGAGGGGGTACTTTTACCTGGCTAGCAGAGAAAAGGTTACTTGCGGGAGATTAAGGGATTAGCTAGGATAGCAGACAAAATGGCTGCGTTTCACTTGTATTAATTCAACAGTGATCGGGGGCAAGGCTGGGTTCAGTGGGAACTCTTGGATAGCTAATGTATTCCTAGGTGGACAGTGGCACCTTGGGAGGGGGAGTAAGAGCCAAAGAGAGAGAGGAGCTCTAGAGAGCGAGAGTGCCGCGGCACTAAAGGCCATACATACCTCGAGTTCTCCAGTAGTACATCAACTCCTCATAAAGCAGAGTATGCGTCACAGTATTTTAATTAGTATGCGGGAATTTGTGCAGTCAGAATTGAGCACTGGGACTGGTTGCATCTGCCAGTGAGTCTCATGCTGCAGGTGGTTCCTTAGCTGCTGGAGCAAGTATTAGTTGAGGAAATATCCAATTGGTCGTCCACAATGTTTGTATTTTCCCGCCAAACACACGACGAAACTGCAACGTTGCTGACACGTTTGAACAAGTTGTAACAACTAATCTAGCAAGTTGTAACAACTTTCTAACACATGCAAACTTTATAACATGATGTAACAAGTTGTAACAATGGGGACCGTTACGTTGTGTTTGCAGGGATTGTTTCTTCTGTCGCGTTGACCCCTTTTCTGACCCTGTTCCCCTCCCCCCCCCAAGCCACCCTCAGTGTGTTGTGTTGCCTCCTTTTGTACCCGTGGTGGTGACTGTATTGGTAGGGGACAGCCTGTACCCGGTAACCCGGTATGGCATCATTGTATGTCAGCCTACAGGTAAACCCGGGTACTTTGTACGTCATCCCACAGGCTTTCTCACTGGAACAGTTTTGACTCCTGTGAGTTTGATGTAAACTGACCTGGAGGTCAGCGAGGCCTTCATATAATGTTTTCCTACTAAGCCAAATGAACGACTTTATAATGGTCCAGGGGCCAGATTCACGAAGTGGTTACGCAAGTACTTACGAACGTGTACATCTTTCCTCAATCTTTGACGGCTTTGGTTACATTTATTAAACAGTTTTCAAGCATGAAAACTTGCCAATCAACTGTTGTTATTGTTATAAACAGCCTCCTGGTGCTTCGGAGCTCATTAACTGTTTAATAATTGTGAACAAAGCTGCCAAAGATTGAGAAAAGATGTGCAGGTTCGTAAATGCTTGCGTAACTGCTTCGTGAATCTGGCCCCTGGACGGACCGAAACGTCGTCGTTTCTCCATCTTGTGAGTTGTGGTTTGGTCGTCATATCCTCAGTCACGTTATAATGACTCGTCGTCTGTAAATGAACAATTTTTTTTCGATAGTCTTAATGGTAGGTCTAGTTGGTGCCTTCAGCCACTTGGAGTGGTCGGTAGAGCGACGGCCTCACTTCTTTCAGGTCAGCGTTCGATCCCCCGACGTTAAAGTGGTTGGGCATCGCTCCTTCACTCCGCCCTGTCCCAGCTCCTTGTCCTCATAGCCCTTCCAATTAGTGCTATGCAGTCTCTTCTGGCCAAGCGCTCTCTGCTGATTAAGATTACCTTTGTACCCCTGTTCTGAAGTGAAGCAAAGAGGAGAGAGAGAGAGAGAGAGAGAGAGAGAGAGAGAGAGAGAGAGAGAGAGAGAGAGAGAGAGAGAGAGAGAGAGAGAACGAGAGAGAGAGAAGGCAGGAAGGGAGATGAATGAGGGAGGAAGGGTACGCGAGGGAAGAATATAGATGTGACCAAGAAGGCTCAAAATACCTGTGCCAGCAGCTGTTGTTCCCTTCACACACCCACTCGCACTCTGGTGGCCGTGGTTGTTATGGTTGGGATGTTAGTGGTGGTGGTAGTGGTGGTTGAGACGGTTACTGGTTAGTGTGTAGTGGATGGTGGGGGGTTCGGGGGGGGGGGGTGGTCTGAGCATCACTGGTAGTATCTAGTTGGTGTGTGCGTTAATGTGGTTGGTAGTGATGGTCGTTTATAGTGTGGATGGTGTAGTTGGCTGTAGTTTGGGCAGTGACCGATCAGTATATTAATACATCTAGTAGTTTGGGCAGTGACCGATCAGTATATTAATACATCTAGTAGTTTGGGCAGTGACCGATCAGTATATTTATACATCCAGTTGTTAGGGTTCATTTTTCTGTATACTAGAACTGCCTATTTGCACTAATTACATCATTATTATTAGTTTAGCAGTTTTGTATAGGCTTTTAATTTCATTTCAGTTAACGCCTGCTAATAATTTCATTTTATCCTAGTACTCCTCTTGTGCAGATTGTTTATTTTGTATTTGCGTATTTTAGGCCTAGGATTGCTTACTTAGGTCTAGGGCACGTTAGGTTGATAGCTAGGTTGATGACATTTTTGATATGTCGGCCATTCTTTGAAAGGATGACATAATATTGTGAACATTCAATCAGCAGTCACTTTTTTTCCATCTTCAGGGATGGGTTGAAATATGTAGCATTAAGTATCTCTTGACGTGGGACTCTGTGTTTCTCTTGATACTAAAAACTATCTCTTGAAGTGGTCATACCATAACAAATGCTAACTGGTAAACATACACCATACTTCATACTTGAAAGGTGAGAACTGAAGCCACGAGCCCCAGTAGAGGTGAGGTAGGTAGAGGAGATGCTAGCGGAGCAGACCTCCCAGGACAGAGGCAGAGAAAAAAACGAGAAGCAAGGTCGTGTCTTCCTAGTGCTGGTCCGAGGCTACCTACCTTGTGGAAGTTCCGGGGATCAACGGCCGCGCGGCCCGGTCCCCGACCAGGCTGTGGAAAGTGGCAGGGTACTTACTCTACATAAAGAAAAGATCCCCCCCCCTTTTTTTGGCGAGGATGGAAATGGAGACAAGAGAATATTAGACTGTGAAGCGGAGACAATTTAAGGTAAGATATATAGCTCCAGCTGCTCTCTATACTTGGTCGTGATTTTAAACGTAAAATACTGCTCGGGAGTTTGGCATCACAGCAAGTATTAGTTTCAATGATAGTTGCACGTTACAGCACGAGCAATTGCTCAACCACTCCAGGGATTACGTCCACAGGCCCAGAAATGGCGGCTGAACGAGGCAAGGATGTCTAGTACTTCTGGGTACATGTTTTCATCGTGTAATTAGGTCACATAGCCATTGTGTTGAGGTCATGTATTGTCTTTAATAAGTTGTATTTCCGGGGTTCGGGAGTGTTATTAAGGAGAGAAGTGTGGGGTTGGTGTTAGTCTGCTGTATTGAATACAGCATAATGGGGTCGGATGACGTCCTGGACAGGTGTAACGACCTCCTGGCAGGTAATTACACCTGTCAGCGACAAAGAAGAGATAACATTAATAATAATAATTATTTATAAAATAGTACCATACACTTGACACATCATACGGCGTAGAATTCATATGTAAGAAATCTACGTTACACAATAACAATTTCTACATCATATAAAGCCATTAATAGGCACTGCGTTCCTGGCGTTGGAGCTGCTGCATGCTAACCTATCTGATCTAAGCTGACCTGACCTGACAACCTAGAGCTCAACCCAAGTTAGCGATCTATCCTATCCCTGGCTAGGCCAAAGGCACAAATATTTCTTTGAGTTTCTTGTCGTTCCCAAAGGTCTGATCCGTCAAGTGTGGCGCTGTGGTGACCCTTTCGTCACGTAGTCTTCGTCCCAGGAACAGGTTCGGTTAATGTGAGGTCATGAATGTTCCTCTCGGCTCAGGCCATGAATATACGAGCAGGTTCTCCATGCTGATGGTATTGAAGCTTATACTGTGCGGTGTGTGTCTCTTCCCTTTGCTCCTTGGCTCCTTGTTCATTACCCTGTCCTTTGGTCCCATTATTTCTTCATGTATTTCCCCCTCGTCTCCCCTCGGCCACTCAGTCTGCCCCCTGCGTCTCCCCTCACTTCTGAGAGATGAAAGATAGGGTGAGGAAAGTGACCAGTCGGGCACTCTCTCTCGGTGTGTATATTTACCATTTGTGTCTGCAGAGTCGAGCTATTACAGAGTCACACTATTTGCTCTTGGACCCCGCCTTTCTAACCAGTCTGTTTTTCATCTTATTTTATCTACTACATGTATTTCTCTCTGACACACACACACACATTGTGTTGAGGCTTCAAGAAGACCTGGACAAGCTGCAGGAATGGTCGAACAAATGGTTGTTAAAGAGTTTAACCCAAGCAAATGTAATGTAATGAAGATAGATGTAGGGAGCAGGAGACCAGATACAAGGTATCATTTGGGAGATGAAATCCTGCAAGAGTCAGAGAGAGAGAAAGACCTGGGGGTTGACATCACGCCAGACCTGTCCCCCGAAGCTCATATCAGGAGGATAACATCAGCGGCATATGCCAGGTTGGCTAACATAAGAACGGCCTTTAGAAACTTGTGTAAGGAATCTTTCAGAACATTATATTTCACATATGTCAGACCACCAATCCTAGAGTATGCGGCTCCAGCATGGCGTCCATATCTAGTCAAGCATAAGACTAAACTGGAAAAGGCTCAAAGGTTTGCCACCAGACTAGTACCAGAACTGAGGGGTATGAGCTACGAGGAGAGACTACGGGAATTAATCCTCACGTCACTGGGAGACAGAAGAGTTAGAGGGGACGTGATCACCACATACAAGATTCTCAGAGGAATTGATAGGGTAGATAAAGACAGACTTTTTAACACAAGGGGCACACGCACTAGGGAACACAGGTGGAAATTGAGTGCCCAAATGAGCCATAGAGACTTTAGAAATAATTTTTTCAGTGTCAGAGTAGTAGACAAATGTAATGCATTAGGAAATGGTGTGGTGGAGGCTGACTCCATACACAGCTTCAAGTGTAGATATGATAGAGCCCAATAGGCTCAGGAACCTGTACACCTGTTGATTGACGGTTGAGAGGCGGGACCAAAGAGCCAGAGCTCAACCCCCGCAAGCACAATTAGGTAAGTACAATTAGGTAAGTATATCCCCAGGAAGCAGCCAGTAACAGCTGTCAAACTCCCAGGAACCTATTTACTGCAGTGTGACCAGGAGCATCAGGGTGAAAGACACTGCCAATTTGTTTCCGCCTCCGCCGGGAATCGAACCCGGGCCATTAGGACTACTACCCCCCAAGCGCTGTCCACTCAGCCGCGAGGCCCCTCTGTGCGTGTGTGTATGTACGGGTGTGACTTGTGTCATACCGTAGCGCGATCATATCAAAACACTACGCAAATAGTGACAACGGCGATATTAACAATAACAACGATCAGCAGTAAAGGTAGTTCACGCGAGGTCGTCCCCAAGTGGCCGGACACACACCACGCAACAACAACGACCTGGACCAAGTATCCTGACAGCCAATCATGGTTTATCCAGGAGCTAAACGACCCCACCGACAGCATCCTTCTCTTCTTTCCCCTCACTTCTTTTCTCTCTACTTTCTCTACCATGTTCTAACTTGTATTCCACTCTATATTCCTCTCTACACTTCCCGGTCCTCCCCCCTTCATTTCCTCTTTCGCCGCCACCTCTCACTCTTCTCTAAACAGTACTAAAATGAACCATTTGGTCTCGAGGAGAGGGGTTGCTAGGAATGAGGGGAGGGGGAGAGATGAGGGGGAGGCCAGCACGGGAGGTGGGATTAGATGAAGGAGGGGGGTAGATAATTAAATGGGGCGAGTCAAGAAATGGGATATAGTGGCGAAGGGAGGAGGTCGCGTGACGATGGAATGGGGGATAATGAAATAGTGGAGAGGGAGACATCGATGAACGTTGCTCGGTCGATGAAAGCAGGAATGAGTGTGACATCAAAGAGAGGAAGAAGCATGAGGTCATTAAATGAGGGGAATGCGATAAATGAAAGAGACGCTTTGATAACGAGCAAGTTTGATTACTGAATATGTGAGGGTTGTAATTCATTGAAGGAGTGAGATAATTAAATAGCAAAATCAAAGTCAAAATCTGTATTTGGTCTAGAAACGGTACAGTTAACATGTAATTACATAGGTGGGTAAAGTGAGCTAAAAAACCCTGCTAAAATTCTCCTGTTCCAGCAACCACCTGGAAGTAGCTACTTCACTATGGCGCATATTGTTCCAGCATAAAGATCAAAGTTATACCTGGTATGCGCTACGTAATATCGAGTCACGACTTGATAAAGCTCCAGGGTGGTCCGAAACGTCGTCGCTTTCACTTCCTCTGAATAGAGTTGTGGAAGCGTTGAAGGATTCGTCATATTGTCTCATCTGGCTCTCATAACCATCTCATTCACCCAGCACTCATTATGTACTTCCACTGGCACCATACTGTGAGACAAACATAAAATGTTTCTCATATCTTCGGGGTTACAACAGAGACAGGCAGGCAGGCAGACAGACAGAAGGACAGAGAAACAGAAAACCCCAAGACAACTGTTGGACATCATGGCTCTAAATATTAGATGCTGTCTTGCGGTGTCCTCATTAATATTCATGAAGTAAAGGGGACAGTGTTGAGGGGTGAGAGGAGGAGGGGGAGAATATGGAGTGAGACTTGTGGTGAGAGAGGTGAGAGGCGTGATGGGAAAGTAAAGAGAGAGGGAGAGAAAGAGGAGCAAGAGGTGTGGAGGGAGAGACAGAGAGGGATTTGAGGAGAGCATTCACATCAGAGGGAGGGATAAGAGGCGTGGTAGTAACAGGTGTGATGAGAGAGAGTAATTGAGCAAGTACGTGTGACAAGTAGAGCACCCCAGAGATTCTCAAGTGGGTCAGGGAATATACCAGTAAGCACATAGCGTTCACCTCTTATATCACCCTAAACTAGAGAGGGGGGGATGGTGCAGGGAGAGTGCACGTGGGCTTCGAGATATGGGCGTCACCAAAGGCCACCTTGAGATTTGCTCTGTCAAAGCCCTAACCTGGACATATTCCCGCTACGGATGGTCCAAGTCCACGTCAAGGGGCAGATCACCTTAGTCCCGGGATCACAGTACAATGGGTGCACAAGGGTGAGATATAGTCACGAAGGGGAGACCCACAGCCAGGAGAGCTGGTAGCTAACTACCTATGTAGGGTCGTCATCGAGGGGTACCACTTCCCCGAATAGTTTCTCGCAGGAGGGTGGAGGATCTGGCCAGAACCCATGAGTGGGGTATGGCGGCGGCCCGAGGGACCCCCATGGGCATATATGACAACCCTCCCGCTCCGGGCCTTGCTGGGAGCGTCCGCTTTGAAGTATTTTTCCATGTATGTTGTTGTCAGAGAAGAGGAACAGAATGCTAATTGGAAGAGATAATTGGGAACGGTGAAGGATAGGAGAGGACAGAAGAGGGAAGGAGCTGACTGTATAAATGAAGAACATATGGATGAGAGAAAGTTAAGGGGGAGGAGGCGGGAGCATCTCCTGAGAGGAAGGGCCTGAGATGTGACAGAATTAGTTCCTTGGAACACACTATGTGTCTACCAGTTCACTGAAGTTGACAAAAAGACACTAACATTGTTGTAAAGGTTCAGGTTAATGTGTCACCGATCATCACTTTCTTCCAGATGGATATAAATGAATGATTGTGTTACCTTACCTTACCTTACCTTGAGGTTACCTTGAGGTGATTCCGGGGCTCAGCGACCCCGCGGCCCGGTCGTCGACCAGGCCTCCTCATTGCTGGACTGGTCAACCAAGCTATTGGACGCGGCTGCTCGCAGCCTGACGTATGAGTCACAGCCTGGTTGATCAGGTATCCTTTGGAGATGTTTGTCAAGTTCTCTCTTGAACACTGTGAGGGGTCGGCCAGTTATGCCCCTTATGTGTAGTGGAAGCATGTTGGATAGTCTCGGGCCTCTGATGTTGATAGAGTTCTCTCTCAGAGTTCCTGTTGCACCTCTGCTCTTCAACGGGGGGGGGGGAGGGGTATTCTGCACATCCTGCCATGCCTTCTGGTCTCATGTGCTGTTATTTCTGTGTGCAGGTTTGGGACCAGCCCCTCTACTATTTTCCATGTGTAAATTAGTATGTATCTCTCCCGCCTGCACTCAAGAGAATACAGGTTTAGGTTCTTTAGTCGGTCCCAATAGTTTAGATGTTTTACTGAGTGGATTCTAGCAGTAAAGGATCTCTGCACGCTCTCCAGGTCAACAATTTCTCCAGCTTTGAAAGGGGCTGTCATTGTGCAGCAGTACTCCACTCTAGAGAGCACTAGCGTCTTGAAAAGTATCATCATCGGTATAGCATCTCTAGTGTGAAAGGTTCTTGTTATCCAACCTGTCATTTTTCTTGCAGTTGTGACGGCTACTTTATTGTGTTCTTTAAAAGTAAGGTCTTCCTACATCAGTACACCCAAATCCTTTACATTGCCTTTCCGTTCAATGTTATGATTTGACTGAGTTTTGTACATTGTTTCCGTTTTTATATTTTCATTTTTTTCCGTAGCGCATGAGCTGAAACTTTTCGTTAAACACCATATTATTTTCTGTAGCCCCATAGAAAGACCTGATTTACATCTGATTGGAGGTTTGCCGTGTCCTCTATGTTGTCTACTCTCATAAAAATCCTAGTGTCATCTGCAAAGGATGATACAGTACTATGTGTACAGTACAGTGTTGAATTGGCTGCGAAGGGACACGGAAGGAGCACCTTCTGGGAGTCTCAAGAGTCCAGCGGTGAACACACACACACACACACACAGTGGGGGTTTGGTAGCTGAGCGGACAGCGCGCAGGACTCGTAATCCTGTGGCCCGGGTTAGATTCCCGGACCAGGCAGAAACAAATGGGCAAAGTTTCTTTCACCCTAATGCCCCTGTTATTTAGCAGTAAATAGGCACCTTGGAGTTAGACAGCTGTTACGGAGCTGCTTCCTGTGTGTGTGTGTGTGTGTGTGTGTGTGTGTGTGTGTGTGTGTGTGTGTGTGTGTGTGTGTGTGTGTGTGTGTGCTTACCTATTTGTACTTACCTATTTGTGCTTGCAGGATCGAGCATTGACTCTTGGATCCCGCCTTTCCAGCTATCGGTTGTTTACAGCAATGACTCCTGTCCCATTTCCCTATCAGACCTAGTCTTAAAAGTATGAATAGTATTTGCTTCCACAACCTGTTCCCCAAGTGCATTCCATTTTTCCACTACTCTCACGCTAAAAGAAAACTTCCTAACATCTCTGTGACTCATCTGAGTTTCCAGTTTCCACCCATGTCCCCACGTTCTGTTATTATTACGTGTGAACATTTCATCTATTTCCACTTTGTCAATTCCCCTGAGTATTTTATATGTCCCTATCATATCTCCTCTCTCCCTTCTTTTCTCTAGTGTCGTAAGGTTCAGTTCCTTCACTTGTCGTAAGGTTGTGTGTGTGTGTGTGTGTGTGTGTGTGTGTGTGTGTGTGTGTGTGTGTGTGTGTGTGTGTGTGTGTGTGTGGAAAAAAAGTAGTTACAGTTGAGAGGCGGGACCAAAGAGCCAGAGCTCAACCCCCGCAAGCACAACTAGGTGAGTACACACATGACAGTCACTTCTCGGGCTTGCAGTATTTTTTGTTTCAAGTTTTTTTCTAGGACGGACGTGACCATTTATTTAAACAATGCTAACTAGCATATATATATTTTCTTCTGTACCCTGGTGGACAAGGTTAGATATTTGTAAGACAAGACAGTGTAGTGGTTTTATTGAGCACTCAACCACAGAAGGTTGTCAGGTGAAAACTTTCTGAATATCAGTAACAGGCTGATCTTCCCAGAGACAGTTGTAATTTTGAAGATAATTCCCTCCCACACCCCCGTCCCCCTCGTCTACTAAATCACTGCCCCCTCCCCCCTCACACCGTCTTACTGTCAACTCCCCCCCCCCTCCCACCGCCTTATTCTCAACTCTTGCGTGACTCGCTCCAGTTTATTGTTCATCCCTCCATCAAATCCACACTCTTCCACCTCCGCCCCTCTGCCTCCTCTTCTTCCTGCCTTCCTCTCATGCCAAATTAACCCCCGCTACTATCACCTAACACCCCTTACACTAACCCACCACACATCACCTATCAACACCCCCACACACTATCCCACCCACCCTTACCCCCCGACGCATCACCTACCGTTAGTTTCTGCATTTTTTTTTGTAGTGGGAACCTTGGGTGTGCGAGGCTACACGCTGGGTCGGTCGTCGCTACCAGCCCCCCGCCAGTTCCCTGCTGTTCTCCGAAATCAACTAAAGTGTGAAAGTGAAGGTGGAGAGACGCGTGTAGTGCTGCCTTAAACAGAGACTTAAAAACTAAATAAAAATATTTGATTCCATACAACATCCGTTTTTTTACGTAAAATATTTTATCTGATATAGATTTCTTGCAGCCCTTAACAGCTTTTTTATATATATATATATATATATAGATCTATATATATATATATATACATATATATATATATATATATTATATATATATATATATATATAATTTTAATTTGATTTGATTATATTGTGTTTAATTCTATGCTTTAAACTCCGTGCTTTAAAAGTTATGCTCTGTACTTATCTCTCGCCTGTAAGTCATAATCCCCGCCTTGTAAATACATAGAAGAGTTATAGTTTCGTTTTATAACTTTTTTAAACGAGGCAAGTTGCCACAACATGAAGAAATTTATGTTTTAAGTTTAATTTGGGAAGAGGCTTGAAGGCGGCTCCACCATACAATGGCGGGAGGGAGGAGAGGGTTCTCACTTCCAGATCATTGTAGGTACAGCGTCAGGTGGTGGGTGATTCGTTTGTGACGGGGGGCTTGGCCAGGTAGATCAGTCACAAAACGCCCCACGTGTGACGTAGCGTGACGTCAGGCGCCCTGCAGTAGAGGCGGGAAATCTACCGCCACTCCCTGCCAGGGGTGAATCTAAGAAAAGGTGCTGATCAGAGGTCCCATTTCTGGAGAGGCACAGCTCTCGCCTGTCAGTGAAGAGGAGCGTTCCGTAGACTCCCAAGGAAGTACAGTGAGGAAGGAGGTATAACCCGCGGGACTCTGAACGTGTCCCACAGATAGCTGCGCAGAGATTGGTGGCCCAGTCCTGGTCCGGTGTGCAGTGACGACGACTCCGAGGAGCAGAAGCCGTGCTGCACGACTACATCCGCAGTGGTGGACCAGTATTCTAGTATGAGGTCTCAATGGAGGCCAAGCGACGTTGGCGCCACCTAGCAGTCTGTGAGTGAAACTGTGGTGGAGAGTGCATACCGAGTGAGGAGGAGACGCGACGAGTCATCCATTGAGGAAGGAGATCAACGACGAGGAGACCGACCCTAACATCACGGAGTCCTGAGGAGCTGCTCTTCGCTACTACGACCAGCTGGGACTGCAGCTCCCAGGAACGCTTAACAAGGTAGATAAGTTTGCCCTCCTCTCCATCCCCCTTGTTGCTAGGAAGTACGTTATTAAATATTAAGGTACGAGACAACACACGTGAGGAGTAAGGCCGGACATTGTGTGGATGTAATTATTATTCTTTTATGACAGTGATTATGATTTTATATTATTAATTATGTAGAGATCCAGTGAGCTGGATATTATGTGAGTGATGATGAAAAAGGGCCTACATGTGTAGAAAAAGTTACAGAAAAGATAGCCTCGTAATTCATAATTGTGGGAACCGTGGAGTGTTGCCATATTATTATTGACTAATGTGAGGTGTGTTGCCATTAGGCGGTGTGAGCGAGACTTTTACGGCCAGTTTCTTGTAGCCTCATTTGAGTAAACGTAATCAATTGTAACACGGTGTTTATTGCCTCCCCTTGATGTCTCTGGTGTTGTTCTTGGGGTTTACTGAGCACCATTTACCACATGGAGGACAGAAGAATATGTATATATGCTGTTTAGCATTGTAAATGTGTGGCTATGTCTGTGGTAGAAAATAAAACTACTGAACGAGTGCCGGACTGGACGAGTATAAATAACACTGGACGTGGAGAAGTTTTCTGGCCGCAGGTGAGTCCCGGTCAAGTTGGCAGCATTGAAGATATATCCTTATGTGGTGGGCAAGATCTCTGGGGCTTGCCTTTCCAGTTCGTCCTCCAAAGGTCTCCCAAAGTCAAGAAACTGACGTACTAAAGTTCCCATATCCTAACCTACCAGAGGACCCAACACAGAAAACGGGACAGTAAGTCACTTTCGCGAGCCGGTTCTATTTTCTAGTAAGACACTTTTTGGCCTTATACAACGCATACGATCGAAAAGCGACGTTCTTTGTAGGACAGGTTGGCCTCACACCTCCGAGTTGTCACTCCTGCTGGGGCTGTCATACTCTCACACGACACTTTTAGTAAATGTCCAGTCATTAGGCCCATTAGACCTGTTGGTCAAATGGGCCTAATGATATGGAGCTGTGTAATTTCTGTATCCACCCATGTGTTCACAAGGGTACCATCGTAATGCCAGTCCGTCCTCCTAAGGTTTCTCAACATAAGAAACTGTCGTACTAAAGTGACCTTGTCTTAACCTACCAGTGGACCGAAAACAGAAAATGGAACAGTATGTCAATTTCGCGAGCCGCGAAATGATTATGAGGGCCATTTTCTAGTACGACAATTTTTGGCCTAAGGTAGAGTATACGTCAAAATGCAACGTTCTATTAGGAGGGCGTGTTGCACAATGCACCCAGTTTGCCACTGTGGCTGCCTGATCATCGTGGCCCTGTATGAGCGTCCATTCTGCAAGATGTAGGAATTTAGTATCATCCAGCTAGCTCTCGCAAAAAGAGATGGTTTTTGACTCTTTCGTATAGTCTCTAGAACTCGTGAATAACCGTATGAATGCGGATGTGTACTTTAATTTGTTAATGACATAAATGCAAAAATAGTTCCAACAGCTTCTCAGCTGTGACTCCCGTCTCTGGAACAATTACAAGCTTGGTATCGCGTTCCTGCCACCACTTGCCTCTACCGCTTCCACTGTAACTTAGATGCACAGGATCGCGCCCCACCTCCCCCACCCACCACATGCACCTCATGGTCCACAGACACTACACAACGCCACCAATGCCTGTTTTAATAATGTTCAATAAGTGTTTTAAGGGACAAAAAACACCAAGGTTGAGACATGTAGAGCATTGGGGGGGGGGGGGGAGCGGCTCCATATCTCACCAGTGTGTTGAGAGGACGGACTCACTGCGGTTCTCAATATAATAATATATGAAAATTATATCATACAGGATATATAAATATAATAACAATGTCAGACCACAAAGGAAGGATTAAGACAAGAATTTCCTTAAGTACTTTCGTATTTAATAATTCATCTTCAGAAGGATGTATTATTAAATACGAAAGTACTTAAGGAAATTCCTGTTTTAATCCTTCCTTTGTGGTCTGATACTGTCATTATATGTATATATATATATATATATATATATATATATATATATATATATATATATATATATATATATATCCTCTGACGTTATATATATAATATATTATATAATGTATATATTATATTATACACATAATATATAATATACACATAATACATACATACAGTTTCTACTTCCTTTTGGAATGTTATAGCTGTTTTAACGCCGTTTTGGTTGTGAAAAGCGAGTAGGGACACGGGGGCACGGAACATCTCGACGTGGAAGCTAAGACGCGGAAACTAAGAGTCAAAATGCCCGTGTGGCAACAGCCGGTGGGCGGAGTCGCCTCCCTCAACTGGCACGTGTCACTTGACAATACGGGGCGAGGCAGTGTCAAGCCACACGTGCATTTCAAGGCGACGATCAACGGCGTACTGTATGCGGAACGGCTCTTTCTGCTTGCATCAGTTGGATTAATGTGTCCCGGGTTGATTATATTTAAAATTCAAGGTATAACTTTTGCTTGTATGGCAGTTCCGTGTTTGGGGTTTTTCAGTAATAATTATATGACACAAAAATAATATATTAGTCCAAATACAACACAAAATATAGTGATTGTACAAGTGAAAGGTAATCTTCTTAGTGGTGGACTGGGAAATATCGCTGGCAGGCAAGGATAATGTTACGTGAACGTAGAATAAACTACGCTTTAAGCTGGTTTATGAAGTGTTGGGTGGATGATTAAGCTGTAACCTCTGACGTTATCAGGCGTGGAAAAGCCTGGATGATGGTGTACCGTGCGTGTATACGGCCACTTTGAAGCAGGCGGCGGCCTGATGCAACCCCGTCCTCTTAAAATAACGTCGCTTTTCGCGCGTATGCGCGCGCTATGGCCAAAAATGGACGTAATTTGAAATGAAAGCGGCTCACGAAAGTGACGTACTGTCCCCTTTTCTGTTTGAGTCCTCCGGCTTACTCGATTAGGTTAGGAGAGGAAACTTTCAATTTAACGGTTTTCATGACGTTTTGAAACCTTAGGAGAACTTCCTGCCCTCCTAACCTACCAGAGGACCCTTAACTTACTGTTTTGGAAAACAAAAATCCAAAAATTATTTTCAATTACTTTTCAGTTTTAAATTACGTCCATTTTCGGCCATACGGGCAAACGGGTAGGAGGGCCTAGGGGATGGAGAGAGGGACGGGCAGGGATGGAGACATTGTTCTGAGGGAGGGATAGGAGGGGAGGAGGGATGGCGGAGGGCTGAGACGCACAGTAACTGCAACACGTGCTATATATACGCCAGCAAAAACATGCGCACGCGCGCCAATTCCCTCAGACACCCACGCAGTCACAAGCACGCCACAGGAGAGTCTGAGGGGGTTGGGGGGGGGGGGTTGAGGCGGTAATGGAGGAGTTTTTTTAATTATTATTTTCTACCACAGACGTGGCCACACATTTACAATGCTAATCAGCATCTATACATTTTTTTCTGTCCTCCGTGGATAGGATGAGGGATCTGTTAAACATATACTCGAGGGATTTATTGAACAATCGACCACAGAAGGTGATAGTAGTGCTTTTAAAATGCTAATCTAACCTACAGACATAATGGAGGAGTAATAGGCACACACACACACCACACACACACACACACACACACACACACACACACACACACACACACACACACACACACACACGGCGTATATAAAGACAGGCTATTTAACACAAGGGGCACACGCACAAGGGGACACAGGTGGAAACTGAGCGCCCAAATGAGCCACAGAGATATTAGAAAGAACTTTTTTAGTGTCAGAGTGGTTGACAAATGGAATGCATTAGGAAGTGATGTGGTGGAGGCTGACTCCATACACAGTTTCAAGTGTAGATATGATAAGAGCCCAATAGGCTCAGGAATCTGTACACCTGTTGATTGACGGTTGAGAGGCGGGACCAAAGAGCCAGAGCTCAACCCCCGCAAACACAACTAGGTGAGTACACACACACACACACACACACACACACACACACACACACACACACACACACACACACACACACACACACACACACAGGCAAGAGCTACGAGGAGAGGTTAGAGGCATTAAATATGCCAAAACTAGAAGACAGAAGAAAAAGAGGCGATACAATACACTACGTACAAAATAGTAACAGGAATTGATAAAATCGATAGGGAAGATTTCCTGAGACCTGAAGAACAAGAGGTCATAAATTTAAACTAGCTAAACACAAATTTCGTAGAAATATAAGAAAATTCACTGTCACAAACATTATTATTACTATTAACATCTTTATTGACAAAATTAATTACAATTTTGCCTAATCTGAGGATTTTGATAAAGCCTTATTAAAGTGAGGATAATGCTGGTATTCACTGTCACGCAGGACAGAGGGTCATTCATAAGACAATAGGTCTAAACTGTAGGCTGAAGCACATATATATCATGGTTACAATCAATGTGTTAATGTATGAATATGTGAAAACAACTTTCTATTGTGCACTGCCATACAAGGGCAGGGATGGGTTCATAAGTGATGCAGATTAGAAGTAATATAAATAAAAATTGTTCTTCATTCTTTAAAATGGACAAGCAAATTTTGGATAAATTGTTAGGATGTCGTCCAGAACACCTGAGTCAATAAAATAGTTACACAGTTGGTGGTACAAGAGGCCAGGAGGCCTAAAGTCCTTTACGGTTTCACATTCAACAATATAGTGTTCTAGTGAATGCATTAAAGGTTTATCACAGAGTTATACAATCTGAGTATTCTATTAGTGGCTCAGCCTCACTAACCTGCCAGATGTGCCTATAGCCAATGCGAATTCGCGCAATGACTACATCACACTTCTTGGTTCCGTTACTGTGCTGACCATACAAATACCTATTATTACAAAAGTTGTCATAGCTTTTAATACTGCAGCTTTCAGGTCTCTGGGCATTTCTTAGTTCTTCTAAATCTTAATTAATTTCTTTAATTTGTATGTTTCTAATAATTGCATTAGATAGTCCAAAGTCATGATCAATGTTTTCTTTCCTGCAAGCCTCATTGGCCAATGATCTACAAAGTCATGTTTTCCAACTCCAACATGGGATGGGATCCACACAAATTTTATACAAGAGTTATTATCATTGGCAAAAATTACATTCTATTTAATATTACAAGCTACTTCCGACATACATTGTGATGGGTTATTTAAGGACTGCAGAGCACTTTTAGAGTCACAGGAAATAACTCCACCACCATTGAGCTTAAGGTATTCAGTGGCTAGATAGATGCCCAATAGCTCGGTCTGTGTCGTGCTTGCCCAGTTGTTCAATCTCTGTGTACTAGTCATGATAATTTCATTCCCTTTATAAACTGCACATGCACAACCTCTTCTACCAGTGCCTAACTGCACAGAGCCATCAGTAAAGGCATAGGATTCAGTCGGTTTGAGAATCTGAAGATGACTGTCAATAGCTTCTAATGTTATACATCTCAAAATGTCAGTGTTATACATTTGTTTTACACTGATGGGGGTATAATGAAGAGAGACCTCCACATCTTTCCAAGGGGGAATATAGTGAACAGTTTTATCAGGGTTAAGAGACACATTCAGTTTCAGAAGATTATAGGCACAACAACTGAGCCACACACAAACAGGGTGGTAGACGGTTGGAACAAGTTAGGTGAGAAGGTGGTGGAGGCCAAGACCGTCAGTAGTTTCAAAGTGTTATATGACAGTGCTGGTTAGACGGGACACCACGAGCGTAGCTCTCATCCTGTAACTACACTTAGGGAATTACACACACACACACACCAGTTGATTGACAGTTGAGAGGCGGGACCAAAGAGCCAAAGCTCAACCCCCGCAAGCACAAATAGGCGAGAACACACACATGTTGTCGTGTGTTGGGGGCCTTGCGACTGAGTGGACAGCGCTCGGGATTTGTAGTCCTAAGGGCCCGGGTTCGATCCCCGGCGGAGGCGGAAACAAATGGGCAGAGTTTTTCACCCTAATGCAACTGTTCACCTAGCAGTAAATAGGTACATGGTAGTTAGACAGCTGCTATGGGCTGCTTCCTGGGGATGTGTGTGTGTGTGCGTGTGAGATAAATATATGTAGCAGATATAGTAGAGTAAAAATAGATTGGTTAGAAAGGCGGGGGCCAAGAGCTAATA
>WNGS01113158.1:7048939-7063777 GCA_020271785.1 Procambarus virginalis | reverse complement strand
TTGCAGTCTGTGTATACCCCATCTTCTGCACCTTGCGAATTAGTGCGCAACTGTTGTATTTTATTTCTCACGTCAGTGAGAAATAAAATTCCCTTGTCTTTGAAGTGGAAAGGAGTGTAAAGCATCTATACCCAGTTATTAATTAGTAGGCTAGAAAGATTTCTGCTACGTTTTCTAAGTTGTTACGAGGCTTCTCGTAACGACGTGACGTTATGTTTAGCTTTATTGTGGCTACCTTATTTTTGTATCCAAGTGTGTCACCATTGTTTTTTTCATTACCGCAGAGTCAGTATCATATTTCTTTGCATTTTTTGTAACATTATACAACCGCATAACATAACATTCAGCCCAAAAACATCACCAAAAACTTAGGTCTACTATAGGTCTCGAAAACAGTCGGGCAAGCAAGTCACGTGTAGGTCTGATATTTTACCTAATTTACATAGGCCTACCTAAACTAAACATATCATTTAATACATTAGGAGCCGGCACCATAGCTTCTGCTGGTAGTTGCGTTTGGCCACTATCGTCGCCGATCGGTCCTGCTTGTCACTCCATATGTTTTATTATCGAGTCAATATGGTGTCGCTTTTCCACTTTTTTGAGCCAGTGCGACACGCCATTTACTCTGTGAGTCAGTGTGACGTCCCCCTTCCACTTTATGCGAAGGTGCCACGCCCCTCTCGCCCCCCCCCTTCCTTTCCCATCAAACATCGCCACCCTACCGACTGTCGACATTCAAAGCCGCGTCCGGTCCTTTCTATGCGATTGAACACCCCAAGCGCTCATGAATCTCGCCTTGGAGACTGAGCACACACCTCCCTCTGCGTGATTAAGCGCAGTCCAGCGTTCATTTTCCCTCGGCGATTGATCCCACTAGGACTCACCTACCGTTGAATGAGCCTACTGAACCAATCAATCTCCGATAGAGCCCCCCAAGCTCTCACATCTCAATGATTGAGCGCACCAAGCACTCCAACTCCCGGCAAATGACGAGGACCAAATGAGAGCCCTCCCTCAGCGGCTGAGCTCCAATACATTCTCAGCTCCATTCTTCGACTAAGCCCCGCCAAGATCCCATCGTTCCTCGGCGACAGAGTGCCACCAGGCATACCCTGAATTAGCATAACTAATAAATTTGTAACTTCTACTCTTGGCTTCCTCCCTCCATTGCCGCCCCCCCTCCTGTCTGTCTCTGTGTATCATTTATCAGTATATTATATAGGAATTATTTTGGGTTAATCTTATCAAGAAGCTGATTACTATGAGGGGCTGGTCTATTTAGCGTGTAATAATTGGTTTTGGTTTCCTCTTTTTTTTCTTGTGCTCCAGATGGTGTGGCACAGTAACGTGCCGCTCTCCTGCTTGATCCTCTGGACTATGGCTGTCTCCACTGTACATAGACACTTCTATGGTCGTGTTTCGAAACTGCTTATATTAGATGATATAGTAATTAATAACGCTAGGCACCACACACACACACACAACGTTTCATTATTTCTGCGCGTCCCACCGGGAGTTTCAATTTGGTGAAGCAATTCTATAGCAGCCGCCGTCCTATGGTTACCCTCCCCCCTCCCCCACTCCCGTAGAGCAGACTCTGCTGGCCACCATTGCCTCTGCTGCGTTAATCCCCAAATAACCTCAAAGACCAACTTCTTTTCACTTTTAATCCACTTCAAGCCTCATTTGCACTGAGGCGAGGGTAGGTGGGGGGGTGGAGTGGGGGGAAGGAATGGTAGGAGGGAGGGGGTGGTGGTTAGGTGACGATGTGGTGGGGATGATGATGGTGTTGGCGACGTGGTGGGGTGATGGTGGTGGGTTGTGGCTTCGTTGGTTGGAGTGGTGGAGATGTTGAGGAAGAGAGTGGTTGTGGTGGGGATGGAGTATCCATCTAAGTAGAACTCGCCTACATGTGGTTGCAGGGTTGAGCGTCAGCTCCTTGCCCCCGCCTTTAAAATATGTTTTTTTTTGTTTAATGCAAATACCCTGCTCTCTTACTTTTCTTAAATTTTAACTTGTCAATTGGGTTCGCTTCAACCACCTCTCCGTTTTATCCATTCCACTTGTTTACAACTCTGACATTGAAGAAGATTTTTCTAACCATCTCTGTGACTGACCATTGAATCTAGGTTCCATCCTTACCTACTCGTTCTGCGGTTCCTTACTCTGAACATGGCTTCCTTGTCTACTTTGGCAATTCCCATAGAATTGTTTATATTATTATCGTGATCTCTTTATTCTTCATCCAGTGTGTTGAGTTCCAGTTTCTTGAGTGTTTCCGCGCCGCTCGGATCCCACAGGACAGGGACGAGCACTGTTGCATGTCTTGGGTTCTGTTCAAGTTTTTCTTGGCTCTTTTCCAAATTGAGTTCTATGCTGGGGCTGCATACTCAAGGTTTGTCCTCACATAGGTTGTGTATAGTACGGGAATGGCTCTTTTATAATAATGCTATCCGGATGTTGGCCGGTTTGTTGTGTGCCTCTGGCGTTCCTCTCTTAATGTGTGCCTTTCCTATTCAATTTGGGGTTCTGATTACTTACTCCCAAGTATTCCGTTTTCTGATGCAGGAATGTGACCATAGGGGGATGTAAGGGTGGCCGTGGTGATGGGGTGTGGTGGTGGTGGGTGTGGTAGGTGGGGTGTGGTGGTGGCAGTGGTGGGGTGTGGTGTGGTGGTAGTAGCTGTGGTGGGGAGGTGGTAGGGTTGAGAGAGCCTTTTGTCGAAACCGAAATTACCTCAGAGCAGATGGGACGTATAATCTTCCACTCGCAGCATGACAAAACAGCCCCCAAATTAGATTCTGCCTCTCACTTTTCCAAATAGGATTAACATAGCCGGCTATAACGAAAGAAAAGAACTACGGACATGTTGGTGCTGGACTTAAGACCTACCAGCCGTGGGAGAGTCATTGTGACCCTCACAACATCCTAATGACCAACCAGCAAGTGTACATTGGTACTAAACTTACTTGAGGATTAAACTATGGGATATATGCACCCAGAAGCCTAGTATGTAAACTTTTCTCTTTCGCTTGCCTGCCTCCCGCCCTCCACACTAACGGACTTCACCTCGGTCCTTCAGACTAAGGTAGTAGACGGATAGGCTGCACACCATTATTTTTTATTTGATTCAATTACTACTCCATACGTGACTATTCACTTACAATGGCAACCAGCAAATATACATTGTCTTCTGTCTTTCGTGGAGGGGATCTGTTCCACTACATATAGCGTAGTGGATAATTGAGCACTCAACCACATTGGCTGATTAAAGTACTTTTACAACGGCAAGTTACAATGCTTACCAGTGAAAATACACTCATGTCTGTCCTACACGGACAGGGCTAGAGAACTGCAACAGTACATAGGTAGTTATTAAGCACTCAACACAGGAGATTAAAGTGCCTTTACATGCTCAAGTTAAAATTACATTAACATATATTACAACATTGATAATTTTCATAGTAAATCTTGCGAAAAAGGACCAGTCTATCATCACGTGTTCTGGCATTTATATAATATTTGTAGAATTCAGCATATGTCAACCCGGGGAGTGGGGGGGGGGGAAGTTAGTCGGAAATCATTCAATATGAGACATTCTACACTCTGAAATTCAAGAAAATGCATGATAGTCATCGTAATGACTATCATTAACTGAATGACTCTTTCACATGATAGTCATCGTAATGCTGCAGCATTCGGATCCTTGTGTATTTGTTAGGCCAGTAAGATTTGCAACAACATTCGTTTCAGTTTTCTGTGTACCACTGCTAATGAAACGCCTATATCAGCGTCTGCTCCTGGTTTGCAACGGGCTGCGTTTGCAAGCATGTCAACAGTATTTCATGCACTGAGATGCCAACATGCGATGGCATCTAGAGGAATTTAGTCTCAAATCAATTTTGTTTAGCTGGTAAAACATTCATTCAAATATCACTGAATATTTTCTTAGTGTGACCATTATGTGTACTCCATGGCAGGAGTGCACTGTTCCTAGCAGTATATTATTACACTGCCAATGTTTTTTGTTTTTTTTTTGAAAATCTCTGGCGAGCTGGATACCTACTAGGTCGGTATGAGTCGTACTAGCCGAGTCATTGACACACTTCATCTATGTTTATAGAAGAGAGTCTCGGTTTGTTTGTCCAAGGTTGGAGGCTAGGCGCTTGGGGCTCCAAGCGCCTCAGGGAAGCCAAGTTCCTCATGGTCATGGAACTTCCTCATGGTCTCATGGTCAAAGTTCCTCAGGGAACTTTGCTTGGTCATTTGTGACTGTATGGGGAGTGTCATAGGGTGATCGGGGTCGGCCCCCCATATCCCTCTGTAGGAAACATCGCCGCCTATTCCGAATACTCGCAACTCCTATGAAGTTTGAACTGCGGATTTTGATTTACCAGAGAGTTTTACAAAAGATTATCAGTTGTTTATGGATCATATTCTTCTGTATGACTAACCATCCTGTGTGATGGTTAGTCTTAGAACCCGGAGTCTTAGAACTTAGAATGACTAACTAATAGTTAGAACCCGAACACAGCCGGGTTCTATGGTTACTGCACAAGCGAAAGAAGATCGTTTAAGTATATTGCCTGTTCATCCGGCACATCTTCCACCGCCTTCAACAGAGCCGTCAGTGTTGCATAGACACACCTCGTTACCCCTTCCCTAATCACTCTCGGTAATGCTACATAGTGTTAACGGTCAATTACACACCGAGTACACTATCACAGGGGGAGGTGGAGAGTGCAAGAGAGGTGTATAAGTAAGGGAAAAAATGTTTATAAAATAGGTAGTGAGAGTGAAATAGAGAGAGAGTGGCTGTGGAGGTGTATAGTGAAGTGGGTAGGGGGGGGGAGGGGATGGTAGTATGAATAATGGTGGTGTATTGTCAAGTGTGGGGAAGAAGAGCGTTGTGGGGGAGGTGTTGGGGCCATGCACCCCCCCCCCCCCCCACACACACACACACACAAGCACCACAGTAAGGTGTTGGGAACTATTACAGTCATAATGGAGGATAGTGTTCTGTTTAGTTTGGGTGTACTAGTGGGCTTCGTGGCCTAGGGTGTGATCCTCTAGGGGAAGATATTGTTCTTAATGAGGTGGGCGAGTCTGTGAAGGCGTTGGTGTGGCAACCCGTCCTCTTAAAAAGAACGTCACTTTTGGCTCGTATGCGCGATATGGCCAAATTTCGACGTAATTTGAAATGAAATCGACTCACAAAAGTGACGTTCTGTTCCGTTTTCTATTTGAGTCGTCCGGCGTACGCGCAGAGGTTATGATAGGACACTTTAAATTAACGTTTTTCATAACGTTTTGAAACTTTATGAGAATTTCCTGCCCACCTAACCTACCAGAGGACCCTTAACTTACTGTTGTTGAAAAAAAAATCCCAATTTATTTTCATATTTTTTTCATTTTCAAATTACGTCCAAATTCGGCCATACGAGCAAACGGCCAAATGCGACGTTCTTTTTAAGAGGACAGGTTGGGTGTGGAGGTCTTGGCTCCCGTTGCTCGCTGTGTGTTTCAAACGTCCACAACAAGTCCACAAGAAGTCAGGCGGCGGAGAGTAACGCAACATTGCTAAAGCTTCCATACCGACTACCTTGAGCGTGCATGACTACAGCGCTCACAACAACAGCAACACAATTATGTCAGTAAAATAGGTGTTCAGTCCAGGAGGCTGTTGACGTGACAACCCATTAGTTGCTGACGTGACAACCCCATTACCTGTTGACGTGACAACCCATTAGTTGTTGACGTGACAACCCATCACCTGTTGACGTGACAACCCATTAGTTGTTGACGTGACAACCCATCACCTGTTGACGTGACAACCCATTAGTTGTTGACGTGACAACCCATCACCTGTTGACGTGACAACCCATTAGTTGTTGACGTGACAACCCATCACCTGTTGACGTGACAACCCATTAGTTGTTGACGTGACAACCCATCACCTGTTGAGGAGTGTGGCGTGTGCAGGTGTGACAGCGTTTCGTGCTCGCCTTAAATTTCCAGGAAGATGAACCCCGTCGCTCATTGCTGGGGCGACTTATCGGGTTGAAAATCAATTACACTGTCAAATACTTTTATATAATAATAATAATAATAATAATAATAATAATAATAATAATAATAATAGTTACTTTTGTCTTGTCGGGGGACAGGAAGTCTGTATATATATATATATATATATATATATTATATATATATATATATATATATATATATATATATATATATGTCGTACCTAGTAGCCAGAACGCACTTCTCAGCCTAGTATGCAAGGCCCGATTTGCCTAATAAGCCAAGTTTTCCTGAATTAATATATTTTCTCATTTTTTTCTTATGAAATGATAAACCTACCCATTTCCTTATGTATGAGGTCAATTTTTTTTTATTGGAGTTAAAATTAACGTAGATATATGACCGAACCTAACCAACCCTACCTAACCTAACCTAACCTATCTTTATAGGTTAGGTTAGGTTAGGTAGCCGAAAAAGTTAGGTTAGGTTAGGTTAGGTAGGTTAGGTAGTCGAAAAACAATTAATTCATGAAAACTTGGCATATTAAGCAAATCGGGCCTTGCATAGTAGGCTGAGAAGTGCGTTCTGGCTACTAGGTACGACATATATATATATATATATATATATATATATATATATATATATATATATATATATATATATATATATATATACAGGGGTTTCAATAAAATGTACTCGTGTTTCAAAAAATGTACTCACTCTTTGATCGTTGATCGTTTGAGCGTTGTCTGGACAATAATGGACATCAATTTGAACATTCGCAAACATGATTCTTCAAACATGTTTGCGATGTTCAAATTGATGTCCATTATTGTCCAGACAACGCTGATAACGCGCACCAAGGGATCAAAGAGTGAGTGAGTACATATACGAATATTATTGATGTGCTGAATGGGTTTTAGAGTAAATTTGCAAAGTGCCCCTGGGTATGTGTGGCAAGGTGGGTGCGAGACGAGGGGTGGGCAGCGGGCGTGGGGAGACACCTTGATACTGGCGAGTGTTTCCATCATATGCAGATGAGTGGACGGCTGGCTTGCTGTGTTGGCAGAGCGTGACTCAGAATGTTGGCAGCGAGTGAGTCAATGTGATGGGTGAGGGGGACTCATTATTTTGATGGTGTGACGCAGAACAATGGGAAAGTGTGGCCCAGTATGTTTGTAAAATGTCACTCAGTATGTTGACAGCGTATTGTCAACATACAGTACGTTGTATGTTGACTTTACATACAGCCAGTTCATTTTTTACAGCCATTTTGATCACTGAGGTGATCAAAATGAGACTGGGGTAAGACGAGAGGTGATTCACCTCTCGTCTTACCCCAGTCTCATTACCTTGCATTCGTTCGGGTTAAAATCGAGTATCCATTTCCCGGACCCTATCTACATTTTATTTAGATCTTCTTTGAGCTTTATACATTCCTCCACAGTCCCTGACCCTCCTCCTCACTCTTACGTCGTTTCCGGTCAGCGACAGGTATGGGTTTAGTGATATTTATTTGATCATTTATGCAAATATAAATAAATTCTGAAGATGGCGTCTGGAAATCTGAATATATTGGTAAAGACCTCAGTGACTCGTCTTATCCCAATTCCTTATCCTGACCACTTCCAAGTGCTATATAGTCTAATGGCTTGGCACTTTCATCTGACAGTTTCCCCTTCTGCTGTGGATTCTTATTCCCATCACAGATTACACGACGGGGTGGGGGGAGGGGGGGCGGAGGAGAGGGGGTAGTTTATCCTATAATAAACTTCGAGCCTCCACACAGGGCGCTTCCCACAGGCTAATTTCTTCCTGTCATCAGGACCGGAATTATGAAACGTCTTTAAGTACTGGTGACAGTAGGTCGACTCGTAGCCTCTCTACGCTCAGTCACACACCTTGTTCAATGCCAAGATGTGAGGTGGTTATGAGGAGAGAGCACTTAGCCAGCTGGACTACATAACCCCGGGGGAGGGATATGAAAATCACGCTCAGGAGTCAAATTTCCGACATTTTAGATATTTTGAGAACTGCAGGGGGGGGGGGGTTTGGGCAAAGTATGACCCATCGCCGTTTTCAGTAATTGGCATATTTTTGGTATAAAAAGTCGTAATTTGAAAATGAAAATAGGTAAGGAGTTTTTTTTATTATTATTATTTTCTACCACAGACGTGGCCACACATTTACAATGCTAACCAGCATATATACATTTTCTTCTGTCCTCCATGGACAGGGTTAGAGATCAGTTAAACATATAGTTCAGGGAGGTAAGGAGTGTGAGGACGGGGTGGAGGAACGCTGCTGCCCAAACACTCCCAAAACAACATTTGGACAAGTTGGTCGTAAAACAATTTTCCCTTCAAGTGCTGTAAATCATCTGTCATTAGGACCAGTCCTTAGTGACTCGGATCTTTAATATCTCTGAAGCTATATCTTTCTTTGTATCGGCATCGTTTGTAAAATATATATACATACAGTACCAGGCTTGTACCTGCGAACTGAACACCGCTCAGTTCAGAGTTCTAATGTTCTATCAGTTCTAAGTTCTGCTAAGCCATTATATGCTAAGCCATTATATGCTAAGCCATTATCAGTTCTAATGGCTTAGCACATTCTTCTGATAATCACTTTCTTATCACACCTGAAGAGACGTTATCCAGGGAACGTGATAACGACATATCAGATTCTCAGGCGATTTGATAACACTGATCACTCTGATCACCCAAGAAATGTTCTGTATAAGGCCAAGTACACCGGAGCATAGATGGAAGCTTGAGGCACAGATGAGTCACTAGCACATTAGAAAGATATTCTTGTTTAGCGTACGGCTGGTGAGTAAATGGTATGGACTAGAGGGTGAGTGAGTAAAATCTAATACATTACAAGATCTTAAAATTAATGTGTCAGGAAGGTGGAAGGTTGTTAATCACTTTATTAAACAGCTGATCGCTGGTACAGCGAGGTTCAGGAGCTGGAGCTCGACGCTGCAAGCATACTTGAGTACATTTTAGGCGAGTACATCCACCCACACAGTAGAGGACAGAAAGGGATAATAATAATGGGGCTGATATTACTACTGTTGTTAAAGTTGCTGCTGCTGCTACTGGTACTGTTGCTGCTGCTGCTGCTACTGTTGCTGCTGCTGTTGCTACTGTTGCTGCTGCTGCTGCTACTGGTACTGTTGCTGCTGCTACTGGTACTGTTGCTGCTGCTGCTGCTACTGTTGCTGCTGCTGCTGCTGCTACTGTTGCTGCTGCTGCTGCTACTGTTGCTGCTGCTGCTGCTACTGTTGCTGCTGCTGCTGCTACTGTTGCTACTGCTACTGGTACTGTTGCTGCTGCTGCTGCTACTGTTGCTGCTGCTGCTGCTACTGTTGCTGCTGCTGCTGCTACTGTTGCTGCTGCTACTGGTACTGTTGCTGCTGCTACTGGTACTGTTGCTGCTGCTACTGGTACTGTTGCTGCTGCTGCTGCTGCTACTGTTGCTGCTGCTACTGTTGCTGCTGCTGCTGCTGTTGCTACTGTTGCTGCTGCTGCTGCTACTGTTGCTGCTGCTACTGGTACTGTTGCTGCTGCTACTGGTACTGTTGCTGCTGCTACTGGTACTGTTGCTGCTGCTACTGCTACTGTTGCTGCTGCTACTGGTACTGTTGCTGCTGCTACTGGTACTGTTGCTGCTGCTACTGGTACTGTTGCTGCTGCTACTGGTACTGTTGCTGCTGCTACTGGTACTGTTGCTGCTGCTACTGGTACTGTTGCTGCTGCTACTGGTACTGTTGCTGCTGCTACTGGTACTGTTGCTGCTGCTACTGGTACTGTTGCTGCTGCTACTGGTACTGTTGCTGCTGCTACTGGTACTGTTGCTGCTGCTACTGGTACTGTTGCTGCTGCTACTGGTACTGTTGCTGCTGCTACTGGTACTGTTGCTGCTGCTACTGGTACTGTTGCTGCTGCTACTGGTACTGTTGCTGCTGCTGCTGCTACTGGTACTGTTGCTGCTGCTACTGGTACTGTTGCTGCTGCTGCTGCTACTGGTACTGTTGCTGCTGCTACTGGTACTGTTGCTGCTGCTACTGGTACTGTTGCTGCTGCTGCTGCTACTGGTACTGTTGCTGCTGCTACTGGTACTGTTGCTGCTGCTACTGGTACTGTTGCTGCTGCTACTGGTACTGTTGCTGCTGCTACTGGTACTGTTGCTGCTGCTACTGGTACTGTTGCTGCTGCTACTGGTACTGTTGCTGCTGCTACTGGTACTGTTGCTGCTGCTGCTGCTACTGGTACTGTTGTTGCTGCTACTGGTACTGTTGCTGCTGCTACTGGTACTGTTGCTGTTGCTGCTGCTACTGGTACTGTTGCTGCTGCTGCTGCTACTGCTACTGTTGCTGCTGCTACTGGTACTGTTGCTGCTGCTACTGGTACTGTTGCTGCTGCTACTGTTGCTGCTGCTACTGTTGCTGCTACTGTTGCTGCTACTGGTACTGTTGCTGCTGCTACTGGTACTGTTGCTGCTGCTACTGGTACTGTTGCTGCTGCTGCTGCTACTGCTACTGTTGCTGCTGCTACTGGTACTGTTGCTGCTGCTACTGGTACTGTTGTTGCTGCTGCTGCTACTGGTACTGTTGCTACTGCTGCTGCTACTGGTACTGTTGCTGCTGCTGCTACTGGTACTGTTGCTGCTGCTGCTACTGGTACTGTTGCTGCTGCTGCTACTACTGGTCCTGTTGCTGCTGCTGCTACTGGTACTGTTGCTGCTGCTGCTACTGGTACTGTTGCTGCTGCTGCTACTACTGGTACTGTTGCTGCTGCTGCTACTGGTACTGTTGCTGCTGCTGCTACTACTGGTACTGTTGCTGCTGCTGCTACTACTGGTACTGTTGCTGCTGCTGCTACTGGTACTGTTGCTGCTGCTGCTACTACTGGTACTGTTGCTGCTGCTGCTACTGGTACTGTTGCTGCTGCTGCTGCTACTGGTACTGTTGCCGCTGCTGCTACTACTGGTACTGTTGCTGCTGCTGCTACTGGTACTGTTGCTGCTGCTGCTACTGGTACTGTTGCTGCTGCTGCTACTACTGGTACTGTTGCTGCTGCTGCTACTGGTACTGTTGCTGCTGCTGCTACTGGTACTGTTGCTGCTGCTGCTACTACTGGTACTGTTGCTGCTGCTGCTACTGGTACTGTTGCTGCTGCTGCTACTGGTACTGTTGCTGCTGCTGCTACTACTGGTACTGTTGCTGCTGCTGCTACTGGTACTGTTGCTGCTGCTGCTGCTACTGGTACTGTTGCTGCTGCTGCTACTACTGGTACTGTTGCTGCTGCTGCTGCTACTGGTACTGTTGCTACTGGTACTGTTGCTGCTGCTACTGCTACTGTTGCTGCTGCTACTGGTACTGTTGCTGCTGCTACTGGTACTGTTGCTGTTGCTGCTGCTACTGGTACTGTTGCTGCTGCTGCTGCTACTGGTACTGTTGCTGCTGCTACTGGTACTGTTGCTGCTGCTACTGGTACTGTTGCTGCTGCTACTGGTACTGTTGCTGCTGCTACTGGTACTGTTGCTGCTGCTGCTGCTACTGGTACTGTTGCTGCTGCTGCTACTACTGGTACTGTTGCTGCTGCTGCTGCTACTGGTACTGTTGCTACTGGTACTGTTGCTGCTGCTACTGGTACTGTTGCTGCTGCTGCTGCTACTGGTACTGTTGCTGCTGCTACTGGTACTGTTGCTGCTGCTACTGGTACTGTTGCTGCTGCTACTGGTACTGTTGCTGCTGCTACTGGTACTGTTGCTGCTGCTGCTGCTACTGGTACTGTTGCTGCTGCTGCTACTACTGGTACTGTTGCTGCTGCTGCTGCTACTGATACTGTTGCTACTGGTACTGTTGCTGCTGCTACTGGTACTGTTGCTGCTGCTACTGGTACTGTTGCTGCTGCTACTGGTACTGTTGCTGTTGCTGCTGCTACTGGTACTGTTGCTGCTGCTACTGGTACTGTTGCTGCTGCTGCTGCTGCTACTGGTACTGTTGCTGCTGCTACTGGTACTGTTGCTGCTGCTGCTGCTACTGGTACTGTTGCTACTGGTACTGTTGCTGCTGCTACTGGTACTGTTGCTACTGGTACTGTTGCTGCTGCTGCTGCTACTGTTGCTGCTGCTACTGGTACTGTTGCTGCTGCTACTGGTACTGTTGCTGCTGCTGCTGCTACTGTTGCTGCTGCTGCTGCTGCTGGTACTGTTGCTGCTGCTACTGCTGCTGGTACTGTTGCTGCTGCTGCTGGTACTGTTGCTGCTGCTGCTGCTGCTGGTACTGTTGCTGCTGCTACTGGTACTGTTGCTGTTGCTGCTGCTACTGGTACTGTTGCTGCTGCTACTGGTACTGTTGCTGCTGCTGCTGCTACTGGTACTGTTGCTGCTGCTACTGGTACTGTTGCTGCTGCTACTGGTACTGTTGCTGTTGCTGCTGCTACTGGTACTGTTGCTGCTGCTACTGGTACTGTTGCTGCTGCTGCTGCTACTGGTACTGTTGCTGCTGCTGCTACTGGTACTGTTGCTGCTGCTACTGGTACTGTTGCTGCTGCTGCTACTGGTACTGTTGCTGCTGCTGCTGCTACTGGTACTGTTGCTGCTGCTGCTGCTGCTGGTACTGTTGCTGCTGTTGCTGCTACTGGTACTGTTGCTGCTACTGGTACTGTTGCTGCTACTGGTACTGTTGCTGCTACTGGTACTGTTGCTGCTACTGGTACTGTTGCTGCTACTGGTACTGTTGCTGCTACTGGTACTGTTGCTGCTACTGGTACTGTTGCTGCAACTGGTACTGTTGCTGCTACTGGTACTGTTGCTGCTGCTGCTGCTACTGGTACTGTTGCTGCTGCTGCTGCTGCTGGTACTGTTGCTGCTGTTGCTGTTGCTGCTACTGGTACTGTTGCTGCTGCTGCTGCTACTGTTGCTGCTGCTACTGGTACTGTTGCTGCTGCTGCTGCTACTGGTACTGTTGCTGCTGCTGCTGCTACTGTTGCTGCTGCTACTGGTACTGTTGCTGCTGCTACTGGTACTGTTGCTGCTGCTACTGGTACTGTTGCTGCTGCTGCTGCTACTGGTACTGTTGCTGCTGCTACTGGTACTGTTGCTGCTGCTGCTGCTACTGGTACTGTTGCTGCTGTTGCTGCTACTGGTACTGTTGATGCTGCTGCTGCTACTGTTGCTGCTGCTACTGGTACTGTTGCTGCTGCTACTGGTACTGTTGCTGCTGCTGCTGCTGCTACTGTTGCTGCTGCTACTGGTACTGTTGCTGCTGCTACTGGTACTGTTGCTGCTGCTGCTGATACTGGTACTGTTGCTGCTGCTGCTGCTACTGGTACTGTTGCTGCTGCTGCTGCTACTGGTACTGTTGCTGCTGCTACTGGTACTGTTGCTGCTGCTGCTGCTACTGGTACTGTTGCTGCTGTTGCTGCTACTGGTACTGTTGCTGCTGCTACTGGTACTGTTGCTGCTGCTGCTGCTACTGGTACTGTTGCTGCTGCTGCTGCTACTGGTACTGTTGCTGCTACTGGTACTGTTGCTGCTGCTGCTGCTACTGGTACTGTTGCTGCTGCTGCTGCTACTGGTACTGTTGCTGCTACTGGTACTGTTGCTACTGGTACTGTTGCTGCTGCTACTGGTACTGTTGCTGCTGCTGCTGCTACTGGTACTGTTGCTGCTGCTACTGGTACTGTTGCTGTTGCTACTGGTACTGTTGCTGCTACTGGTACTGTTGCTGCTACTGGTACTGTTGCTGCTGCTGCTGCTACTGGTACTGTTGCTGCTACTGGTACTGTTGCTGCTGCTACTGGTACTGTTGCTGCTGCTGCTGCTACTGGTACTGTTGCTGCTGCTACTGGTACTGTTGCTGCTGCTGCTGCTACTGGTACTGTTGCTGCTGTTGCTGCTACTGGTACTGTTGATGCTGCTGCTGCTACTGTTCTGCTGCTACTGGTACTGTTGCTGCTGCTACTGGTACTGTTGCTGCTGCTGCTGCTGCTACTGTTGCTGCTGCTACTGGTACTGTTGCTGCTGCTACTGGTACTGTTGCTGCTGCTGCTGATACTGGTACTGTTGCTGCTGCTGCTGCTACTGGTACTGTTGCTGCTGCTGCTGCTACTGGTACTGTTGCTGCTGCTACTGGTACTTTGCTGCTGCTGCTACTGGTACTGTTGCTGCTGTTGCTGCTACTGGTACTGTTGCTGCTGCTACTGGTACTGTTGCTGCTGCTGCTGCTACTGGTACTGTTGCTGCTGCTGCTGCTACTGGTACTGTTGCTGCTACTGGTACTGTTGCTGCTGCTGCTGCTACTGGTACTGTTGCTGCTGCTGCTGCTACTGGTACTGTTGCTGCTACTGGTACTGTTGCTACTGGTACTGTTGCTGCTGCTACTGGTACTGTTGCTGCTGCTGCTGCTACTGGTACTGTTGCTGCTGCTACTGGTACTGTTGCTGTTGCTACTGGTACTGTTGCTGCTACTGGTACTGTTGCTGCTACTGGTACTGTTGCTGCTGCTGCTGCTACTGGTACTGTTGCTGCTACTGGTACTGTTGCTGCTGCTACTGGTACTGTGCTGCTGCTGCTGCTACTGGTACTGTTGCTGCTGCTGCTGCTACTGGTACTGTTGCTGCTGCTGCTACTGGTACTGTTGCTGCTACTGGTACTGTTGCTGTGCTGCTGCTGCTACTGGTACTGTTGCTGATGCTGCTGCTACTGGTACTGTTGCTGCTACTGTTGCTGCTGCTACTGGTACTGTTGCTGCTGCTACTGGTACTGTTGCTGCTGCTGCTGCTACTGGTA
>WNGS01113158.1:7031029-7046667 GCA_020271785.1 Procambarus virginalis | reverse complement strand
CTCGTCCCCCACACTGCTGGAAACATCAGCTCGCCACCAGGACAACATCAAGCTGTACTGAGCTACTCCCCCGGTCGCCACCACCCAAACTTTTCACAATCTATATTTTCCCTAATTTGTTTATAGTTTAATTACATATTTTATATTTAATACAACATAGATTATATTTACCAATTAGGCAATATGGATAATATACCTGAAACGAGTGTAAATACCGAGAAAATATTGTTGATAAGTAAAACTTGGCAAGTGGCGCGGTGTTGGCGGCCGGCGCGCGCGCATGAGCCGCCGGGAGGGACCCGGGACCGCTCTGTTTACTTTCCGGCACCTCGAGCATCATGTACCCCGCTGCAGTGTACCGCCCTTTGTGGGAGAGCCAGTGGTGGAGAGCAGGCGTGTGCCGCTACCTCGCCGGTACGGGGGGGCCTGCGAGCCTCACCCACCCCCCTTTTCAATATGACCTTGTTCTATTCATCTGTCAATGACCTTATCTATATTAGAGGGGGATGTAACTCAAAGCTAGATAGAAATGTGCTTCGAGGTTTCCGAGTGGGGTCATTACCAGTGCCAAGGTGGTGCCACAATTCTCACCTGTGAAGGAGGTGATAGTGCAGTGCCGCCTGGCTCAGTGTTAGTGAGGGCCATAGTGCCTCCTGGCGCTGGGTGCCACGGAGATCCATGGTGCCATGATGCTTGTTGCGTGAACAGCTAGCTAGCACGGCACGACCCAGTAGTGTAAAAATATAATCATATCTATCTAAGAAATTTATAATATGAACCCTGAGTTATCTAAAAGAAAATGCCCCAAAATGCCATTAACATTCGCAATTTCTAAATTAAATACGGTAAAAAATTGGTATGAGCAGTGATATTTAGTGTTGGAAAACGATTGACAACGGTTTGTCGTGGCCAGCGACAAGCCGTTGTATATAACTGTCGACAAGGGCCAGTTGCTTGGCTCCGGATGCGAGCGGCAGGAGAGGTGTGAGGTCTGCCTGGGTCAGTCACGGTGACCAGGTGTTGACGCGAGTGTCTCATGCTTTGACACCTCTCATCCACGTGTCACAGTTCCCGGCCACGTGTCAAGTGCCCGCACTCCCTGTCCTCGTGCGTCATGTACACGTCGTTGCCCAGTAACGAGAAACACGGGTCAAAGGCCCCATCCCCCTCACTCACCGTTTCATAACTTGTCATTGGTGTGTCAAAGCCCCCACTCACCGTCCCATAACTTGTCATAGACGTGTCAAAGCTCCCACTCACCGTCGCATAACTTTTCAGTCGTGTCAAAATCCCCACTCATCGTCTCATAACTTGTCATAGACGTGTCAAAGCTCCCACTCACCGTCGTATACACACATGTGTCAAAGCTCCTCATCAATCAAAATTCCTCATTTATGTAAATGACTTTACTGCAAAAGTTAAGTCTTGTATGTCGATGTTTGCAGATGATTCAAAACTAATGAGAAGGGTTTAGACACATGAGGATTGTAAAACTCTCCAGGATGACTTAAAAAACCTGCAGAGATGGTCCGAGAAATGACTGCTAGAGTTCAACACCAATAAGTGTAAGATGATGGAAATGGGAACAGGAGTTAGGAGACCGAAAGGCCAATACACGATGAAGGAAAACAACCCCCTTAAAACGACTAGAGAAAAAGACCTGAGAGTGGACATAACACCAAACTTAACTCCAGAGGAAGATGTAAATATTATAATGTCAGCTGCATACCGCACGCTGGCAAAAGTCAGAACATCCTTCAGGAATTTATATAAAGAGTTTTTTTTTTAGATCACTGTATATTGCCTATGTGAGACTAATTTTAGGGTATGCCGCCCCATCGTGGAGCCCCAATCTAAAAAAAAACTGGAAGTTCGAAGGAGTGTAGAAATTTGTAACGAGACTCGTCCCAGAATTGCGAGGGCTGAGGTATGAAGAGAGAGACTGAACCAACTAAATCTGACGATGCCAAAAAGGATGATTAAGACGGGAGACATGATTTAGACGTACAAAATACTCAAGGGGAATAAAAGGGTGGAAACAAAAGAAATGTTTTCAATGATTACCAATAAAATAAAAGGGCACGAATGGAAGCTCAAGACTCAGATGTGTCATTGAGGTGATTGAAACTTCTTTTAGCGTGAGGAGTAGTGAGTAAATGGAATGACCTAAAGGAGCAGGTTGTAGAGGCAAAATACATTCACAACTTTACCAGCAGGTATGATGGGGAACTTGGGCAGGTTGAGTCATTGTATTAGACAACCAGCGGCTAGAAAAGGTGGGTTCAAGAGCTAGAGCTCGATCCTGCAGTCACAAAGAGGTGAGTACACTCGCGCGTACACACACACACACACACACACACACACACACACACACACACACACACACACACACACACACACACACACACACACACATTCACCACACACACACACACACACACACACACACACACACACACACACACACACACACACACACGCACACACACACACGCACACACACACATGCACACACACACACGCGCGCACACACACACACACACACACACACACACACACACACACACACACACACACACACACACACACACACACACACGAGATACGTAATCACCAGTCTGGAGAGTGTTTACGCACCGCTCTTGAGCCGTATTTGAGTACCGAGTTTACAGCGCATCAGGTGTAAACCTTACACAGCTCACCGAGTGACGTTACTCCACCCATTCAGAGCTGTACTCTCCTAGTTGTGCTTGCGGGGGTTGAGCTCTGGCTCTTTGGTCCCGCCTCTTAACTGTCAATCAACTGGTGTACAGGTTCCTGAGCCTATTGGGCTCTATCATATCTACATTTGAAACTGTGTATGGAGTCAGCCTCCACCACATCACTGCCTAATGCATTCCACTTGTTAACTACTCTGACACTAAAAAAATTCTTTATAATGTCTTTATTGGTCATTTGGGGCACTGACTTTCCACCTGCGTCCCCTAGTGCGTGTGCCCCTTGTGTTTAAATAAACTGTCTTTGTCTACGCCTATCAATTCCTTTGAGAATCTTGTATGTGGTGATCATGTCCCCCTAACTCTCCTGTCTTCCAGCGAGTGTTGTGTTTGTGATGTAGTTCCTGAACCCTGTACCCACCAGAGGTCTGTTGTCTAATGCAGGGGTTCCCAAATTTATTATATAAATGACTCACCTGATGTGATGACCTCCAGCCCAGGACCCCCCCCCCCAACAAATTAATACCCCAGGATGTACATATAATATTTACATATTGTTACATAAGTACCAGCAATAAAGTAGAACGGTTTTACTTAATTTTTTTCATGTTTTAATACAAAGCAAAGGCATGATTTAATGATTGCAAACACTCCCACAGTACACAAACACTCCCACAGTACACAGACACCTCCCACAGTACACAGACACTCCCACAGTACACAGACACTCCCACTACACACACTCCCACAGTACACACCCACACTCCCACAGTACACACACACACTCACAGTACACACACACTCCCACAGTACACACACACTCCCCAGTACACACACACTCCCACAGTACCACACACTCCCACAGTACACACACTCCCCAGTACACACACACTCCCACAGTACACACACACTCCCACAGTACCACACACTCCCACAGTACACACCACTCCCACAGTGTTTGTGTACGCCCATCCACCAGTATCACGCCCACCCCCAGTATCACGCCCGCCCTACAGTATCACGCCCACCCTCAGTATCACGCCCACCCCACCAGTATCACGCCCACCCTCCAGTATCACGCCCACCCTCAGTATCACGCCCACCCTCCAGTATCACGCCCACCCACAAGTATCACGCCCACCCTCCAATATCACGCCCACCCTCCATATCACGCCACCCACCATTATCACGCCCCCCACCAGTATCACGCCCACCCACCAGTATTACGCCCACCCACCAGTTATCACGCCCACCCACCAGTCTCACGCCCACCCACCAGTCTCACGCCCACCCACCCGTATCACGCCCACCCACCAGTATCACGCCCACCCACCAGTATCACGCCCACCCTCCAATATCACGCCTCTCTCAGGAAATTATTTTTTCTCGGTCGGGCAGTGAGGTAAAGTTCCGTTACGTTGTTGACTAACACTCAAGTGGCAATACGAGAATGGTGATGATGGTGATGATTGTGACGGGATGATGATGGTAATGGTGAAGAGCATCCCATAGTGATGAATGATGTTCAGGTGTTACGAATGACTCGAGTGACTGTACTACAATGCCCTGCAGGGTATACCCATCACGCCCCATGTAGATACTCATCACGGCCCATGTATATACTCATCACGCCCCTATGTATATCCTCATCCCCCCACAACCTCTGCACCCTTCCCTTCCACCCCACAACCTCTGCACCCCCCTCCCTCCACCCCCACATAGAGGGAGCGGTATGCTGGCGTGCCAACAAAATCTGTCCCCTCTCCGCCAAAGGAACGAGCAACACACTCCACCACCACAGCAAGCAACACACCACCACAACACTACAGCAAGACACCTCACCACAACACCACAGCAAGCAACACACCACCACAACACCACAGCAAGCAAGACACCACCACAACACCACAGCAAGCAGACACCACCACAACACCACAGCAAGGCAACAACCACCAAACAACACCACAGCAAGCAAGACACCCCACACACTACAGCAAGCAAGACACCACCACAACACCACATCAACAACACATCACCACACACCACAGCAATCAATACATCACCACAACACTACAGCAAGCAAGACACCACCACAAAACCACAGCAAGCAAGACACCACCACAACACCACAGCAAGCAAGACACCACCACAACACCACAGCAAGCAACACACCACCACAACACCACAGCAAGCAACACATCACCACAACACTACAGCAAGCAAGACACCACCACAACACCACAGCAAGCAAGACACCACCACAACACCACAGCAAGCAACACATCACCACAACACCACAGCAAGCAAGACACCACCACAACACCACAGCAAGCAAGACACCACCACAACACCACAGCAAGCAAGACACCACCACAACACCACAGCAAGCAAGACACCACCACAACACCACAGCAAGCAAGACACCACCACAACACCACAGCAAGCAACACACCACCACAACACCACAGCAAGCAAGACACCACCACAACACTACAGCAAGCAAGACACCACCACAACACCACAGCAAGCAAGACACCACCACAACACCACAGCAAGCAACACATCACCACAACACCACAGCAAGCAAGACACCACCACAACACCACAGCAAGCAAGACACCACCACAACACCACAGCAAGCAAGACACCACCACAACACCACAACAAGCAAGACACCACCACAACACCACAGCAAGCAAGACACCACCACAACACCACAGCAAGCAAGACACCACCACAACACCACAGCAAGCAAGACACCACCACAACACCACAGCAAGCAAGACACCACCACAACACCACAGCAAGCAACACACCACCACAACACCACAGCAAGCAACACACCACCACAACACCACAGCAAGCAAGACACCACCACAACACCACAGCAAGCAAGACACCACCACAACACCACAGCAAGCAACACACCACCACAACACCACAGCAAGCAAGGGGGGTGACACAGACACATATGTACGGCACTAAACACTAGTTTATCATTTAGCGTCCGGGTAGCGGGCGTCACGGGAGCCGTGGTCTCTGCTTCCCTCCTTCACAACAAACCATAAAATACAATTAGCTACCAATGCGTATCCTTACAGTGAGAACATGTAAAAAATTACGCAAGAAAAAGCTAAGTGTTGGAGGGAGGTGTTGGGAGGGAGGTTGTGTGAGGGAGGGGGTGCCAGGGAGGAGGTTGTGTGAGGGAGGGGGTGCCAGGGAGGAGGTTGTGTGAGGGAGGGGGTGCCAGGGAGGAGGTTGTGTGAGGGAGGGGGTGCCAGGGAGGAGGTTGTGTGAGGGAGGGGGTGCGAGGGAGGTGGCGGGACGGGTATTAAAGATGATAGGTGGAGGGATTCGGATTAGAGGGACGGCTGGTGACCTTGACGCCAAAGTTACTTCCCAGCTAAATATTGGTGCCGCTGCGGTGCTTGTCGGAGCTGCAAGCACGAACGCTACCATGAAAACGTTGACCAATTAACCCCCTCCTTTCTCCGCCGCCCCCTCCTCCCCCACCCTGCTTGGCTAGGGTTCGAGAAAATGAGAGGGAGGGGGAGAGAGAGAGGGGGGGGGGGAAAGGATAGGAGGAGTCATAATTGTTGCGGCGTTGAAGGAAATATCTCCAACAGAGAGTTGGGTCCCGTCAGCGGCAGGGGCGGCCAGATCGATCCTCCCGAGCCCCAGGAAGTTTGGGCCAGTGTGTTCGTCGCTCCGAATGTGTCCTCCCTCCTTCCTTTCCCCTCCCCCTTCTCTCCCCTTCCATCCATCACCCTCCCCTCTGTCACTCTGTCAACACAAACCTGTTTTTCTTCCTATAACTAAATCCATATCCCCCTCCTTCACTTTTCTCTTAACTATTCCTACCTTCTTCCTTACTCTCCTTCCTACCCTCCCATACATAATCCTGCTGCAATCTTCTTCCATATCTCCGTACCGCCTCCCTCTCCTTCCTCCCTCCGGTCTCCTGGTTTATGAACTCTTCCCCGCCATCTTCCTCATGCTATACATAACACTCTGTGTGTGTGTGTGTGTGTATACTCACCTAGTTGTACTTGAGCTTAGGCTCTTCGGTCCCCTCCTCTCAACTACCAGTCAACTGGTGCCTATTGGGCTCTGTCATATAGGCATTTGAAACTGCGTATGGACTCTGCCTCTACCACATCACTTCTTAATGCATTCTTTTTAATGTGTTTGTGGCTCATTTAGGCATTCAGTTTCCACCCATCCCCTTGTGTGAGTACCACCTTCGTTAAATAATCTGCCATTATCTACCCTATCAATTCCCTTGAGAATTTTGTATTTGTAATCATGTGTCTCATACCTTTTCTGTGTTCCAGCGACGTAAGGCTCAATTCGTGCAGCCTTTCCTTGTAGCTCAGACGTCGTAGTTCTGGAACTAGTCTGGCGGCATACCTTTGAACCTTCTCCAATGATCTGAGGGTTGACAAGATATAGACTCCATGCTGGAGCCGGGTATTCCAAGATTGGTCTGGGCACATATGGTATACAAGGCTCTAAATGATTCCTTACAGAAATTTTTAAAGGCAGTTCTGATTTTAGTCAGCCTCGTATACGTCGCTGATGAGATCCAGTTTATATGGGCTTCGGGATACAGGTTCGGTGTGATATGAACTACTACAGTACATCCTGCTCTCTGGCCGTTTCATTGCTTTACATTAACTATAGTTAAACTCTAGTAGCCATTTGTTCAGTTCGTCCAGTTCATCTTGTTGCCTCTTCCTGTCTTCCTCGGAATTTTCGCATCATCAGCAAACATTGATAGAAACGAGTCTATTCCCTCGGGGAGATCGTTTACATATATCAAAAGCAGGATGGAGTCCAAGGACTGAACCCTGTTCGCGTCCGGTAGTGACGTCTCACCACTCTGAGACCTCACCCCTCACAGTGACTCGCTGTCTTCTGTTGCCTAGGTTTTCCTTTATCATCTGAAGTACCTTCCCTTTTATTTTTGCCTGCGTCTCCAGCTTATGTCCTAGTTTCTTATTGAGTGCTGTGTCGAAGGCTTTCTGGCAATATAAAAATATGCAGTTTGCTCGCTCTTCGCTTTCTTGTCTTTGTGTGTGTGTGTGTGTATGTGTGTGTGTGTGTGTGTGCGCGCGTGTGTGTGTGTGTGTGTGTGTGTGTGTGTGTGTGTGTGTGTGTGCGTGCGTGTGTGTGTGCGCGTGTGTGTGTGTATAAATTTAGTAAACATTTGTTTTAGTACTCATGTACTTATGGACTTATTTCTGCGTGTAAAGAGTGTGCGCGCGCGCCATCGAGCGTGCGTGAGTGCACAGTTTATATATCTGCGTAGCGACCCTCACCTGTGCTTGTAGTGACTGGAATAGTTAGCAGTACGAATCGATAGTGGTACTGCTTGATGGCGATAGTAGTGAGAGTAGACAGTGGTGAGAGTACTACTATTTACCTCACAGTGAAAGGTAGATAGTAGTGAGAGTAGACAGTAGTGGGAGTAGATAACAAACCTACCTTAAACGGACCAATGCTTTGGAACAACAATAACTACCAGTGAGTGGGGGGGGGGAGGGGCTATCGAACACATGGGGCCGGCTGGGGGGTACTGCTGGGGGGGGGATCCCCTGGCTCCTAAGGCAATTTTTCACCTCAGATTGATTTCCTGTCACCATTTGTGCCTGTTGAAAAGCTCCAATTGTAGCCTGAGCTCTCCTAATGACCTCGTTTGTATATGCCTCTTAACTTACCCTAAACCCCCCCTGGCACCACTATCCCCAGTATGGGCGACTCCGGGACCTGTCCCAGTGGGACCAGGGACGTGGACGGTAGTTACATTTGCATACCAGGCCCCTACGAGATGCCCTCCTTAGCTAAACGGAAAGGAAACGGAGGCGAATTGGTAATATTTCCGTGCTGCTGTCTGTGATGAATTGTGGGGCCTCGGGAAGGTGCGTTTGACCTTAGTTCAGCTGGAGCAGGTCTTGGTGAACCTTGGTTGATTCTGGGTTGACCCGAAGTGCTCTAGGTTCAACAAAGATTGACCGGGGGTCAACCTTGAGAAGCGTCATATGATCTGAACTGAACCTGCGATATCTTGATATAACTGTAATAGCTTCCTTTGTTCAGTTTTGAACTACCCTGAGTTGATCTGGGTAGCCGTGGAGTGACCCAGGTTGGCTTACTGCAGCACAGTTGCCCCCAGGTCACCTGAGATGACCCAGGGTCATCTGGCCTCGTACAAAGCCAGTATAATATTTCTCTAGCATGTGTCAAACGCATAATTCACAATTTTCAACATAGAAAAATGTATAAAGCTTCACTCATGAGTGGATAGTGATGTGAGCGTTATTTCCAGGAGAGAGTGATACGTCAGTGAATGGTTTTATGGAAATTTAAAGTTATCGGATCGGGGCCTTGTGTTGCAATGGTCAGTATTGCAGGATATATTGGGGAATAGTGGCCCCCGAGGAGTGCAGGCGCTCGGTCCCTGTAAGATGAGAGGCTGGCCACCGGTGTCGGCGCGGGCCCTGCCAGACGCCTCGCCAGGAAAACACGAGTTCTAGGGCGGTGCGGGGCCGTTACCACAGACTGTGCCAGGACCCGGGTGGTGGTGGTAACGCTGCAGCGGGACACGTCAGAGGGCGGAGGCAGGACGCTGAGGACGGCACGGATAGCGGACACGAACTCAGTAGTTCCTTAGACGAGCAGCTCAGCTCGCCTAAGGACTCTCCGAGGCAGATCCGCAAATCAGGTGGGTTGAGGGCCACTGGCGGGCATAGCACTCGTGGCTATACCAGTCTGAGTGGCTCGGGCTCCCCCTCGTCACTCAAAAAGTCGCAGGGATCAGCCAGGAGTAACGGCAGCGGCGGCGCCATCAAGAAGCGAGTGAGGTTCTCGCAGAGTGTGAGTGTAGTGCGGCCCCCCACCTCACGCCTCACCACCCTCACCAAGCAGAGTCTGGGCGCCATCGGGGCCCTGGCCATCAGGGAGCGTTATGGCGAGGGTAGCGAGTGCTTCTACGCCAGCTTTAGCCCCACGTCCCATGCACTGAGGCGCCAGAGGCAAGGCGCCGCCGCAGGAGACTACAACCTTGTTCCCGCCAACCCGAGGGGCGCCGCGTGGGCGGCAGACACCGCCGTCGGCAGGATCACCAGCAGCGTCTCCTGCACCAGCTTCTCTACCGGGGACGCGCCAGTCAGAGTGAAGATGCTGTCGTACATGTTACCAGTGGAGGAGAAGGTGAGCTTCAGCGAGGGCGACGCCTCCTCCTTCACCCCCCTCAGCGACGACCGCTCGCCGGTCTCCGAGACGAAGCCTCTCCTGGGCGACGACAAGTCCGACAAGCTGGTCTCCATGGGTGACCCGGTGCACCTGGAGTCTCCCTCCACCGAGGAAGCCAAGCTCATCATGGAGGAGAAGGAGAAGGAGAAGCCTCAAGACCCGGACATGGAGATGGTGGATCTGAAGGGAGCCGGAAGTGACGACAGGAGCCCGGCTGCCAGCGACGACAAGTCAGTCTTTAGCGAGACTCTGGCCTCGCCGGGCTCAGACGACCGCTCCATCATCAAGACTTCAGCCTCCGCTAAACCAAGTCTTAAAAGGTGAGTACAGCTTTGAATTTGTCCCTCTTGTGTTTTCCTTGACAGTGGCGGCGTCAGCAGGAAGCGGCTAAACAATCAGCAGATCGTCAGGAGCTGACGACACTCGAGGCTGGACACAAGGAGGCAGAAGGCGGGCAGCTGACAGTAACTCTTCTTGCACTAAATGTTCGTCTGTCCTATCGCTCTCCTCGGCACTTACACTCACAGTGACGTCATGTGTGTAGCACTCGCCTCCCGTCATGATGCTGACACTGTCATAATGATCGACGTATTCTGTAAGTCTTAATCCACATTTCAACATTTGTCAGTCATCATAAACTGATTGATCACATCTTCCTGTTAGACTTGGCACGAGGTTGCTACACCGTCTGTGGCTGAAGGCATAGTGCCAGCCCCTCCCTCACGAGGGCACACGAAGGCTCAGGCAGTTTGCTAGCCCCCGAGTACACACCTCTTCACCCCTGTGTGTACTGTACACCAGCCTCCCACTATGTATATGAATACGTGCTCCCCCTCCCCACCTCTTTTTGAACTACTCAACGCCTTACGATATTACCGCGTAAATTGTTCATCACCTCTCCCCTCAGTGAGGTGTTGAGACAATGATCAAAAGTTGTTATGTAACACAACATTTCACCCCCCCCCCACAATCTTCGAGCTCATCATGCTCCCCTCCCCCCACCCCTTCTGTCCCTGTCGTGTCTACTTTATAATTAACACATCAACCAAGCTTAATACAAAGACATCCTCCGCACTGCCTTGCAGATTCGGAGGTCTGCCGGCATTAATAATGGTCCGACACAGAATTATGGGGTACTGGGTGTGGGGGCGCTGTGTGGGGGGACACTGTGTGTGATTGACACTGGGTGTGGGGGGACACTGGGTGTAGGGCACTGTGTGTGGGGGGACACTGGGTGTGGGGCACTGTGTGTGGGGGTACACTGGGTGTGGGGTCACTGGGTGTGGGGGTACATTGGGTGTGGGGGTACACTGGGTGTGGGGTCACTGGGTGTGTGGGGTACACTGGGTGTGGGGGTACACTGGGTGTGGGGGGGGACACTGGGTGTGGGGTCACTGGGTGGTGGGGGGACACTAGGTGTGGGGGGGCACAGGGTGTGGAGGGGACACTTGGCGTGGGGGCACTGGGTGTGGGGGCACTGGGTGTGGGGTCACTGAGTGGTGGGGGGGCACTAGGTGCGGGGGGGGCACAGGGTGTCGGGGGGACACTGGGTGTGAGGGCACTGGGTGTGGGGGGACACTGGGTGTGGGGAGACACTGGGTGTGGGGACACTGGGTGTGTGGGGGAACACTGGGTGTGGGGGCACTGTGTGTGTGTGTGTAGGGCACTGGGTAGCTTTGATAAGGTCGACATTATGCATTGCTCTCTTAGATTGACTATACCTAATATACTGCACTAACACATGAGAAGAATCGTGTTATATATTTATTAATACAAACAGAAATTTTCGAAACCTGGTGTTCTCCATTGTCTTCGTAAAATCAAACAAGTTGTGACAACAGGCTGGCGACCAAACTTCTTGTAAGTGATTTTGCTGGTATTCAGTAAAGTGAAAAACTACATCATCATCTTATTAAAATAAATAATGTACAGATGAAAACAATTTCTGTATTCAGAGTGTATGGCCTCGTTATTTCCGTGCATACATTACGGTCTTGCAATGCTGCCAATAGGCTAAGTGTACCGACAAGGTGCAGGTCTAACTTTAAATTAAAAGTTTTTGCCAATGATGTATATAATAATAATAATATCAATAATATCCATAATAAAATTAATTCTAATAATAATATTGTGTTATTATTATTAGTAACAGCTGAAACATTAAGAGCAGCAGTAACTACAGCGGCAGTAGTAGTAATGGTAATAATATTATTAACAAATAAATTTAAGATGCAATCAGAGGCATTATATTCTGAGAGATGATGGCAGTGTCACCATGTACGTATAAAGCTCAAATTCAAATATGTTTATTGAGACATAAAAATACATCTCAAAGGGATAGAGCAGCTTAAATTATACTATTTCTACCCTCCTCTACTTCAAGTCCCTCTTGGGGGGGGGGGGCTAACAAATCCAGTGAGTACAAATCCACAAATCACAGTACAAGAATCTACTCACTCAAGGGCTGTATATATAATTTTCGAGAGGCTAATTTTAATATAATAAAAATTAGTTGTGTTTAGGGTGCTAATAAATTGAACTAACAATATAATTAGTAATGTCTTCTTATGAGTTGCTAGACTAACAGGAAAAACATGATTATGACTTTTCCCATCATTAATTTGATATATCGATCTTACTATTGCTTCAAGATGGGTTCCTAGTTGTATAATTGTGGAAAATGGCAGACAATAATTTTTCTCGTTGTACAAACAATGTCTACTATATTTTTTTAGTTTCTTGGCGATCCAAACAGTTCATAGTAACCACTTATTATTAGTCATGAAGCCTATGCAACATAAATGTAACAGTATACTGTCAGACCTCCAACGTTGGCAACACTGACAAGCAAGCATGCCCCAAACAGTGTTGAGACCAGAAAAATCTTGTTAATGTCACAACGCTGAGAAGCATAAACCAGTCATTAATATGACGCTGTTCGTGTGCAGCACCACGACCACAACACGCTAAATATACAGCACTTCGTATCTTGCGTGCAGTTGGGAAGAGTATCGCACTCATAAATAAATCTTGCTCGCTATCAATAAAATGAGGTGTGTAATCAGTTACGTTCTTTTAAAGTGTCAAGTTCAAGGCGGTGTCGCATTAAGCGCTTGTTGTATTATATTATTATTTGTGTAGACCATGAAAGTCAAACACAAGCTACCCGTTATTGACTTAAGTGATTTGCCTCGCGGCTGAGTGGATAGCGCTCGTGGGTCATAGTGCTAAGGGGCCCCGAGTTCGTTTCCCGGCCGAGGCAGAAACAAATGGGCATAGTTTCTTTCACCCTGATGCAACTGTTCATCTAGCAGTAAATAGGTACTTGGGAGTTAGACATTCCTGGAGATGAGTCGTGTGTGTGCGCGTGTGTTAGAAAATATATGTAGTAGACATAACAGAGGAAAATAAATTGGTTAGAAAGGCAGGGTCCAAGAGCTAACATCTCGATTCTGCAAGCACAAATAGTAAACATACACACACACCATGCGAGACTAACGCCTGGGTTGCAGCCTCATGAACTCATGCTTCTCGTATTGTAACCCAAGTTAAAACATTATACACAATCATTCTGAAAACATTTAGACCTTTTAGATAATATTTTAATGATTAGTCATATATATATATATATATATATATATATATATATATATATATATATATTTATAAATATATATATATATAAACATATATATATATATATATATATATATATATATATATATATATATATATATATATATATATATAAACGAGTGCAAAAATATTGTTTCGAAGAGGATTATACTGTTGATATATATATATATATATATATATATATATATATATATATATATATATATATATATATATATATATATATACTGCCTTTTTGTACGGAGTCGACCAATCCGTTCAAAATGCAATGGTATTGTACATATTAAAAACACCGTAATATTAATGTTTTCCCTGCTTTACCCCTTGTTAAGTTATTGCTTGGGTTCTAATTCGGTCAAGCATTTTCATTTTGTACGTAGTGGCAAATCGAGAAAAAGGGCTGTGGCTCCAGGAATTCAATCAATTTATTGTCAAGGTGACTGTAATTCAGGGTAGACGCCGGTACGTGTATTCCTTCCCAGCGACAAGCTTGTCTATAGAGGCAGACGGTAACTGGTGCAATAATTCAACCTTATAAAAGGTCTTAAATAACTTCCACTATTACATGTCGTAGGCTAAAGCAAAGTGTTTATTTGTTATACTTTAGGTAATAAAGTATCTCAACTGAAAACTAATTTAAACACGAACAAAACATAATTATTACGTTTGTTGACATTAATTTCAGGTAGCCAGCCTCGGGTCTGGGCGGGCTCTCAACCACTGGGAATTCAATTCACTTGGAAAATGCGATGAAAATTATCATTCCTCAAGAGTTATATTTTTTTTAACACAAAAACAATATCAGAGTATTAGAAAATATGATTTTGTTTAATATTCTTATCGTTAAATTAAATTTTTACTGAACGTTAGGTTACACTTTATCACTACTTGAATATTTCCCTTTCAATGTTTTACAGACTCAAAAAAATTAGTATGCCATTGTTGACTGTGGGACAATTCACACACTATAATCATATATACAACCAATAAAGTTAACTGATGCATAACAGATACCAGCCCTATACAAATAAGTCATTCGCGTAGTCTGATAACTAGAAAGAAAGGAAATGAAAGTTGTGTGATTTGTGACGAGGGCTTCTAGGCGGCCAGGGGTTCCAGCAAACGCCCGCGCGCGCGCGCTTGCTCTCTCTCTCTCTCGCCCTACTCATCTCTCTCTCTCTCTTAAAAAAAATATATATTCTCTCTCTCTCCTCCTTCTCTCTCTCTCTCTTAAAACTCTCTCTCTCTCTCTTCTCTCTCTCTTTGTTTTTAATTTTTTGTTTTTTCTTTCTCCTCTCTTTCTCTCGCCTCTCTCTCTCGTCCTCTTCTCATCGCCCTCTCTCCTCTCTCTCTCTCTCTCTCTCTCTCTCTCTACTCTCTCTCTCTTCTCTCTCTCTCTCTCTCTCTCTCTCTTTCTCTCTCTCTCTAAAATATATACATATAATATATATATATATATTATATCTACTATATTATATATATATATAATATAATATATATATTTATATAGATATCTATTATATATATATTATATATATATATATATATAATATATATATTAGCAGGAATACACGATCCTGCTTTCACTGAATGTTCAAATCAGTGGGATGTCTGGCAGCCCAGCAACCATTATAGAGCCAACATAACAACACAAACAGTCCGGCTGGGACCACCCTCTAGCGGAAAAAAGTAGCTGATGCCATGCTCAGCGCCGCAACATCAGACAAGGAGACAAGGAGAAAGCCCGCCTCAAGAGCAGTGCGTGCCCCCCATGCAGGAGACATCCTCCTGGCAGTACCTATGTCAGCAACGGGCACGCGCCTAGATCCAGATCCAGAATCCCTTCGTGTAGCAGTGGCCCTCCGCCTTGGTGCCCCAATTCACACTGATTACAAGTGTATTTGCAACAGGATGGTGGAAGCAGACCAATACGGACTGCATGGGTTGCGTTGCGGAAGCACAAAGGGCTGGCATGCAAGACACAACGAGTCAATGACATCATCAAGAGAAGCCTCGTCTCAGCTAAGTGCC
>WNGS01113158.1:6997813-7021795 GCA_020271785.1 Procambarus virginalis | reverse complement strand
TAATGTAATGTAATTATCAAAAGAAGGCACCAAAACGGGAAGGCTATGTAGCACCATCAAAGTGCGAAATAATCAGAGGGCGCTAAATATTACTAAGAAGCCAATACGAGAACAAAAACGCATAAGGCGAACGATATCAAAAGTATCCGATTCACCTAGAATTCTATCGAGGAACAAGTGACCGCGAGGGACGGTCGGAAAGCAAGACACACGCTCGTCCTGGAAGCAGGACATTCAACAAGGATATGCATAACCGTAAGAGGGACAACGCAATTCGGACAACAAGGAGCAGGGCGGCGCTCCATTAAGTGACCGTGGGTTAAGCGAGTATGGCCAACCCGCAGCCGTGCTAAAGCAGTTTCCCACCGCCGATTACGGTGGTAGGAGGAAGGCCACGGGGACACACTACGTTTGAGAGTACGCAGTTTGTTACCAACCACAGAGGACCAACAACTCTGCCACCGGGCAAGGATAGAGGAATGAATAACCGGATAAAAGTCAGAATAAGGAAGACCCTTACGGGAGATGGGACAAGAACGGATGGCATCCTTAGCGGCAGCATCTGCACGCTCATTCAAAGAAACCCCAATATGGCTGGGAACCCAGCAAAACTCTACCGATTTAAACTTGCTAGAAATAAGAAACAGCCATTGCTGAATCTCGATGACCACTGGGTGGACAGGATTAAAGGACCCAAGAGCCATTAGGGCACTACGAGAGTCAACGACAACCACAAAGGAGGAATGAGAATGAGAAAGCAAGAGACGGAGAGCATAGAGAATAGCATAAAGTTCCGCCGTAAAGACGCTAGCCTCCGAAGGGAGGCGACACATATAAGTACGGTCAGGAAAAACAACAGAGTAGCCCACACCGTCCGCAGACTTAGACCCATCGGTAAAGATGGAAATAGAGCGGGAGTGCGAAGAAAAGTGCTCAAGGAAGAGGCTTTTCAGAACTGAAGGAGGGGTAAAGGCTTTAGTAATACAAGTCAAGGACGTACAAAACTTGGGAAGGGGGACTCTCCACGGAGGCAGGGAAGGAACAATACGAGGAGAAACATTAGAAAGACGAACAGAAAGAGAATCCTGCAAGCGAGATAACCGGACAGAAAGTGGGAGACAATGAAGAGGAACAGGAGCTACAGGAGGAGAAAAAGTCAAAGCACGACAGAGGCGAGAGGAAGGATGCTGTAAGGACCGCGCAAGATAGCGAAGACAGTAGCGGTCACGGCGGTCCTGGAGAGAGAGAAAGCCAGTGTCAACATACAAACTGAGGGCGGGAGTCGAACGAAAGGCACCAGAGCTGAGACGCAACCCAGTATGGTGCAAAGCATCAAGACGGCGAAGAGTAGAAGGAGAAGCAGAAGAGTAAGCAGGGCAACCATAATCGAGTTTAGACAGGACGAGAGAGGAGTGCAAATATAGGAGCGTGCGTCTATCTGCTCCCCAAGAAGTATGGGACAAAACCTTAAGGAGGTTAAGGGCCTTAGAGCACTCAACTCGGAGGCAAGAGATATGGGCTGACCAAGACAAACGAGTGTCAAAGACTAACCCCAAGAGCTTTGCGGAATCCCTGTACACAATGGGATGACCATAAAGCGACAAAGAGGGACGAAGAACAACATGCTTCCGAGTAAAGGTCATAGCACAAGTCTTAGATGCAGAGAACTTGAAGCCATGATCGGTGGCCCACGACGACACGGCATCAATCGCAAGTTGAAGCCGCCGTTGAAGGAGAGGTGAATCATCACCCTGACAGCAAAGGGTAAGATCATCAACATACAGAGCAGAGAAGACACCAGAAGGAAGAGAAGAAAGAAGACCGTTGAGGGCAACTAGAAAAAGAGTAGTGCTCAGAACACTACCCTGGGGTACACCCTCATACTGCCGAAAAGGGGCAGAGAGAGCAGTACCAAGCCGCACACGAAAGGAACGACGAGAGAGGAAGCTCTGGAGGAAGAGAGGGAGGTTCCCACGAAGGCCAAAAGAATGAAGTTGAGACAGAATGTGATACCGCCAGGTAGTGTCGTAAGCCTTTTCTAGGTCAAAAAGGACGGCAACAACGGAAGTCTTCGCAGCAAAAGCAGTACGAATATAGACCTCCAAGTTTACCAGGACATCCGTTGTGCTGCGGCACTTGCGAAAACCAAATTGAGAAGGAGAGAGGTGGTTATAGTGTTCTAAGAACCACATCAAACGAACGTTAACCATACGTTCAAAGAGCTTGCAGACACAACTCGTGAGGGCAATAGGGCGGAAGTCCTTGGGGGATGACCCGAGAGACCCTGGTTTCCGAACAGGGAGGACAACAGCATCGAGCCAGTCTTCAGGGACTGACGACGACTCCCAGACCCGATTGTACAGACTCAGTAAATACTGAGACGTGCACGGAGGGAGATGGCGGAGCATTTCATAATGAATGCCATCAGAGCCCGCTGCCGTAGAACCACAAAGGGCTAGGGCAGATTGAAGTTCAGAGAGAGAGAAGGGATCATTATAGGGAAGGTGGAGAAAAGTACAGAAATTTAAAGGACGAGACTCAAGGAGAGGCTTACGAAGAAGGAAGGATTGGGGGAGATGAGAACCAGAACTAACAGAGGAGAAATGGGAACCCAGTTCGGTCGCAACCTGCAACGGGTCCGCCACAAGAGCACCATGGAGGCGAAGGACTGGGGAGACATCGGGAATGAACTTGCCCGCAATCTTGCGGATACGCTTCCAGACCAGCGGAAGAGGAGTTTCGGAAGTAACGGTAGAGACATAAGTCGCCCAGCAAGCACGTTTAGCCGCACGGATGGTCCTACGGGCCACCGCACTCGCCTTCCGAAACAAAAGAAAAGACTCAACCGTCTGCCGGCGGCGATGTCTCTTCCAGGCTGCACGCTTACAGCGGACAGCCCGAGCACAGTCCAAATTCCACCAGGGAACGCACTTTCGCGTTCCCCGAGAGGAAGAGCGAGGAATAGAGTGCAGGGCAGCGTCAAAGATAGTGTCATGAAAAAGAAGGAGGGCGCGAGGGAGAGGTAAAACGGAGAGCTCGGAAATAGTAGCACGGAGAGTAAAAAGGCGCCAGTCAGCCTCGGCAAACCGCCACCGAGGGAAGGAGAGAGGAGGGCGAAAGGAGAAAAAAGTGACAAGGATAGGAAAATGGTCACTGCCATGGAGGTCATCAAGGACTCGCCACCCGAAATCTAAGGAAAGGGATGACGAGCACAGAGAAAGATCGAGACAAGAAAGGGAGCGAGTCCGAGAGTCCAAATGAGTGGGCTCACCAGAATTAAGAAGGGATAGGGAAGAAGAGAGGATGAAAGGTTCAAGTAGGCGACCCCGGTGTTTGTCAGCACATCACCCCAAAGGGCATGACGACAATTGAAATCACCCAGCAGGAGCACAGGCTCCGGCAAGGAGTCTAGGAGGTGTTTAAGATCGGGAAGAGAAAGTGGGACAGTGGGGGGAAGATAAATGGAACAAACCGTGTACCATCTACGCACAAAGACACGGGCGGCAGAACAGTGGAGAGGCGAGGAAAAAAGTAAGGGGACAAAGGGAACATCGGAACGAATCAAGAGAGCAGAAGAATTATGGACCCCAGCGACAGCTGGGGGAGGGGAGAGAAAAGAATAGCCACGGAAGCGACCAGAACGAGAACCAAGCATCGGCTCCTGGAGACAGACACAAAGGGGCGAAAACTGTGAGATGAGAAGTTGAAGGTCAAGGAAATTGGCGTAAAATCCACGGATGTTCCACTGAAGAAAAGACATCACGAAAGAGAGAGAGGAGAGTAACAGAGAGCAAAGAAACAAAGGTGAAGAAGGAACACAGCACGCTAAAAAAGCACAGAGTCAGGATCAGGGTCAGCAAAGTCAGGGTTAGGGGGCATGGGTAAACTGAGTAAAGAAGGAGGGCAAGAAGCGGAAGGACGGACCAGAGGTGGACGAGCAGGGCCTGGAGGAGAAGGAAGGGGAGGAGGGGGAGCAGAAAGAGGGGAGCGCACCTCAGCAAGGGCAGTAACCGAGATGGAACTGGGGGCTAAAGAAACCCCCACAGTAGGAACAGGGGGCACCACCACCGAAGCGGGAGGGGAAGGAACGATAGAAGCAGAGATAGGGGGCGAAGAAGAAAGCGAAGCTTTCTTACCGACAGGGGAGGAGGAAGGAGAGGACCCAGGTTTCCGTTTCTGACTCAAAGAAACAGGCGTCCCAGCAGCAACGTACTGGGCAACAGACTCCAGAGTCTCGATAGGAGAAGAAGAGCGAGAGCGAACAACACAACCATCAGGAGAGCGATGGACGTCGGCCCGCACAGTCAGGCGGCGTGGAGAGCCAAGAGACGGAGGAGAAGGACTAGTAGGAGAGGAAATAGAAGACACAGGAGATGCGACAGACTGGGTAGAATGAAGGGGAGCCCTAGACAGAGAACCAGGAGGGGGACCCTTCGGGACAGAACTGAGGGAAACAGGGGAGGCGGTGGTGGGCGTGTCTGGGTCTAAGCCTCGGAAACGGTTGTGAGACTGAGGAAGGCGGGAAGGACGAGGAGAGGAAGAGCGCACCACTCGAGCATAGGAGACACCAGCGAAAGAGGGGAGACGATGAACTTGGCGTCGGGCCTCAGGAAAAGACAAACGGTCCCGGTGCTGCAAGTTGAGGACAGCCGCCTCAAGTTTGTAACGAATACACGCACGGGAGAAGGTAGGGTGGGCCTCACCGCAATTGAGGCAGCGGGCCTGGGGGAAGTGCACTCTAACTTAGAGTGACCCTCGCTTCCACACAGGGGACAGAGAGAGACAGGACTAGAGCACCTGAGGGTACCATGCCCAAACTTCCAGCACTTACCGCAGAGCCGAGGAGATGGAATATACTCCTGGACGGAGCACCTGGCACCAGCGAGAATAACAGAGGATGGAAGGGTCCTACCATCAAAGGTAACCTTCACAACCCGGAGAGGCAGACGGCGATGACCACGAGGGGGACGAATAAATGTATCCACTTGGAGGACAGAATGACCCTGGGCCTCGAGGACATGTTTGATATCCTCGTGGCAGTCCCTAAGATCCCTAACACCGGTCGCAACATGGTGCGGGAGGAGAACAGTGCCCACACTGGCATTCAACCGGGCGTTCTTCGAGACCCGAACAGGGGTCTCACCAAGGCAGGATAAGGCGGCCAAGCGAGTGGCCGCATCCTGAGAAGGAGCAGCAACGACACGGGTACCAAGACGAGTGGGGTTAAAGGTGACAGAGGCGTCCACGGAATCGACAAGATGCCTATGAAGGGAAAAATCGTCAGGAGGAGTCGAGTCCAAGGGTTGGAGGTCAAAATACTTAGTCCATGTAGCAGGACCAAACAAAGCATGGAACGAAGTAGGATGGGAAGGAAGCATACGAGAGCGGCCGCGGCGGGGACGGCGATGAGAACCCGTAGAGAGAGACGGGTCGAAAGGCGCAGTAGTCGCAAGAAGAGATGGAGCCGTGCAAGGGGACGAGACGGTCACCACAGCAGGCTTGGAGCTCGACCCAACCACAGAGGAGGGAGGGGAGCAGGGAGGAAGAGTCCGGTCTGGGCCTAAACCGGGCTCTGCAGTGGAGGCTACAGATCCCGGTCTTCCAGGACGGTCCGACTCAGGGGCCTGGTCGCCCACCCCATGAGCCTGGTTAGAAGTAGTCAAGTCGTCATCCATAAAGCAAACTAATAAAAGGGATGGGACCCGGAACCAAGGGATACCACCTACCAGGGCAGCCAGGGAGGCCGAGCGCGGGCCAGTGCAGGAAGGGTGTGTCGTCCCCAGCGGTGCTCCCCCTTTTCAACAGGGGAGTCCTACTACTTCGTGCATTCTCCCACACAGGTGCTAAGACCCCAGTCCCCCTATCGCCCTAGCCTGGACACCCAACCATCCACTCAGGGCGGCCTCTCACAGGCGACCCCTCCAGCGGGTGGTCCGATGGCTCACAAGGCCCCTACATGGTGCCCTTCAGCACGTACACCACCCAAAGAGGGGGCAGGAGAGGGGGCACAGGCAACCCACACCGGTCCCAGGGAGGTGTACGTGAGCCCCTCACCACGGCAAGGAGGCACCACGGAGGGGTGTTTCATTACTAAGTAACTATGAAAGAAAGACTTTCACGAATGATATTAAACATTTTTAATACTGTTAATGTGAAGTTTTCCACTTCAAAAGTTTTAAGAATATAATTTCAGAATCTTTCCTTTCTGCACATTTCTGCATTATCCAATCGCTAACCAATCTTTTAAAGTTTTCTAGTTCAGCTCTTTAGGAACAATTTTTACCTCCGAAATGAGCTGCTTAGTAAATTAATGAATTGTATCTAAATTATCCAAAGGAATCCACTGCAACATATTCCAAATCAGTTTTAATATTACAATGTATGCATACTTTATCAATTTGGCAGTTTCTTCAAATGACCTGAACTTAGTAAAACAATGAAAATTGTTTAGTAGTTTAATCAGTGATGCTCAGAAATTGCATTTCAAGGCTCTGTGTTTTTCAGGTTTTGGAAATATTTAAGTGCTATTTAAATATATTTTGGGTGGGGTTTAAAGAATCAAGGGCCGGCACTGCATGTTACACGTCATTTTTTTATGGGGGACAGATGCCACCTTAGGCATTTGAGCCATAAGGTTTGCCACCCCCTACTGTAAGCCTTATTTATCCTAAGGATTATGACTATTCAGTAGTCAATCGGATTCAGACTTGTGAGCACTACAGAGGCACACAATGAGCTCAGGAACTGAACCCGAACTTCATTTAAGCAGGCAGCAACACTTTACATATGTGGCGAGTTAATTTCATAATTTGATTTGCTTATGCACACCAAGAGAATGTTAAATTAAATACTGAAGTAAAGTATCACAGATAGTGAAATATGGGTTTATATCTCCTTGGAGTTCACAGTACTGTATTGCATACTATGCTGTATGACTAACTACCCTGTGTGATGGGATTTTTAACATAACTTGGCTAGTTCTTGACAGTACTCCCATTCAGAGAATCTAGGGTAGCTGCATAGATGCAAATATACCTAAATGTGTTGGAGAAAGTACTTTTAAAACTATTATACTCTCTATAATACTTTAGATAAATGATCTAGGGCATTTTAATTTATTTTGCATACCTTTTAAAACATTGTAAAAGAGAGTATACAAATATTTGTAGTTTAGACTGTTTACAACCAGTAGCCTCAAAAGCAACTCAAAGAAATTACAATTTTTTGGGGAGGGGGGGGGAGGAATATGACAAAAACAACCACCAAGGCACTTGCTATCAGCAGTGGTGTCAACTTTAACAAGCCACATTGTAGGACTGAAAGCAGGAGATGCTTTTTCACCCACAGGGTTAATCCATGGAACTGCCTACCCACCAAAGTCATAAATGTCATAACTGTGTTAAGTTTTAAAATATACCTGGAAAAGATCATCAAGGCAAATAGGGGACCTTCGACAAGCTGACAGTTTCCTGTCCTCGTGAAGCCAGGGAGCCGGTCGGCCGAGCGGACAGCACGCTGGACTTGTGATCCTGTGGTCCCGGGTTCGATCCCGGGCGCCGGCGAGAAACAATGGGCAGAGTTTCTTTCACCCTATGCCCCTATTACCTAGCAGTAAAATAGGTACCTGGGTATTAGTCAGCTGTCACGGGCTGCTTCCTGGGAGTGGAGGCCTGGTCGAGGACCGGGCCGCGGGGACACTAAAGCCCCGAAATCATCTCAAGATAACCTCAAGAAGATAGCCGACTAGTGTTAGCGGCCATCAGATAAATTGGATAAATATCCTCCTCCAGCCTAACCTAACAGCTTCACAACCATCTACCACACCAATCTTACGTTTCCAAACAGACCATACCACTTGCCAATTCCTCCTACCTACTATATATCCATCACCCTCTTTACGACAAAAACCGCATCCCACCCCTTTAAAGCATGCCTCACTAACCAGAACTTCAATACCAATTATCCACTTTCCAAATCCTTGCCCTTTAATCCTGAATTTATCCCCCAGGCTAAGGCTGACCACACAGGACAACAACATTGAAGTGCTTAAAAATTGGGTACACTAAAGCTGATTAAATGTATAAAAATAAATGCGAACTGTCGGCAAAGTCGAGGAAGCAAACTTGGATATAAATAAATACAATCTAAATTAAACCAGAACATTGATAATGTAATATTTTCCCTAAACAATTCCAGGTAAAAAAAAATCACCTCTGGTCAGATAAATTTTTGAAGAGACCAATTTATAGAAGAAAACCAATATTCCAGAATTTTTCAGGATACTGGATGTGAATGATTTTTAGAGTCCCCCAGAGAATCACAGACCTAAGCGAGAATAAAAGTAGAGCTTGCATAAATATCATCCAGTGCGTGACAAATATTCCTTAGACCGAGAGTGAAGTAGCTAGTAATGAGACTTCCAGCATGGCCAAGTTAACTGGAAAACAGAGGTGATGACAAGAGCAAAGTTGGTAGAAGTAGAAGAAAGGAACTTGCTAATGTATCGTGTCAGGTAGGAAATGTAGAAAAGTGTGAGTCAGCAAGGATGGACCTTACTTCACAATGTAAGATGGTCAATGAGTGTATTGAGCATGAAATGTCAATGAGAGCTCATGATAACTTTTCGATTATATAGTAATAAAGTTTTGGAAAAAGAATGTGGAAGGCTAACATTCCATAACGATGAGTACTGTAAGTCAAAGAATTATTAGAATATCATTGGAAATAAAGCAGCACACTAAACAAATACAAGGCCAAAGGAAGATTCATGCTATAAAAAAAGAAGACTCGCCAGCAGACCCACATGCAGCAACAGACCAAGGCCCAGAAAAATAGGTACCATGGCCAAGCCACCAGAAAAATCACCAGCCAGCAAACAAAACCAACTGAATGGAGTGGTGACAACTGCCCACCCCAGTTAACAAGGGAAGTGGACGAGTGCACGGGGAAAACCTAGAAGTCGGCGAAGAGTCAACCACACCTTGTGGGGCAAAACATACCTGGGAAATCTGGCTGGATATAAACCACCACCCAAGGTTACTTTAGAATAAAACAGGTAGACAACTAGCCTGGTTATCACGACATCACAATAGGAAAACAAAAGACCCTGCCATGCCTATATCCAGAAAGTGAGGCTAGCTAAGCATGTGCAGCAACTTAAATGCATAAGAGGAGATGCAAACTATGAAGGCTAGGAGGAACAAAGCCACCACAGACCATCAACTTGCAAGGACGCAGACTGGCTGGCTGGTATCTCAAACCACTTGCTATCTGGGCAGGCCCAGATGTGGAATTGCAAGGACTGAAGAGGAGAACCACACTTTGCAGCAAATGTCTGAGTAGACAGAACAAGTCAAAGTTAAAGACCTGAAATGACAACCAAGAACACTTCAATAAAGCTGAACCAGGTCCTGAAACAGAAGAAGCAAGACGAGCCAAGAGGCGGCCCACAGAACCTGCAAAACAAACCAAGAGACCGTCTGTAAAGCCAAGATGAAAGGTCTGAAGGTCAAGCGAGAAGCCAAATTAAAGAAACCTGACCAGTCACCACTGCAAAGCATCGTCAAGGGGAGAACCGCAAGAAAATGGCACCACTGTATTCCTGCTCCATCTGGAAAAGAAGAGGTCCGAACCCCCTCGAAGACCAAGAATTACAAAATCCAAAATAAAACACAATAGAAGCCTCAAAGACAGCCACTGAGAAAACAAACACATCCCACCACCTGAAATAGGCGAGAGGAAAGGTGGTGAGGGGGAGAGGGCCGGACACCAGGAATAGGAACCAATTATAAGTGTGGGAATCCAATTATAAGTGTGGACAGCTCTCCAGCAACTCAACAAAGCCATATAAATAGTACACGACCAAATTGGCCCCCCCACAGAACAGAATCCAAAGGTTGGCCTTCACCTGAGAGCGACCTGATTAACTGTAAACTCTACAGCACCTGGCGAATGACTAAGCTGCACTGGCTGATTCGGGAGTTCCCGGTGCTGCCACTTGGCTGTGGGCAGCTGCTACTAGTGACGTGAAGGACCTAATTACTAGGCGACTCGTTTTCTGAGTTGTTTAGATTTAATCTGCTGTTGTTAGTCATATCTTGCTCTACGATTGTGGTGGCCAATTTCTTGGTGAGTGTGATTAAGGCTCCTCTGCTCTCAGTGAAGGGCTAGGTTTTGGCTTCTGATCCCTGGTAGATGTGAATGACTCATGGCCATGTAATTACTTAAGAGTAGTTACAGGTAATTACAAGGCTCGTGCGAGTCATTCACACTTACCAGACATCAGAAGCCAAAACTTAGCCCTTCACAGAGAGCAGAGGAGCCTTGTACTCACCTAGTTGTGCTTGCGGTTGCTGAGTTTTGGCCCTTTGGTCCCGCCTCTCAACTGTCAATCAACTGGTGTACAGATTCTGGAGCCTATTGGGTTCTATCAAATCGACATTTGAAACTGTGTAGGTAGTCTGCCTCCACCACATCACTACCTAATGCATTCCATTTGTTAACTACTTTGACACTGAAAAAGTTTTTTTCATATATCTCTGTGGCTTATTTGGGACCTTGTGTGACTTGATAGACGTGGAAGTAACCAGAGCAGGTAGCAACAGGGAGCCACCTATAGTGGGCTCTCCAGAAAGTCATCATATGCTGCCTTTTCCCAGAGACAAGTGTTTTTACTGAAGAATTTTACGATTATATATTTTTTGAGAAAGTTACATTTCGTGAGCCCTTAATCGTTTGTTATTGTCGTTGACTTTCAACAGTACTGTCATGACTCTGGAGTCTTTTAACACTTCTCATCCTGTGGTGGTGGAAATTAAATATTGGGCTTATCTTATCTATAGCCAGTATAAGACAGTCGAGTTTTGCTGTGTTTTCTGTCATATTAGTGTTACTTCCAATGACTTAGTAATGCCACTGCTCAAGAAGCTATTCGCACATGTTACGTCTCCATGAAACCAATTCCTTACTCAAATTTATCGTCATTTATATCGCAATCGACAGCCGTGCGAGAGAGAGAGATGGTTAGCTACTAAAAGTAACAAATTACGTAACATCACATGTGACTTGTTCCTGTGGCCTGTCACCTAAACAGGAAGCAAGGAAACGTCTGTGTCTCGGTTATGTACTGTCTATACAAGGCTAACTTGCAGTGAAACAAACCTGTGCTTTGATCTGCATACTTACTGCTCATCTCCTAAAGGAGTGTCTTGATTTTTCATGATTGGAAACTGTGCTTTCCCCCTGGTTTTTATATGCCAAATGTATTCATTTTAATTATACAGTATTGTACATGATTATATGTGGGTTTGATGTGATGCTTGTGTAATGTAATGTCGAGGCCGGCCTAAAATTGGTGTAATTAAAAAAAATGAACTTCCAGAGGTCAATGGGACGTGTTTCTCTCCTGCATAACATTTCCTTTGCTTTTTGTGAATCCACATTACATAAGGCTAAGAAAAATCCTGGCACAGGTCGAGGACCTACTTACATAAATTACATTAATGCCATTAATTTTGTTTTAATTCGTGTGTTCTGTGTTATTGGTTTCCAGGAGGTAGCGAGCAGTCCTGTGGGAGGTCAAATTCTGGCCCAGGGAGGGAGCACGTATGTGATACAGCAGAGCTTAGACACAGAGAACCAGTCCATCATCAACACAACCAGAGCCTCGCCACAAACGGTGAGTACCACACACCCACTCACCACCTTCACTGTGATCCGTGATGGTAGTGAAGTGAGCACCAGAGCACGTCTACCCGTTGTGCCGGGGTCCGTCTCCTGACCTGGGGTTACTGCTCTGAACCTTTATAGAACATATCACTTAACTGTTACAGTGCATTCTAGTGTTTAATATTCTTGCTACAAAAGGAGTGGCACAGTTTGTATTGAGGTTTGCCCAAGATGCATGACATGTTTCTCACACTACATCTTCTTCAGTAATCAGTAAAGAACCTGGGGCGCCAGAACTGTGACAAGATGATTGACAGTGCACAAGCAGGTTAAGTATTTCCCTGCTGGTACCGAAGCTGTTTTAGGCAGTGTGTGCAAAGGTCTTATTCCGTGTTCTCAAGAACAAAAGGGCAATTTCTTCAGAAAATGGGTGAGCGTTCACGCTGAATATCTGAAGTTGAAAATGGTAACCAACCACACTGGTTTAGAGACGTTCTTGGGCTTGACACAAGAGTGTGGTTGAGGACGTGTTTTAGCACGCGTCTGATTACATTGCCACAGTCATGAGGACTATCAGTCTGCTGCAGATAAAAGCTTTTATGGCTAGTGGGACTGGATTTGTATACATGTTTGTATATATTTTTATATATACATGTGTATAAGAAAGCCTTTACGTTACTTATAATAAAATATACAGACAGAAGAACTTCTTTCAGAGTCCAATGTCTGAAAACATATATAGAGGAAGTCCCATAAGTCTGAACAAAATGATGAATCCTGCTTTTATTGTCTATTATTTTATTATTATATTTTATTTACAGTATGTGTTCACGTTATGGCTAGTATACAAAGACGACGTATCTAGTCAGCAATGAAACGGTGTCAGGGGTTAGATTCATGGGACAGCCCTTAGAGTAATTCTCATTTTGCGTGAGTCCACGTTTTCTCTGATGCCTACCTCATGCAGTTATAGAAAGTGGGATAGTCATTTATGGTGTTCATTCCTTTCTCTCTTCCAAACCCCCTTCATCTAAGATTCGTAATGTGTGATCTTAAATAGTAGCTCAGGAAAATGTCTTCATACTATATTACAAATGAGTATTGAGTTGCAAAGATCAGTAGCACAAATATTGTTGAGGCTTATATATGAATGTTGATGCACAAAATATTGGAAATGCATCATTGAGAATTCAAGAGGTCTGAAAATGTGTGTTTGTGCATGTTAGCGTTTGTTGGGTATGGAGAGTGAGTTGATGTGTGTGTGTGTGGAGGTAGTCACCGTAATGCCGAGGGCGAAGGCGGCTGACAGTATACGTTCTGCCCTCCTACCTGGCCTTGACCACTTTTTGTACACACTTTACAATTCCTTTAACGGAAGAATGTCTTTTATTTATTTAATGCCTGGTTGTGTCGCTGATGTTGAATATTATTACTGCACGCCGAATCAACGCCAACTTAACGTTGAATTGGCGTAGCTCTTGGATAATGCAGCAGAGGTTTGTGTATCAGCAGAAGGCATTATAAAGAGACGTTTTACCATGGTAAAGTGAGAGAGAGAAGCGAGAGGTGGAGACGGGGGGGGGGGTCTCCCCGGCGCGGAGGACAACAGTCCCTGGCGACAACACGGCCCCTAGCTCCTGCCGGTTGCCATAGGGACTAGGTACACTGTTTTACATTGTTCATGCTGACCCACCGCCTCCACGTGTACACACACACACACACACTGCACCTCACCCGGCCCACATGATGACTCGGCCCACATGATGACTCGAGTCACATGATGACTCGAGTCACATGATGACTCGGCCAACATGATGACTCGGCCACATGATGACTCGGGCAACATGATGACTCGGCCCACATGATGACTCGGGCCACATGATGACTCGGCCCACATGATGACTCGGCCCACATGATGACTCGGGCCACAATATGCCTGGGGCCACAGTATGCCTGAGGCACCCCCACACTCCACTAGCCCCGACCCCCCCCATCACCCCCACACGCCACAAGGGCCTGGTGGAGGGCTTGTGAACTAGATGTGTCTATTGGAATGATTGATATACATAAGTGTGGCATGAAGAGATGGCATCATTAGTACTCGCTGGTGACTTAACACAGAATGATGGTCAACACTAATACGCCCCACATTGATTTTTGCGTCATACAGTATATATATATATATATATATATATATATATATATATATATATATATATATATATATATATATATATATATATATTGGTATTGTTGAGTGGTGGTTTGTGATGATGGTCCGAGTGTGTGTGTGTGTGCAGATTTGAGCTATTAGCTCTTGGACCCCGCCTTTCTAACCAATCTATTATAATAATCTCTCTAACACGCACAAACACACACACACACGCACATGGGGAGAGAAGGGACTTGGTGACAAATCGCCAACATGGGTTCAGGGAGGGTAAATCTTGCCTTACTGGCTTAGTGGAATTCTACGATCAGGTGACAAAGATTAAGCAAGAAAGAGAAGGCTGGGCAGACTGCATTTTTTGGACTGTCGGAAAGCCTTTGATACAGTCCCCCATAAGAGGCTGGGACATAAGACGGAGAGACAGGCAGGAGTAACTGGTAAAGTGCTCCAGTGGATAAGGGAACCTTACCTTGAGGTTACCTTGAGATGCTTCCGGGGCTTAGCGTCCCCGCGGCCCGGTCGTCGACCAGGCCTCCTGGTTGCTGGACTGATCAACCTGGCTGTTGGACGCGGCTGCTCGCAGCCTGACGTATGAGTCACAGCCTGGTTGATCAGGTATCCTTTGGAGGTGCTTATCCAGTTCTCTCTTGAACACTGTGAGGGGTCGACCAGTTATGTCCCTTATGTGTAACGGGAGCGTGTTGAACAGTCTCGGGCCTCTGATGTTGATAGAGTTCTCTCTCAGAGTACCAGTTGCACCTCTGCTTTTCAACGGGGGTATTCTGCACATCCTGCCATGTCTTCTGATCTCATGTGATGTTATTTCTGTGTGCAGGTTTGGGACCAGCCCCTCAATTATTTTCCACGTGTAAATTATTATGTATCTCTCCCGCCTGCGCTCAAGGGAGTACAGATTTAGGGTCTTTAGTTGGTCCCAGTAATTTAGATGTTTTACTGAGTGGATTCTAGCAGTAAAGGATCTCTGCACGCTCGCCAGGTCAGCAATTTCTCTAGCTTTGAAAGGGGCTGTCATTGTGCATCAGTACTCCACCCTAGAGAGCACAAGCGTTTTGAAAAGTATCATCATCGGTATAGCATCTCTAGTGTGAAAAGTTCTTGTTATCCAACCTGTCATTTTTCTTGCAGTTGTGACGGCTACTTTATTGTGTTCTTTAAAGGTAAGGTCTTCCGACATGAGTACAACCAGATCCTTTACATTGCCTTTTCGTTCTATGTTATGATTTGTCTGAGTTTTGTACGTGGTTTCCATTTTTATATTTTCATTTTTTCCATAGCGCATGAGCGGGAACTTATCTTCGTTAAACACCATATTATTTTCTGTAGCCCATAGAAAGACCTGATCTACATCTGACTGGAGGTTTGCCGTGTCCTCTATGTTGCCTACTCTCATGAAGAGCCTAGTGTCATCTGCAATGGATGATACAGTGCTATAGGTTGTGTGACAGGAAATTATTCGTCTTTAGCGCTTCAGGTTTTTCAGGTAAATTTGGGCAGTCACAGATTTGGTATAAAGGAATTCTTATGAGGAAAATAATTTCTGAGATTTTAGAAGTTCGTTAAGTGTTCTTATGATGAAAATAAGTTCATAGAAGTTTTTTAATAGTTTTTGGAAATTCGTGTTTAGCGCCTCATGGTTTTCAGGTAAATTTGGGCAGTCACAAACTTGGAATTACGGAATTCTTATGAGGAAAATAATTTCCGAGATGATAGAAGTTCGTTAAGATTTCGTATGATGAAAATAATGTCATATAAGTTTGTTAAGATTTCTTATGGGAGAAATTCAAATTCGTGTTTAGCGCTTCATGGTTTTCAGGTAAATTTGGGCAGTCACAAATTTGGAATTACGGAATTCTTATGAGGAAAATAATTTCCTGTCACACTCCTGTCAGTGTCCTGTCACTGGCTCTTTGGTCCCGCCTCTCAACTGTCAATCAACTGATGTACAGGTTCCTGAGCCTACTGGGCTCTATCATATCTACACTTGAAACTGTGTATGGAGTCAGTCTCCATCACATCACTGCCTAAATCATTCCACCTGTTAACTACTCTTGACACTGAAAATGTTCATTCTAACGTCCCTGTGGCTCATTTGGGTTCTCAGTGTCCACCTGTGTCCCCTTGTTCGCGTACCACCCGTGCTAAATAGTTTCTCTTTATGTATTCTGTCAGTTACTCTGAGAATTTTAGTTAGTGATCATGTTTCCCCCAACTCATGTCTTCCAGTGTCGTGAGGTTTCGCTCCAGTAATCTTTCCTCGTAGCTAATGTCACTCAGCTCGGGGACGAGCCTGGTGGCATACCTCTGAACCTTTTCTAAGTTCGTTTTGTGTTTGACTAGATGTGGACTCCACCCTGTACCTGCATATTCCAGTATTAGTCTGACATATGAGGTATAAAAGTTTCTGAAGGCAGTTCTTATGTTTGCAAGCCTTGCATACGCCGCTGATGTTATCCTTTTGATGCGGGCTTCAAGGGACAGGTCTGGTGTGATATCAACCCCCAGATCTTTTTTTTCCGATTTCTGAAGGAATTCCTCACCCAGCTGGTACCTTGTGTTTGGCCTCCTGCTCCCTACGCCTATCTTCATCACTTTGCATTTGCTCGAGTTAAACTTCAGTATCCATTTGTTGGACCATTCCTTCAGTCTGTCCTGGTCATCCTATAGCCTTTTGCTGCCCTGCTCTGTCTTAATCCTTCTCATAATTTTAGCATCATCAGCAAACATTGAGAGGAATGAGTCTATACCTTCTGGAATATCATTCACGTGTATCAGAAACAAGGTGAGACTCCATGAGACTCCCCAGGTGACCACAGGCCATTCTGAGGTCTCACCCCTCACAATAACTCTCTGCTTCCTGTTGCATAGGTACTCCTTTATCAATTGGAACACCCTACCACTTACTCCAGCCTGTTTCTCCAACTTATGCAACAGTTTCTAATGGGGTACTTTGTCAAAAGCTTTCTGACAGTCCAAGAAAATGCTGTCTGCCCAACCTTCTCTTGCTTAATGCTTGTTGCTTGGTCATAGAATTCTATTAAACTGTGAGACACAACTTGCCATCCCTGAACCCATGCTGGTGACGTGTTACAAAGTCCTTTCTCTCCAGATGTGCTACCAGCCTTTTTCTCATGACCTTCTCCATCACCTTGCATGGTGTTAAGGACACTGGCCTGTAGTTTAAGGCCTCCTGCCTATTGCCCTTTTTGTATATTGGGACTACGTAAGCTCTCTTCAAACTTTTCGGTAAGTCTCCTGTTTCCAGTGACTTATTATACACCCTAGAGAGTGAGTGGCATGCAAAGTGCTTCTGCCCCCCATCCTTTAGCATACACGGTGTGATTCCATCAGGTCCAACAGCCTTAGTCACGTCTAGATCTAGCAGATATTGTACCTCGTGACCTCATCTCTGGCAATTTCAATATCCTTCAAAGTCTGCTCGGTTTATCGCCACCCCTTCTTAGTTCAGGGACTTATCCTTGCTCTATTGTGAAGAGTCTCTTGTTGGGATCTTCTCGGAATCTCTTGTTGAGATCTTCACCCACTTCTTTGTACATTCTCGGTGTACCCATCCTCTCCCTTTCTCAGTTTCATCACCTGTTCTTTCACTGCTGTTTTCCTCCTGACGTGACTGTATAGGAGTTTTAGTTGGGTCTTGTTTGTGTGTGTCTGTGTGTGTCTGGGTGTGTCTGTGTGTGCTTGTGTGTTAGGGTGGGGGGAGGGAACTGATGTGTAATTATACACCTCTCTCACTGGTAGTATAGCCCTGGTTTGTCTCAGGTGCTCAGGTGTCTCAGATATGTCTATATCTATGTCTTCAGTTACATATATTGAAGGAGATAAGTATGGGCGATTCTGCATAGTTTTGTCAACGGAAGTTTTCATTTAGTCAGCGCCACGTCAGCAAGGCTTCAAATCTCCCGTTTATATTTGTAGCCTAGCCTAAGACAAGCAGTGGTGCCGGGCAGGGGACTGCTGGACTCACCGCATCACCCGCAGACATGTTGCTCCTCATAATGTTATCTTGATAGATGGAATTTGCTAGTAACAATTTTGTTCCAGTTCTCGGTGTTTTCCTGCCCTCGGGCTGTTCAACGGTCATCTACTCCCCCCTTTTCAAGGGCGCCTGATGTGGCTAAGTGACCAGTTCTGTCATGTATTGGTAGTCCAACACGCAGTGGAACCACAGGAGACAGTCTGTGGTGCCATCGTTGATGATAGACTGTGGTTCCATCATTGATGATAGACTGTGGTTCCATCATTGATGATAGACTGTGGTTCCATCATTGATGATAGACTGTGGTTCCATCATTGATGATAGACTGTGGTTCCATCATGATGATAGACTGTGGTTCCATCATTGATGATAGACTGTGGTTCCATCATTGATGATAGACTGTGGTTCCATCGTTGATGATAAACTATGGTTCCATCGTTGATGAACGACTGTGGTTCCATCGTTGATGATAAACTATGGTTCCATCATTGATGATTGTATTGTTGGTGAGTGAGGACGGTTGTGGGGCAGAAGCTGCTTATCTGAGCAGCAGCAGCAGCATAGCAGCAGCAGCAGTAGAGATTGGGGTAACCTTAAGGGGCCCTCCCCTCCCCCGCTACCCTCTTTCCCCCCACCCTTACCAACCCTCCCCTCTCCAACCCCCCCCCCAAACCCTACCCCTCATGTGCAGGTTTGCCCCTAGCAACCACACCCCTCCCCCCTACCACGGTCCCTAACAACCAGAGGGACGCCTGCACAAGACTCTACCATCCCCTGGCCAAGTGGGAAGAAAAACCCTAAGACTTGACCCGCCCTATACAGCCAGAATATAGGGTATTACGTATAGTGACTATAACCTACCATTAGAGGGCACGTGATGGCACGTAAGAGAGCGTTAAGACCAATTAACAAAAACTAGCGCCATGCGCGGCTGTGCCATTGGCGGAAAGTACCAATTCATCGCCCACACTTGTGATAGTTTAACCCTTCATTGTACCTGTTACTAAATAAATTAGGCTGGTTTAATATGTGCCTTGAGGGATGTTGTCATGTAGTTAATTTATTACGCAGCTTACAGTACAACCCATCGTGGGAGCGGTGCATCTGGGGGCCCGGCAACTGGAGCCCGACATTCGTTTAGCTTAGCAAGTTAACAGTAGTGACGAGCTGGTTGTGCTGTTGGAGAGAGCGTTGCCCGTATGTGTGTCAGCAGGTATGGAAGTCATGTTGGAGAATACACACCTCTTGTTATTATCACAAGTCACGTGTTTGACGGATATAAATTCACTTTACACAACACATTGAAATGATAAAACTTTATTCATTACTGTCTGCAGATTTATGATAGTTTGCACAAAATTGCAACATAACCTGCCATTATTATTATTATTATTATTATTATAGACGGTAATCGAGATTTCGATTTTAAGGCTACAATTAACAGCCGTTTATTAATCCATTAAAGTTAATCCCATTAGTTTGATTAATCCCATTGAGGCTGCGTCAGTACCGGAGCCTCACACAGCCTCAATGCTAACATAGAAAACGTACATAAATATTAGGGGTAAACACAAATAAACACTTGATTGACAAGCACACCAGGGCACATGTACCAGTCCCAAAACAACAACAATCACACACACACACACAACACCGCAAGTATTGTGTTGGCGAGGCAACGCTTCGTTTTGTAACAACTGGCTAATATATTCTACACTGAGATTGTTGATGCTCAATTGATTGATATGCTCAATTGATTGAGGCTCAATTGATTGATATGCTCAATTGATTGATATGCTCATTGATTGATATGCTCAGTTGATTGATATGCTCAGTTGATTATATGCTCAATGATTGATATGCTCAGTTGATTGATAATGCCTCAATTGATTGATATGCTCAGTTGATTGATATGCTCAATTGATTGATATGCTCAATTGATTGCTATGCTCATTGATTGCTATGCTCAATTGATTGCTATGCTCAATTGATTGATATGCTCAGTTGATTGATATGCTCAATTGATTGATATGCTCAATTGATGCTATGCTCAATTGATGCATGCTCAATTGATTGATATGCTCATTGGTGCCAAAACAGTGCTATAACTTGGTCAAACACCTATGTAGAGGCCATACAGTCCTCTTGATAAAGACAAGAGCAGATAATTCTGTTATCATCTTTGTCACCTTCCATTGTTTACTTTCTTTAATCTCTTTTATCTCCACCATTTGTTTTCTCCTATTCACCTGTTTTTTTTTTTCCGTCCATTCGTCTCCCTTGTTTTTTTTGGGTTTACTTTCCTCCATTTGCTTTGATCTTCTATCTTCATCAACCTTTTTTGGCCTACGTTATCCCATTGTTCTCATTCCCGCATTTTGTTTACATTTTTTTTTCATCCATCCTAAAATTTATTCCATATTCCTACATCTCTGCCTTTTCGGCCCGCCTCTCACCTCTCAATCAATCACTGTTACTAGCTACTAACTAATTTTTTTCTCTCTCTCCCCACCACACACACACACACACCACACACACACACACACCACACACACACACACACACACACACACCACAAGGCAGCCCGTAGCAGCTGTCTACTCCCAGGTACCTATTTACTCTAGGTAACAGGGCATCAGGGTTAAGGAAGCTCTGCGCGTCTGTTTCCGCCGGGTACGGGATCGAACCCCGGTCTCTAGGTCCACGAGTCTAGAGCGCTGTCCACCAGCCACCGCTGTTGTAAGTGGCAGTGTGTGTTAATGGAGCAAGTGGTGGGTGTCCGGCTAACCGGTGGGTGTCCGGCTAAGCAGCGGGTGTCCGGCTAAACAGCGGGTGTCCGGCTAAGCGGTGGGTGTCCGGCTAAGCAGCGGGTGTTCGGCTAAGCGGTGGGTGTCCGGCTAAGCAGCGGGTGTTCGGCTAAGCGGTGGGTGTCCGGCTAACCGGTGGGTGTCCGGCTAAGCGGTGGGTGTCCGGCTAAGCGGTGGGTGTCCGGCTAAGTGCGGCTAGCAGCGGGTGTCCACCCCTGGTGACGGTTGCTAAGCAACTGGAGCTGTTTACGTTCGGTAAACTCGTATCAAGTATACACATATCCAGCGTTGTAAATTACTAAATATAAGAAATATATAATTGGTGAACAAGTTTGCAAAGCGATCGTAGCTTCTCCTAAATCCATATACCTCACTACACGGTGAAGTTGGTGTGTTGCTGTGCGCGATCCATTTGCCTCTTATTACGTTTAAAGTGAACCAATTTACGAGCTGTATTGTGTATTTGCATATTTTGTACATAATTTTGTTGTGTCTGCAATTTGTCATGTTTCAGAAGTTTGTAGTTGAATAGGTGTTGTGTGTGTACGATAAGATCTTATGTAACATGTCAACCCGTTCTTGCACTTTCGTACAGTCAATATTGACTATTTAAATAAGGGCATATGTGAATACTAATTTATTGTGAATATTTTAGTCTGCCTTGAAAAGCTTCATAGAAAACACCGACCTCACCTAACCTTCTTAGTATGTTAAGATAAGCATCTTATTGCTTCTTAATTGCAATTATTACTTAACCTATTATAGGTATAGGTAAGTAATAATTGTAATTACGAAGCAATAAGATGCTTATCTTAACATAATTAGAAGTTAGGTAAGGTCGGTGTTTTCTATGAAGCTTTTCAAGGCAGACTAAAATATTCACAATAAATTAGTATATCACATATGCACTTATTTAATAAGTCAATATCTGAACTATACGAAAGTGTGAGAACGGGTTGAACATGTGAATCAAATGTATTATTTTAAATAATACGTTTGTTATACAATATATAATATATTAATAACGCTTCTTGTAGAGACCTTTAATGTATACAAATATCACTTCCCTTAGTCCTGGAGCTGTTCAAGAATTTCAATAAGACGTCCATATAAAGTCAACCATTTTTATAACTGTATTCTCTGGAGCGCAGGAGTAAATTACATCATAATTTACACGTGGAAAATACGTATAGAGGTTGCTGGTCCCAAACCTGCAACTCACATGAAATAAATCACATGAGACCAGAAGACATGGCAGGATGTGCAGAATACCCCGTTGAAAGCAGAGGTGCAACTGGTACTCTGAAGAGAACTTATCAACATCAGAGGCCCGAGACTGTTCAACACGCTTCCACTACACATAAGGGACATAACTGGCAAACCCCTCACAGTGTTCAAGAGAGAACTGGATAAACACCTCCATAGGATACCTGATCAACCAGGTGTGACTCATACATCAGGCTGCGAGCAGCCGCGACAACAGCCTGGTTTGACCAGTTCTATAACCAGGAGTTCTGGTCAGAAAACCGGGCCTTGGGGATCTTCGGAACCACCGCAAGGTAGCACGTGGATCGTGTTAGTTGAAGTGGAAGGGTTTAGGGGGGGTGGTGTATTGGGGTGTGAGGTGTAATGGGTCGTGAGGGGTGGGGTCGTAGGGTAGGGATTGGGCACGGGGAAGGAGTCGTAGGATAACAAGTCGTGGGGAAGGGCGTAGGTCAATCGGAAGGGGAGACAAATCGGGGAGAGCGTAGTAACATCTGGAGGACCTAGGACGTCGTGGGGGTTATACGTCTACGTGTAGTCTGGAAGAGCGTATAACAGCGTGGGGGCTCAAGGGACTTGTCTTCTTCTTGGTTTCCAAGGTGTTGACCATCGAGGCTCGACCTTGTGCTGGTCAACAATACATCTGATCAACATAATAATATAACCCTTACCTTCCTTCACCCCCCCCCCATGTCACTAAACGTTTCCTAGCACATCAATGTCCTCACGTCACCAAGCAGATCATGCACTACCCCAGAGCATCAATGTCTCGTCAACTACAACATCAGTCACTCACAGATAAGATCATTAGCACCTACCAGAGCATCATGTCCTCACGTCACCAAGACTACCAAGAAGCACTCAAGCTCGAGATCATTCTTCACGTCACCAAGACTACCAGAGCATCAATGTCTTCACGTCACCAAGACTACCAGAGCATCAATGTCTTCACGTCACCAACTACCAGAGCACAGATGCCGCAACACAGTCAAGCTACGTCACATGGCTTCCCAGCAACAGAGCAATGACATAGCCACACATTTTGTAGCTCCAGAGTTCACCCTTCTCCAAGGAAACTCAATACAATTTGTGGAGTTTGGCTGGGAGATGAAGCTGGCTTGGAATCATTGCAGAAATGATTTGATTGTTCAACATTCTGACCTAATAAATTTGGCACAAATTTATAAATTGGTGGGGAGGCTGCGCATCAGGTTGACATGTTTAATTTACCGCCTGGGTGTTATATATGGCCGAACTCCAGGGGCTCATGACCATTTTAATGAGAGAGAGAGAGAGAGAGAGCGTTTCACCTTTCTTTTTATGGTGTCTTCAACAAACCATTAGAGAAGCCGTTGTTGACTAGGACCTGCCTTACCGTACAGAGTTCTTCATCGACTTGCTTCCATCCTGAGCTGTGGCTGAGAGCACGGTTGACATAAGCATTGACAACACTTCTCTTGTAACTGTCTGGGCAGTCACTGTTGGCATTGAGGCACATTCCTATGTTTGTTTTCCTAGTGTAGACTGCAGTGTGGAAACCTCCGCTCCTTTCCGTGACCGTTACATCTAGAAAGGGCAGCTTCCCATCCTTCTCCATCTCGTAAGTGAAACTCAACACAGAATTCCGCTCAAATGCCTCCTTCAGCTCCTGCAGACGTCTGACATCAGGTACCTGCGTAAAATGTCGTCAACATACCTGCAGGTATATAGCGGGTGTTATATATGGCCGAATTCCAGGGGCTCATGACCATCTTAATGAGATGGTCATATTCAACAACATATGTTTACAAGAAGACTGCTACCAAAATATACTAATATATATATATATATATATATATATATATATATATATATTATATATATATATATATATATATATATATATTACTAGGGTGTGGATCCCCTAACACCTTAAAGCTTATGTGGCACCCTTGGGAAGGGCTAAGTTTCAGTTGGACAAAGATGGGTATCTGTGGAATGTTCCTTATTGCAGGTGCTGGGGGCTCAGTAGGTATAGAGTTGCGGCCCGCTGCATTTGTAGTCTACAGTTCGATGCTCCG
>WNGS01113158.1:6983837-6996952 GCA_020271785.1 Procambarus virginalis | reverse complement strand
ATTTTTTTTTGACAAGTACATTTCCAACAGTGAGCTTATTTTTACTTAATTTTATATTGCAATGCCCTCATGCAGTGTAACCTGGAAAATCCAGACATCCAAATACTGTAGCGTAAACCTTAAAAATTCAAAAGGATTTTGCTAGTAAAACAATTCTTCAAACACAGAAGAGAAAGATTGATTTTCGTGTATTTTGATTTATCACATTTTCAGTATATGGGGTCAAATCCAGAATGACTACAGCTCTAATACTCACTGCCTAGATATGGTTTTATTTTTTAAATTATACTATGCTAATTAATGTAAAATACTTATTTTCTGAGACTAGCCCAATATTACCAAGAAAGTGTGAGCCTGTCATGGCATGTCCATGTGCCTCTATGCTTGTTACCAAGTAATTACCAAAGTATAATTAATTAGTAATTAGAGCAGAGGCAAATGTGGTCCACATCTCATTACCTAGAGAATTTTCAGTCATTTTCATAGTTCATTTTGTCAGAGACTGGCAACCTGTGCATATATATATGTTATGCTTATATCGAGGTCCCCCAAGATCAAACTACTGACCCTTCCCAGGATGCAACCACACAACAAGTGACTTATGCCCAGGTACCTATTTACTTCTAAGTATACAGAGGCATTAGATGATATTAAATGTGGCCAACTATTTCTGTCCCACCTGGGTTTCGATCCCAGTATTCCAGATTGTGAGTCGAGAACTAACCCACTGCATTACCAAGACTCTTATTTGGACAGTGCTTCATTTTTGAGTAGGAAAGTTGTCTACCAGCAAGAGCAATGTGGTTAGACCAGATAAGAGGAAGAAAAAGAATCTTAGGATAGAAGAATTAATGTTAAATTCATGTAGAAAAGAGACACCTAAAATGAAATCATGGCAAATACAGTTATGCCAGAAAGAATCGCAGGAAGCAGTCTAAATTGAAGTCACACACAAATTACCTCTTGCAGATGTGACAGATTTGCCTTAAACCAACAAAGAGTAGAACGAACTAGAAAAATAGACACCATATATCTTATTTTTACAAACAATAATGAACTGATTAGGGATATAATGACCACAGATACTTGTTACAGCACTCGGATCATAGTCTAACTGAAGTTCAGACATGCATGGGCTATAGACATGTGCAGCCAGTCTTAAAACCAAGAGGAGGAGAATTCAGCAAGTTCAATTTTAATAACAAATGGATCAACTGGGAACAAATAAACCAAGACCTCACAGAAATATATGCTGGGAAAGACAGCTAGATAATGCAAATTTAAACAGTGCACGTTACATGATGTTCGTCCTTCAGAGTCAAAGAAGACCATGACTTCAATATCAGGTCAAAGATCGGTGGCAGTGTGTCAGAAGATGGATGATGAAACCAATCTTGGTACAGAAGGCTCACCCACACATGGGACATATGTGAGTGGGTGCTGCTATAGTGTAAACGTTACTCTAGTTTTACACATGCCGTGCATGCTCTAGGCCACACGCACGCCATATCAGAAGCCCAGATATCCTCTGGGCCTCTGCAGTCCATCTGTTCTCTGATGCATAGGCCCCTCTGAAGACTTTGCTTCACCAAGTTGGATGATCCTGAGGAAGTGACTCCCAAGTGCTGGGATTGATGTCCATGTGTTTAAGGGTCACCTTGAGGCAGTCCTTGAATTTTTCTTCTGCTCCCCCCAACTGAACGCATGCTCTAACCTAATTCTCCATACAGCAGCTGTTTTGGCAATTGGCTGGCAGACAATCTGAGAACATTTCCTTCCCATCTGGCCTGAGTTTTCTGTAGGAGGGTGTAATCACTGGGAATACTGGCACTTTCTAGGACCTCCATGTCTGGGATTTTGTCTTGCCACTTGATGTGGAGTCTTTGGAGACAGCTCAAGTAAAAGTGATTAAGCTGTTTGGCATGTCTGCTGTAAACAGTCCAGGTCGCTTTAGCATATAGGAAGGTGGTGAGTACCACTGCACTGTAGACCTTCAATTTGGCGGTAAGGCCCAGCCCCCTCAGCTTCTAGGCATTCTCACGGAATCTTCCAAAGGCAACACTGGCCTTGGCAACCCTGTTGTTGACTTCTGCGTCTTATGTTCACCGCTCTTGAGAGTATGGTGCGAAGATTGGTGAAGTTCTTGACATCCTGTAGGTTCTTTCCCTTGACTGTGATGTGTGGTTCCTGGTAGGGTATTCCAGGTGCTGGTTGGTACGTGACTGCATTCTTTTTGGTGCTGATGATGAGACCAAATTTCTCGCAGGCTTGTGAGAAGCAGTTCATTTCGTGCTGCATCATTTGCTCTGTGCTGGCATTGAGGACACAGTCATCAGCGAACAGGAAGTCTCTTATGATAGTTTCCTTCACCTTTGTAATGGTCTGCAGGTGCCTGAGATTAAACAGCCCACTATCAGTCCTGTATCTGATGGGTATTCCATTCTTGCAATCACGGAAGGCATCAGTAATCATGGCTGAGAATACCGTGCTGAAGTGTGTTGGGGCGAGAACGCAGCCCACTTCATGCCGTTCATCTCTGGGATGGCTTTTGACTTATCTCTCTTGTCCAGTACTTTCACCATCATGACATCAGATGGTAAGTTATGTACCACTAAGGAGAAAGAGAAATAGATGCAAATTGGAATGAGAATGGCATTTCCTCTGTAGGTGAAGAAAACAAGTTGCAGACATTTCAAATGCTCCACTGTATACCAAGACCAATAAAGAATGCTTTATAGAGAAATAAAATAAATGATTGAGCTAAAGTTGCAAGAATCATATAAAATCTAGGAGAGGCAAAGAGAGCAAAGGCTATAAGTGAAATAGTGAGGCATCCAAATACTTTTTCTCCTATGTAAATATCTAGAACAAAAACAACATCTTGCATTGGGCAAGAATGTTGCCCAATGTATAAAGGTTATCTTGAGGTTATCTTGAGATGATTTCAGGGCTTAGCGTCCCTGCGGCCCGGTCCTCGACCAGGCCTCATTTTTGTTATACCCCCCAAGAAGCAGCCTGTAGCAATTGTCTAATTCCCAGGTATCTATTTACTGCTAGGTAACAGGGGCATCAGGGTGAAAGAAACTTTTTGCCCATTTGTCTCCGCCTCCACCGGGGATCGAACCTGGAACCTCAGGACTACGAATCTGGAGCACTGTCCACTCAGCTGTCAGGCACCTGTCATAAAGCTGTCAGGCTGTCATAAAGGTGACAGAACTGTCACAGATCAACCCATCCTCACACTAGGCTGTTTAAAGCAGCCATCCTCCCCAGACGCATTCATCAATTTTAACATACAGGGTGTACTGTGTATTAAAAGTTGGTTTATTCTCATATATAAATTAATATTATTATACATGAAAATTCCATGTATAGTTAGGCTTAGGTTAAGTTAGGGGTTTAGGTTTTGTTGGCAATTATTTGTATTTGATGTATGTGGGTGAAGCATTTATAGAATTGTGGTTCAAACAGAGGACGTGAGTGAAGTACTTGTTCTAGAAGTGTTCGGACATCATCTGTTGTGAGTCATGTGTATACCTCTTTTCATTCACAAACAGGGGGATTTGGCAGCTGGATTAATGAGCTTGGATCTTTGTATGTGAGGATGGGCTGCACAAATGACAACTAAGAAATGAGTGAAATACTGAGGCTTCAGTACGATTTGGTTTTCAGTGAACCCTTGAACACATTGAAGATCAACGATCGAAACAAATTCTTTATGAATGTAACACCACAATTGAACCATATCAGATGTCACCCTAACACAGAAATAACATCACATGAGACCAGAAGACATGGCAGGATGTGCAGAATATCCCCGTTGAAAAGCAGAGGTGCAACTGGTACTCTGAGAGAGAACTCTATCAACATCAGAGGCCCGAGACTGTTCAACACGCTTCCACTACACATAAGGGACATAACTGGCAAACCCCTCACAGTGTTCAAGAGAGAACTGGATAAGCACCTCCAAAGGATACCTGATCAACCAGGCTGTGACTCATACGTCAGGCTGCGAGCAGCCGCGTCCAACAGCCTGGTTGATCAGTCCAGCAACCAGGAGGCCTGGTCGATGACCGGGCCGCGGGGACGATAAGCCCCGGAAGCACCTCAAGGTATCAAGGTAAGGTAACCTCACTGGACTTTGAAGTAGCTATAAATAGCATGCCCATGTGCAGTGCTCTGCACCAGGTCCAGACTCCTGGAATTCTATATTCATCAAGAGTTGCAAAAAAAAATAAAAACACTGTCACAGGCCCTAAATATCTTTTGGAAACAGAACATAGATACTGGTGTTATCCCCCCGACATACAGTACTTAAAACAGTGGAGATCACACCACTTCACAAAGGATATAGTAGATGCAAAAAATATGGACCAATAGCTCTACCATCATGCATAAAAATATCAGGGTGATAAGAAATAACATAAAAAACACATGGAATCAGTGTCTACATAACCCTGTGCAACAAGGGTTCAGGACAGGTTGCTCCTGCCTCTCAAAATTGTTAAACCACTATAACATGGACTTAGATGCCATGGAAGACATGCAAAATGCTGATGTAATATTCACAAATGTGGCCAAAGCTTTCGACAATTGTGACCATGGTGTTATTGCAGACAAGATGCGCACATGAAGAATTACTGGCAAAGTTGAAAGATGGATATTCAACTTCTTAATAAAGAGAACCAAGAGTGTAATAGTCAACAAAGTAAAGCCTGGATCATCCACCATGAAATGCTCTCTCTCTCAGGGCACTGTGCTTGCTTCGGAACTTTTTCTCATCTTCGTATCATAGACTAGGATACAAACTATAGCACTATCATCCTTTGCAGACAACATTAGGAATTATACGAGAGTAGAGAATTCAGAGGACACATCAAGCCTTCAATCTCGTGTTAATCAAGTTTTCAATGAATCCCAGAAAATAATACTGTATGTTTAATGAGGATAAGTTTTAGTTACTGTGGTATGAAAAAACGGAAAATATCCAAGCAGAAACCACATAAAATGTAGTCAAACCACACTATTGAAAGAAAAAGTAATGTAACAGATTTAGGAGTAATCATGTTGGGAGACCTTACTTTCAAAGAACGCAAAAAAGTAGTCATCACAGTTGCAAGAAAAATAACAGGTTGGATAACAAGAACCTTTCAAACAAGGGATGCCATACCATTGAAGATACTTTTTAAGATACTAGTGCTCGCTAAGGTGGAATATTGTTGCACATTAACAGCTCCATTCAAAGCTGGAGAAATTGTTGATCTGGAGAGCATGCAAAGATCTTTTACTGCTAGAATCCATTCAATAAAACATCTAAATTATTGGGACTGCTTAAAAATTTTAAATTTGTATTCCCTAGAGTGCAGGCAGGAGAGATACATAATAATTTATACCCCTGTACTTGGAAAATGCCTAGAAGAACTGGTTCCAAATCTGCACACAGAAGTAACACCACATGAGACCAAAAGGTATGGCAGGATGGGCAAAATAGCCCCAATGAAAAGCAGAGGTGCAATAGACATGCTGAATGAGAACTCTCTCAACATCAAAGGTCCAAGACTTGTCAGCACTCGCCCTCTATACATAAGGGGCATAACCGGGTGACCTCTCAAAGTGTTCAAAAGAGAATTTTATGAACATATTCAAATGATATCTGATCAACCAGGCTGTGACTCATACGTCAAGCTGTGTGCAACCTCATCGAACAGCCTGGTTGAGCAGACCACCAACCAGTAGGCCTGGTCAGAGACCAATCCACGAGGATGTTGATCCTCAGAATCATCAACAGGCAGGAAATAGCCCAACATTTTGAGGTAACATCCAAAGGCACAGACAGTGGTTATTATCTCAATACACAGCACTTTTCCCTTCAGTATTGACTTGGAATATGCAAAACCACTACCCCCCAGGGCAAGCCCAATGAGTAAATGTCATTATATGAATGAAGATGGAATGACAAAGGACAAATGCCATTTTCCTGTTATTATTCCAATTTTCAAAAATGCATCCCTGCATAAAATACTGTATTTATATTATTGTACTTAAATTGAAAAATAATTACTGTAGTTTCTTGTATTTAATTTAATTTACAGTAAATATAAGTAAAGTTATAAAATTCTGCTTCTTGAATTGTTGAAATTTGTTATGTTAATGTGGTAGGCCTTATTATTGTTAAATATTTGAAGAAAAAAAATCTTGAAATTTAATTAACTAAATTTCATTTGTATCGTCTAAATTTGTATTGTCTGTATTTTATTTTGCTAGTCTCCTGATGACAGATTTATATTTGTCCAAAACATTGAGCAACAACAGACTTGATGGTGATTGTGTACGGTAGTCTAGGTCTTCATCTTGTTGATTAAGAATGATTACTTATTTGTAGTTTCAGAAGGTATAGTTATGCTCATGGTGTCCCATATTCATTTTATTATAATTATTGACTTTTCCAGTGATTGTGGCATATGCTGCCTCCTCTTGTAGTCCACCACAACCAACTTCAACTATTTCTAGAGTGTCTTACTGTTGTCTTTTCTGGAATTTACGATTGTCATCTTGTTTTATTTTCTTATGATATAATTAATCTTGTATGTGGTTATCATGTCTCCTTTTTCTCTTGGCTTCCACTGTGGCCATTTTCAGTGCCTTTAGACATTCTTCATAGCTCATGTTTATTGATCTTGGGATCCACGTGAGTGCATGCCTTTGTACTCTTTATATTCCTGATGTAGCTTCTTTTTAACTTTCCTCCATTACAATTGCATTATATTTCTCTAAAGTGAATCGGTGAATACCAGATGCAGTGACTATATTCCAGTACAGTGCAGAACTGGATTATGCATTCATGCATTCTGTATGTACAATTTCTCTTACCCTTAAGTGACTCCAATCACTCACTATCTATGATTACCTTTTGTACTCGAATCTTTGATTTATTTTTTATTTTTTACATTACAGTAATTTTGTTAAGTATTTTTTGTCATGTGTGCCGATATGTAGAAGTTTTAATTAGCCGAGCTGTTTAAGGGTCAAGTCTCTTTTGATTTAAGCAGTCTGGCTTTTGTTATATAAAGCCTCATATGCAAATATATAAATGTAGTTGCTCATCCCGTTTGGCAGATTATTTCATGTGATCATAACACTTGATTTATATTACTGTGTGATGGTAGTTTCTTTACTTTATCTTCCATTTCTTTCACTGTTTCTACTGTTTGGTTGCTGCTTCTTAAGTCTGGTTCATTTAAATCTTGTCTTGCAATAAATATTCTTAGGAATTTCATATGTAATTGTGTGTCTTCACACACAACTTTCTCTGATTTAGCAATTCTATTGTTTGAGTTTTATTCTCTGTATTTTGCCATTTGTATTCTCTTTTTTTATATATTTCAGTAGTAGGAAGGGTTTCATCTTGTACAGTACTGTTCTTGTACTATACCAGTATAGTACAGTACTGGAATATTCATTTCTTTTTGTTTGTGTCTGTGTATAACTGTTGTTATGAAAGATTGGTCTAAATCATCTGTAGACTGTACATGTATTATGTTTTAATATCTGGTGAATGGTTCTTCCATCGTAAACAGGGCATACCCGGTGTACACAGTGGGCGACACCACTATGTACTCAGCTGGCACGACCTACTATCAGCATGGCTCCACTACACCCGTGTCATACTCTCAGGTGGGTGTTTGCACATATAATTTCCAGCATACCTGGGGCCAGATTCACGAAGAAGTTACGCAAGTACTTACGAACGTGTACATCTTTCCTCAATATTTGATGCCTTTGGTTACATTTATTAGACAGTTTACAAGCATGAAAACTTCCCAATCAACTGTTGTTATTGTCATAAACAGCCTTCTGGTGCTTTGGAGCTTATTAACTGTTTAATAATTGTAATCAAAGCTGCCAAAGATTGAGAAAAGATGTACAGGTTCGTAAGTGCTTGCATAACTGCTTCCTGAATCTGGGCCCCCTGGGTTCAGGCTAGTTTTGTATTGCCCAGCATGTCGGGCTCAGACTTATACTGTCCAGTATGTTTGGCTCATACATAAAAATACCCAGTAAGTTTGACTAATATTGTACTTGTAATGCTCAGAATGTCTGGCTCATATATGTAATGCTCAGAACATATGTAGTCATTTGTTATAATGCCAACATGTCTTGTTCATAGGCTTAATTTTTTTTTTACTGTTTTCTATCACAGATGTGGTTATTCATTTACAATGCTAACCAGTATATATTAATTTTTTCTGTCCAACATAGACAGAGTTAGAAATCTCTTAAATAGTTCAGTGATTTATTGAACAATCAACCACAGCAGGTGATTGTAGTGCTTTAAAATGCTAACCTTAACCTACATACATAAATACATAGATTTATGTCTGTCCTACATAAACAGCATTTAAGGTACTTTTTTTTTTACATAATGTGATTAATGTGCATTTACAAAGGTGAAATGCAATTCTGACCAGCTTATACATACCCTGTATACACATACATATGTATATCTCTTATACTTTGACAAGATAAGATAGCTGCTATAGAAACTAGTGTGTGTTATTAAGCACTTAACTACAGAGGGTGTTTAAAATGCTTTTACAAGCTTAAGCTTTAGTTACATCACATATATTACATAACTGATGCATTACATAGTCAATCTTGGGGACAAGTTCAGCATATCACCGTGTTCCAGTGCAGGTATTCAGATAGTTCAGTATATCTCAACACAGGGAGGTGAAAGTCGGTTAATGTGGAACATTCTACAATGTAATATTCATGGGAATGTACGTTTTCTCTTTCACAAAGTTGACACATGGTGAATTTGACATTTGGGTTTTGAGAAAGCTGCCAGATACATCTATATCCCCAGGCATATTCTGGCCACTATATGATCACATTGCCGAGTCCTTGCTCTATTAATTCTATATATAAATGTCTCATCATAGCATTCATCATATTTATCATAGACTTACTTGAAATCACTAGGACATGTCTCATTCTTGAAATGCCCAACATATCTGGATCATGCTTATGTTGCTTAGCATTTCTGGCTCTCATATACAATGCTCAAGGCATCTTCCTCATGCATGTGCTAGAAGCAAGTTGGTTTTATTTTATGATCTCTATTGTGGTAAGTAGTGTGCATAATAACCTTGATAGTTTAAAATTGGGTTTGGTTTCCTAAATGCAGTAATATTATTGTAATTACATATCTGGCCTATACATAATATTCTGAGAGAGCTTTCTCAGTAGTTCCCAGTGCTGTAGTGCTGGTATTGCCAAGCCTTTGTGAATTGCATGAATCTTGAGATTCACTGTGACCATCCAGGAGCTAAGACCAGACTGGCTCTCTACATGATGAGGGAAGCTTTGGGATTAGAGGTAATACCCAAAACCAAGAAGTAATTAATTATATTAATTATCAAAAGTAGGCACCAAGCTGAGAAGACTATGTAACACCATCAAAATTGCAGGAGATTTGAAAGGCGCTAAATATCACTAAGGATGCTAGTACGAGAACAATAGCGCATAAGGCGAGCGATATCAAAGGTATCGGATTCACCAAGGAGTCTGTCGAGGGACAAATGACTGCAAGGGACAGTCGGGGACCGAGACACACAAACGTCATGAAAATGAGAGACATTCAACAAAGAGATTCACGACTGTAAGAGGGACAATGCAGTTTGGACCATAAGGAACAGGGTGGCACTCCATTAAATGCCTGTGTGTTAAGTGCAAGTGGCTGATATTGCCAGGGCAGTTTTCCACCATCTATTGTGGTGGTAGGAAGGCCAAGGGGATGAATCATCTTTAAGTGTGCAGAGTTTGCTATCCATAAATGTCAGACCAATGACTCTGCTAATGGTCACGGATTGCAGAATGATTAGATAGAAATCTGAATAAGGAGTCCATTTTTTTGGAAATAGGACAGGTGCAATGGTCTCCTTAGTGACAGCATCTGCAAGTTCATTTAAGGTAACTAATATGGGTGGGAACCCAGTTAAATTCGACCATCGTAATTTGCTAGTCAGTATTGAGATAAGAAGTATTGAGATAATTTGCTGTCAGTATTGAGAAAAGAAGCAGTCAGTATTGGATTTCTATCACCATAAGATGCAAAGGATTAAAAGACTTCAGAGCCATGAAGGCACTGTAAGAGTCAACTACAGTTGCAAAGGAATGTCGATGTTGAAAAAGCAGCAGCTGAAAATCATACAGAATTGCATAAAGTTCCACCATGAAGATGCTAGTCTCTAGGGACAGGCAGTACATAAAATTTGATCGGGAAAAACAACAGTATCCAACATAATTGGCAGTCTAAAATCCATCTCGAAACAGCAATGGAGTATGAGATGAAAAATATTCAAGGAAATTGCACTTCATAACAGTAGGAGTAGTGAACGTCTTCATCATGTGGGTCAAAACCTTGAAAATTTTTAAAAGCAGGACCCTCCTTGGAGGGTCACGAGGAGAGAGAATGCAAATGTGAACAGAGAATCTTACAGTTGAACCAACTTTACAGGAAAAGGAAGGTGGTGAGAGGGAACTGGTTGCTCCCGAGGGGTAGTAGTAACAGCATGGCTTCGGTGGGAGATGGGGATTCACTACTTCCATGAATAGTAGTGAAGGCAGTAATTATCATGATGATCTTGTATAGATAGGCTGTCATTTTCAACAGAAAAGCTATTGGTGGGGGATGAACAAAAGGCATATGCCATATCTAAAAGCATCAACATCTGTTGATAATACAAAAACACACCATAATAAATGGTATTAACACCTTCATGTAATACCAGCTCATACTACAGTATACTAACTAACCAGCAGACAATGAGAGCTCTCACCATACTATTAGCACCATCTGCAAATAATATCAGATAACATTGTAGTAAATGATGTAAACACCTGCAGGTAATAACTACACCCCATAACTAATAGTGTTATCTGGCACTGATACTAACTAACCATGGTAATTAATGGTGTCAATACCTGCTTGCACCATAACCAATGTTACCAGCACTTGCAGACACACAAGCTCACTCCATAATTGCTAATGGTATCAACAACTGCATATAATATAGTTTGTACCATGATAATTAATGGTATTAATACCTGCAAACATTCCCGTTCACACTATTGCCAAAGAAAAAGTCTGTACAACAAAACTAGTTTGATATTTTTTGTGGAGACGGTGAACTCTAGCAGGAGGAATAACTACCCTGATCGAGTGGTACGCCACACGATTCTGGTCACAGACATATTTTGTCTTATTAAATTTTAATAATTTATGAGTCCTCGGTTTTTCAATCACTGATGTCAAATCATTAGCTGGAAAATATTTACTTGGCTACTTGGTGTGGTTTTGCTATTTATTTGCTGCCTAACAACTTCCAACTACAGTAAATGCTTACTAACTGGATCATTACTCAGTTTCTGGCTTTGGCAAGCAATTTCTCTTTTTGTAAGAATTTACCTGATGTGTTTTTGTTGTAGAAGGATGGGACTGACTCTTGGAGGTCTATTTGGAGTTAATCTGTGATCATTTGTAACTTGGATCATATGGAGAGGATGTATTATTCATGATATAGAACAACCCACTTTCCTGGTTAATAATAATAACCAGTGCCTCCATAATTAACATTAGTAAATATTATGTAGTGGCTACTACACTGCATAGTTGCACTGTGCTCCCAGGACTGCAACTTTTGAAACATTCCATTGCCTTGCAGCCAGCCCGTCACATAGTATACTTAGCATTGTACTCTTACATCCTGTCTTGCAGAAAGTGCTTCTGAAGTGACTTCGTAGGGTCGACATGGGGATCACAGCATTAACTCTTAGCATTGCAGTAAACACCTTTCTTCCGAACCCCTCTCCCATATCAGTTAGTTACTAACTATATTGGCATGCCATATTCCAATTGCTGCCTCACAGTTGTTCTTGACAATGTCCACTGTAGCCTATACAGTGCCATATTATCAATATACATACCTCCTACTATGGTACTGTTAAACTTGTTTAATTAATATTGCCTTGTGACCCGGGAGTTAATTCTGCTTCCAGCATTCACCAAACAAGCAAGACATACTCTGGCTACATGGTTACAAGTATCAGGATACTTGAATACCTCCAGAGCAATCCAGAGGTGCGGTTCGTACAGACTGAAGCCGTATTTGAATTTTATAAAAAACTCAGATTACAAGGAACACTATGCTCACACTTTTTCCCCACATTGCTCTAGAACAATAGACATTCCTTTGAAATGTTAGGTCTGTGTTTGAGGATCCTCAAAACATGTTAGGTCTGTGTTTGAGGATCCTCAAGACATGTTAGATCTGTGTTTGAGGATCCTTAAAACATGTTAGGTCTGTGTTTGAGGATCCTCAAAACATGTTAGGTCTGTGTTTGAGGATCCTCAAGACATGTTAGGTCTGTGTTTGAGGATCCTCAAAACATGTTAGGTCTGTGTTTGAGGATCCTCAAGACATGTTAGATCTGTGTTTGAGGATCCTTAAAACATGTTAGGTCTGTGTTTGAGGATCCTCAAGACATGTTAGGTCTGTGTTTGAGGATCCTCAAAACATGTTAGGTCTGTGTTTGAGGATCCTCAAAACATGTTAGGTCTGTGTTTAAGGATCCTCAAAACATGTTAGGTCTGTGTTTGAGGATCCTCAAGACCAAAGCTGATTCACATTCCCTTTCAGACTGCCCTCCTTGCCACAGATGAACATCCTTCTGAAAATAAAGAGATCCCTAAATAATATGATGCACTTGTTAATTTAAGAATGATATCATTATCACCACCAGTTCTAATGAAGAGGATAAGTTAATTATTTTAAATAAAGACTACATATTAACACTGTCCCTTTCTGATGCTGCATAATGCGTCATGAAACCAAAACGCCCAGAGTTCCTGATGATGCAAACGTCATGCATAATTCTTTTGCAATGTCTTATTAAGTATAAACATTGCGAGTGAATGAGTTTAACATTGGGCTGCGTGCTCACCGGGAATGCTCGGCCTACCTTCCAGTGTGATTTGGGTTCCCTGCTGGATCAGCAAAAGTGTTATAAACCAAGGCTTTGTGCTCAGACACTGACACTAGTGAATTCACCCC
>WNGS01113158.1:6961146-6979065 GCA_020271785.1 Procambarus virginalis | reverse complement strand
ATCTGCTCTTAAGCCCCCTCCTTTTGACGGTCATTGGTTCAATGCAGTGACTCATTTCACTCATTTTTTATCATATTTACATTTAAAGCTCTTGTGTAGAATTAGCTTCGGCGACACCCCCCTCCCCACCCCACTTGTTTACGACTCTTAGACTGAAGCAGTTCTTTCTGACGTCCCTTGTGACTCATCGGTGTTTCCAGTTTCCAATTACGTCCTCTTGTTCTACTGTCTTCTTAATTTGAAGCATGCTTCTATATTGGATTGTGGGTGCATCCCCGGGGATTTATATGCTGTGTATGGTTATCATGCCTGCCCTAGTCCTTATTTTCTCCAGTGTAGTGAGGTCTAGTTCTTCAATCTTTCTTCATAGTTCAGTTCCCTTAGCTCAGGAGTGAGCCTTGTTGCATATTTTAGGACCTATTCTAGTTTTGTTTGGGCTTCTTTGGGTAGGGGTTCCATGCTGGGGCACATACTCAATAACAAGTCTCACAAAGGAAGTATGCAGCACTTGGAAAGGATCTTTGTCCAGTTTTTTAAGGGTAGCCGGGCATTTGCCAGCATTGCATATGCTGCCCTCGTTATTGTGGTGATGTGTGCCTCTGGTGATGGGTCTCGTGTTGTGTCCACTCCTAAGTCTCCTCTGTTTCAGGAGTTGGAAGTTGCCTTCCCTTCATCCTGTGCTCTATTAGAGTTCTTCTTGCTCCATCTCTCATCCTCATAATCTTGCATTTGTCAGGGTTAAAGTCTAGTAGCCATTTCTCAGATCATCCCTGGAGACTGCCTAGGTCATCTTGTAATGTGTTGCAGTCCTTCTCAGTTCTGATTCACCTCATCAACTCAGCATCATCAGCAAACATGGATAAGAAATGAGCATACTTCCTCTGCAAGTCACTGTATGTATACAGGTATTACTAAACAGGATGGGCCTTAGTACCGACCCTTAAGGTACTCCACTTGTTACTCTTTCCATTTTGATGGGTCTCCTCTTACTATGACTTTACCTTCTTCCTGAAAGTACCCATTCACCCACCTTAGTACTTTCCCTGACACACCAGCCTTTTTCTAGTTTGCATAGGATCATTTGTGAGGACAGTGTAAAAGCTTTCAGACAATCCAGGAAATTGTAGTCGGCCCAGCCCTCTCTATCCTGTGTGATTGTTGTCATCTTTTTATACAACCTTAATAAGTTGGTCAAACAATATTTCCTTTGCTGAATCCATGTCGATTCTGAGAAACAAAATTTATATGTTCTAAATGATCGCCGAGCCTTCTTTTGGTTGGTCTCTCTAATATCTTAAAGTGAAGACTTGTTAGTGATACCGGTCTATAGGTCAGTGGCTCTTGTCTTCCTCCTTCTTGTGTATAGACGCACATTTGGCACTTTCATATGTCGGAAGTTCCCATCTTTAGGAGGAGTTGAAGACTATAGCAAGAGGTACACACATTGTTGCAGCTGCCTCGTTTAGGATCCATGGTGAGAGCTTGTCATGACTGTGTCTTTCATCCCATCCAGCTCCTCTAATTGTTTCTTTACTTCCTCTGTTGTTACTTAATGTTTCAATCAATCTTTCTTGTAGCATTAAAAGTTTTATGTATGGGGTCAGTTCTGTTTCAATCTTAAAAGCTTCCTGGAAACTTTCATTAGGTTCTTCATACAGTTTATCAGTCCTTGTGAAGCCACCTCATCCTTTGTATAGCCTCATCACTGATTCATTTAACAACATCTTCCTCCTCCTCAAGTGGCTATGTGGTAGCTTAGGTTGATCCTTTGCCTTGGATGCTATATCATTTTCATACTGGTCCTCTGCTGCTCTCTCAGTAACTGTCCATCCATGCCTCTCTCTCTTGTATGGCTAGTGGTTCTCCTCTGTTCTGTGCTCCCTGTACTCACCTAGTTGTACTTGCGAGGGTTGAGCCTTGGCTCTTTTCTCTCACCTCTCAACTGTCAATTAACTGGTAAAAAACTGTGTGTGTGTGTGTGTGTGTGTGTGTGTGTGTGTGTGTGTGTGTGTGTGTGTGTGTGTGTGTGTGTATTTGTTTCTGCCGGGTGCGGGAATCGAACCCGCACCACAGAATTACGAAACCTGCGCGCTATCCACCAGGCTACCAGGCCCTCTGTTGGTGTGTGTGTGTGTGTGTGTGTGTGTGTTGTGTGTGTGTGTGTGTGTGTGTGTGTGAGGCTACTTACAAGTATGAAGCTCTACATTTACATAGTATGTACTCTGGATTGACGGTATACATTGGAAACTACAATTGAACACTATCTCTCAGATTGGCGACTCCTCAAAAAAAAATATATGTACTGTATTATTATCTGAATGCAAACACACAAACTAACCCAAATTGACAACAATATTGTCAGTTGATGTACATGTTAACAAACTCTGTAACTGGCTGACCAATGTTGTACTTGCTTAGCTAAACGAATATTAAGGTTCAGTTACCGAGCCCACTGTCCGCCTCGGAGCCTGTCCACCGCCGCTTACAGGGTGGGGGTATTGACTGCAGAATTTGTGAACTGATTTCTGGTTTTTGGATTGTTCCCGACCATTTTAAATTGTTTTTCTACAAATAATAACTTATAACTGAATGCCTAAACAAAGTAGCTATGTATTATAGACTGTTGGAAAGTGACCTTGTACCTCGAAGTTGCTTTACAGCAAAGATAAGACCCGGCTGCAGAAGTGTATTTAGATGTATTAGATAAGCTTCCCCCTTGTAATTTTCGTTAGCATAGTGTAATCGCCCATTTTCTTTGGTTAATACCAGCTGATGGGATTCGTTTTCTTTCATGATGGTTCAGAGGGTAACGCGTCCCGTTCCTACACCTCACTAACCCCTGTCAACCCGGGCCTAGGTAAGGGATGCTCCACTCACATTCTTACTGTCCGTCTTGGTGTTGTAACTCTGGCTGTAGGACATGATATGTAGATGTTGTAACTCAATGTTAAAAGGTGAATGGCTATTTTGGGTGTTGTGGTAGTCAGGATACGTGTTATGTCTAGGTCTTGCCACGGGTATGAGTAACTGTCGTGACTTGGCCACCGAGGAACGTGACTTGTTTGATGTACACACTTGTTATGGCTGCTCGTAAGTGTTTCAGTTCATGTTATGGTTGTTTTGACGGTCAGGTGGCAGCCATTATGAATCGTCACAGTTCTAAGACATTATGACGACTTCTCACAGATGGGTGACAGGTAATTGTTCTTCGCGGCAAGAAGAACGTTTAGAGTACGTATGACTGTTGCCACAGCACGAAGCAGTTGTTGTAGCCAAACTGTTTTTGTTCGTTTATATATCTTAAGATTTGTAATGTTATTTTGAGCTTAGCTTGTCTATCATCTTGGCAGGACCCAAGACGACGAGAGAGTTAAGAGCTGGCGTACCACGGCTCGTCTGCTTCGCCTTTTCTTTGTTTCTTAATATCATTTTTTATCATTTTCGCTTGTTTACATCTGTTGCTTGTGAGAGCTTGCCCGACATGCATTTTTTTTTTTGCTACTGATAGTGATAAGGAAACAAGACGATGCTGGCTTAATTATTATTATTATTGTGGCCATGTTGATGAGTTTACCGCAGGTGTGAGTAGTATGTCTCAATTACAGATGATGTAGAATGATGTACTGTTTGAGTACTCAGAATCCTCAGGGACAGTGAGGACCAGAGTCCTCATGAACTCTGAGGAGGATTTCAGAGGACCAGAGTCCTCACTGAACTCTGAGGAGGATTTCAGAGGACCACAGTCCTTACTGAACTCTGAGGAGGATTTCAGAGGACCAGAGTCCTTACTGAACTCTGGGGAGGATTTCAGAGGCCCAGAGTCCTCACTGGTGCTCGTTATGTTCGATGACTTACGCTCAAGTGCCTTGCAAGCAGTAACTGTGTATTTAAATATATTAACTTGAGCGACTATGAAGCGCCGCCGCTGGAACTTGATGGGACGATATATGTGTATACCCGACTAATGACAGCCAACAGCGGTACTGTAAGTATGGTTTGCAGTGTGGCGCTCTCCGTGTTACTTGTCTACATGTTATTGCCGGGTCGGGAGCTAACTCCCGAGCCCCGCCTCACCAGTTGTTGGTTGTCTAATGTGGGTGACTGCCAGCCTTTCGTTTCTTCTCATGTCCGCTTTGGATAGAACTTGTTGAGGTAGATTCTACCAGGCTATCTCTTCATCTAATCCATTCCGTTTGCTCACTACCTTTACGCAATTTTTGTTTCCTAACATCCCTGTGACTCATACTTAACATTTCCTCTTTATCAACCTTTTCAATTTCCCTGGGAATCTTATATGTCACTATTATGTCTCCTCGATTCTGTATCTCTCTTCAAGTGTTGTGAATTTCAGTTATCTTTGCCTCTTTCATAATTTAATTCTGGCAGTTATGGCACGAGGCTCCTTGCACACATCTGAAACTTTTATAAGTTCTCAAGGCGTTGGGGAGGACGGGGGATGGGGGGGGGGAAGGTTTCCACGCTAGTTGCATATTCTAGAATGGGTATCACGTACGTTGTGACGTGTACTCTGAAGGCTTTCGTTCCAAGTTTCTAAATGTTATCGTCATGTTTGCCAGTGTCAGATATGCTGGTGTTGTCTATGTGAGCCGCCGCTCCTGGCCGTGGGGTTACTGGTGGTCTCTTGCTCTTCAGTCGATCTCTGTGTTCCCTTCCTGTTTATATACAGTTTATATAGAGACAGTAGTTTATATGGGAGTTTTATATTCCTGTTTATATGGAGACAGTAGCTCTTCAACCATGTATTGAGCAGCCACAATAAGGAAAAGTTTCAGCAGCAACTAACTGCTGCTAACTGGAACTGTAGGCCTTCCATGGGGGGGGTCACTTTGGTGTATAGGTGTTAGGTGATCCACATTTATTTATTTATTTATTTGTTTATATATACAAGAAGGTACATTGGGATTGTGAGGATACATAGCCTAGTAATTACATTCTTGTAAAGCCACCAGTACGCGCAGCGTTTCGGGCAGAATCCTAGCCATGTAAATTTCTAACGGCCATATCATGGATAGTAACCTTTCATTCACTGGACAATCACAGCCTCGAGCCGCCGACCACATAGTCAGTAGCCAAAGTTCCAGTTGGGCAGCAGATAGGTGCCTCTAGAGTGCTTCCTTTTAAGTCGTATTGATGGCTCAGTTGACACAGTGGCTGGCTTCTATCTATGTGGTCGGGGGTTCGAGGCTCCGATTGTCCACGACGGTGTATATATATATATATATATATATATATATATATATATATATATATATATATATATATATATATATAGCCTTCTTCGTTTACTTAATTCTTATGTGGTATTGTCGGCTAACCAAGTAATTAGCTCCATTAGCTGATATATACAGTATGTATAATATATTAACAAGTACAAATAAAATAAAAAATAATTGAACTAAATGTAAATACAACAATGATAATTCAAACAATAATTAGGGGTTTATAAGGTGCCACATAGAGGGTGTGATCTGAGGTGTGGGGGGAACACACAATCTCCTACCTCATAAACTGACTTTCTCCGCCACTCTTTTTCCATTACACGGCTTGATAATGGTCCAAGACGGACCGAAACGTCAATTCATTTATTTTCAGATATGTAGTTGGGCGTCTAGCATGAGGCTTAGCAAGATTTGCCAAAGAACTTCACTAATATTTCAGGAACGCTGAACCAATTCCCCATTTCAAAATGCAACGGCAACCTAACAATTATTGAGAGCAGCAATGACGTGTTCTCAAATTTCACATGCCATATGGATAATGGCGACCTGATCCCATCACAAAGTCAGCAGTTAAGGCAATTATAAAAAAGGATGCATTACTGGAGAGCGGATCACATAACCCGACCCGCCTTGCCCCAACACGGCAACCTTGTCACTGTAAATGTCTGGTTGTTCATGTATCCCTTCTGGTAGATGTGAAACCCAGTGTAGATCTAAAAATATAATGTCACTTATGAGTGTGTGTAGTATGGGTACTGTGTAGCCAGAAGGGACAGAACATGTTGAATCCTGTTGGAGCCATGGAGTTCTTATATATATATATATATATATATATATATATATATATATATATATATATATATATATATATATATATATATATATATATATATATATAAGAACTCCATATTGTCACTGCAATGCCTCTGCCTCCATATTGCCACTGCAATGCTGGAGGCAGCTTCTTGGAAAGATAAAGCATGCCGCCTAGCTGTGCAAGCTCCTCATGCTGGGGACTTTTTGCTGGCTGTCCCTAATTGGGTACCCGCTTGGACCATCGGGCTTTAAGTATTGGTTTTGCCCTGTGCCCTCGCTGCTCCTATCTCCACCGAACACCAGTGTATCTGTGGCTCTGCATTAGCAGACTGATGTGGCAGCCATGGTCTCATCTGTTGTAAGTCAGACAAAGATTGCCAGACATGAAGCAGTCAATGACATCATCAAGATAAGTTTGGCTACAGCCGGGTGTCCACACAAAGGGAACCTCAGTCGTGCAGACCTGACAACAGTCACAAATGCCTACATGGAGTCACCCTGCAGCCATGGAGGGAAGGTAAACAGGTCTTATGGGACTACACGTGTGCTTCTACATTGGCTAATAGCTCTCTATCTCACAGTACAGCTGAGGAAGGTGGGGCAACCACCTTCAGGGAGACCCAGAAAACCAATAAGTACAAGGACCTAGAATGTTGTTACAGGTTCGTGCCAATAGGCTTTGAGACCCTGGGCGCCTGGGGTAAATGTACACTTAAGTTTTTAAAGGAGGTGGGTGAAAAACTCATTAGGCAAACTAGAGATTCAAGAGCAGCCAGTTTCCTGTTGTAGCACCTCAGTGTTTTGATCCAGAGAGGAAATGCTTGCTGTATCTTGGGCATGCACCCCACCTCCAAAGAGCTGGAGGAGGTCATTGAGCAGTGATTGTTATATATATATGTGTGTGTGTGTGTGTGTGTGTGTGTGTGTGTGTGTGTGTGTGTGTGTGTGTGTGTGTGTGTGTGTGTGTGTGTGTGTGTGTTCTGTAAACCGTAGTGCAATGTAATAAAATTAATCAAATAAATAAATAAATCACTTTCCCTCTCCTTCATCACCTTCCCTCTCCTTCATCACCTTCCCTCTCCTTCATCACCTTCCCGCTCCTCCATCACCTTCCCTCTCCTCCATCACCTTCCCTCTCCTTCATCACCTTCCCTCTCCTTCATCACCTTCCCTCTCCTTCATCACCTTCCCTCTCCTTCATCACCTTCCCTCTCCTCCATCACCTTCCCTCTCCTCCATCACCTTCCCTCTCCTTCATCACCTTCCCTCTCCTTCATCACCTTCCCTCTCCTTCATCACCTTCCCTCTCCTTCATCACCTTCCCTCTCCTTCATCACCTTCCCTCTCCTCCATCACCTTCCCTCTCCTCCATCACCTTCCCGCTCCTCCATCACCTTCCCTCTCCTTCATCACCTTCCCGCTCCTTCATCACCTTCCCTCTCCTCCATCACCTTCCCTCTCCTTCATCACCTTCCCTCTCCTCCATCACCTTCCCTCTCCTTCATCACCTTCCCTCTCCTTCATCACCTTCCCTCTCCTTCATCACCTTCCCTCTCCTTCATCACCTTCCCCTCTCCTTCATCACCTTCCCGCTCCTTCATCACCTTCATTCTTGTTTTCAGGTTTAATGGTGTGCTTCATACAACCACTGCACATTCCATTGTTGATTTCACAAAGTTATGATCAGTTTCTTTAATATTTCATCATCCACGTATTAAAAAGCTATTCTGAAGTTGGAAAGCATAGTATATGCTCCTCGCACATTCTCCTATATGTAGACCTCTGGCGATAGTCTGCTGTCCAGAACCACCCCTAGTTCTTTAACTCTTGCTGGAGGTCTTTACTGTGTTTCTCCTATTCCACATTCCATAACTTGGCATTTATTCGCACTGAATTCCATTTGCCAAGTGTTGCTGAATACAATTATTTTGTCCATGTCATCTTGAAGGGCATGACAATTGTCCAGGCTTATGTTTTCCCAGTAGCTTACTATCATCAGCAAACATGTTCATATACAGTAGTTGGTATTGTATACTGCAAATACAAATATTCTTAGCAGATATAAATCACTAACATAATGTACAGTACCTTAGACCCAGCTGTTCACAAAATAATAACATACTCTATGTTTTTATATACAAGAAGGTACAATGATTTTGTGGGATTTCATAATATTGGTATTTTTATGGTTTTGCAAAGTCACTACAGTAACATGCATACCATTTTGGGCAGGTCCTTAATCTAACAGAACAGGCAAGATGAAAAGGTACATTGTAGCAAAATTTGATCTCAACATATAACTACAGTATACAATATATTGACAGAGGTGAATACACTGGTGAAGATGTACAGTATGTCTTAGGTACTAATATTGGGGGAGTGGGTAGCACAAGATACAGTGTGAGTTTGAAGCACAAGGTAGAAAACTTTGAAGATGAAATTACTGTAGGTAGTTTTTGGTTTTACTGTTGAATAAGGCATAGGTTGGACAATTTGTTAATTCATTAGAGAGTGAATTCCATAGACTGGGTTCTTTTATGTGCATGGAGTGTTTGCACAGATTTAGTTTGACTGGGGATATCAAAGAGATACTGTATTTATTTCAGATATTTGTTTCATGGGTTCTATTACATGTATCAAGGAAATGTTTCAGATCAAGATTTAGGAACAAGGTTTTGTACATGTAAATAGCACAAGAGAATGTGTGGAGTGAGTGTATGTTTAGCATGTTTAGGGACTTAAACAGAAGGGCTGTGTGTTGTCTGAAGACAGAGTTTGCTACAGGTTTGATAGCAGATTTGTGCTGAGTGACGATGGGCTTGAGGTAATTTGCAGTGGATGAACCCCATGCACAGATACCGTATGTAAGATAGAGATAGATTAGAGAGTAGTATAATGAGAGGAAAGGAGAGTGGGAACATAATATTTATTTTAGAGAGTATAATGACCAGTTTTGGAACTTTTTTGTCTATTTGTTTTATGTGGGTGTAGAAGTTTAGTCTCTTGTCTAAGTATAGGCCAAGGAACTTTCCCTCATTTTTATTGCTACTGTTAACATTGTCTGTCTAAAGTTGAATTGTGCTTCATACTGTATAATAATATGGAAATTTGATAATATATTGATTTTTATTAAATACAGTAAAAAAATATGAATCAGCATGTGGAGACAGTCAGATATTAGATGAGCATGCCCTCAGATTCAGTCTTTTTTTAATCTTAACAAATTTAAGAATGAGCCGGGATACTTTGTGGGTGAGACGAAGTTGATTTTATAGTGTTTGATTAATGAGTCTACATAATGCCAGCTTCTGGTATTTAATTGTTTAAAATTATGCAAATTACAGAAAAGGGGAACTATCAGGAGAATGTACCAAGCCACTACAATTATATAGCACTGGGAAGGAGTCAGGATAAGGATTTAGGATGGGACGGGAGGAAAGGAATAGTGCCCATCCACTTGGACAGTCGGGATTGAACTCTGACTTGCATGAAGTGAGACCGTTGCTCTACAGTCCAGCTCAAGTGGTTGGGCGAAAGTGGAATTTACTATAACTTATTGATGAGCATTTACTACTTAATCCCAAATTTCTGGTTCATATGAAGAACCCTATAACAGTAACGCTCTAGCATACTAATTTTCTCGTAAGCTTCCTCCGTCTTCCCACTACACCTGTGATGGACAGAACAACAACATGCTCCTTAGCTTCATTCATCCCCAGCCTCTTCCCACCGGCTCTATTGATTACTTTCTTTGGCATCCACGTCAATCTATTTACATTCACTATGTTACAGCCAGCCTTATGTACAATGTAGCAAGCTTACTCAGCCTGCAAAATTTACATTTTTAACCATAGTTTCATAATGCAGTTGACATTTTTAGTAAAATATTTCACATGCAAGTATTACTTTTTTATGAATTTAAAGACATTACACTAGTATCTTTCACATCATGAGTTCACTTACTTTTATCTGTGTAATAGTTTGTTATGAAGTTTGTTACAGAAATGAGTGTTTATGTTGTATTGCTTCATGATGTATTGGGCCTTGGGTGTTGTAAACATACTGGCCCTGGGTGTTGTAGGCATATTGAACCTGGATGTTGTAGGCATATAGATCCTCTAAAGGAGCACTATTTATAATCTCAAATGGTCCTTGAGTAGCTTGAATGAAAAGTAGTCAAGCCTTGAGTAGTCAAATGAAACCTAAATATCACATAACTTCATAATCCTACTGGCTATGTACATGCACATAATTTAGTGCATCCAAAGTGTAAAACATAGCCAGTAGTTTACATTTTCACAATCATGGCATCGGCAGCGCCGTCACCTGCAGAACTCCACAACGGACAAAACTGATTCTCACATTTCATTTGTTTCATCAAAATGGCTTGTTTCTTAATAAATAGACTAGCCATGTTGTAACAGTTGTAGGCATATTGGCCCTTGGTGTTGTAGGCATATTGAAAAGATGAGTGTTGTAGATATATTGGGCATGGGTACTGTAGGCATATTGACCATGGGTGTTTTTTTTTTAATTTTGCCCCGAGGGGCGAGTTTATTGGGCAGCGCCACTCATCCTGTGAGTGGACATACCGCCATAGCAGCATGTACAACACTCCCCAATAGGAAGAAAACCCGCTGGATTGTTCATCCTGTCACTTGTACCCAGACACAGCTGGGACTTGCTTAACTGTCTCAAGTGAACAGCTCCTCAAACAAGAAGATTAACATCTGTCAACTCTTAAAAGCTTACTTTATCTTGCGGGTGCAAAATGGGGAAATCTTTTAAGAACAGTATCAATATTTGAAAAATAGTGTTTTCCTAACTCAAACAATGTGGGGTTTATTATTCTACACATGTTTCTAATGTCTCTCAGGTGTTGGAAATTCCGATGTTGATCTATGTTGAGCATGGGCATTGTAGGCATATTGGCCTTGAGTGTTGTAAGTATATTGGCTATGGGAGTTGTGGATATATTGGAGATCCCTTCTATGATGGGGTTAATTTTGACAGTTGCCTGAAGGTGTCTTCATCCTGCTCGTAATAAACAGGTCTTCTTTTCTGAAATACAGCAACTGAAATTATTTGCAGTGTAATAATTCCAACACTTTATTAGATATACAGAATAATTCCCGATTTTATTGCATTTATATTTCTGGAAAGATAACCCTGGGGATGCTCTTAAGGGGTGTTGGCTTTCATGTACTGCTGTGAATTTTAAGCAGTTATAGTCTTCACTCTTTTCTTGTGTACTGAAATATATTTGCTTCCATAGAGAGATTCAGAATCACTACATATTATCTGAATATAGCACTACAACTTTTGTAAAAATATTATCTTTTCTGATATTATCATCTTTTCAGAATGTTGTGTTTAGGCTTCTCTTATTTGTTGTCTTCTTTGAAGCACATTCTTATCTAAAGCAGTGAAATAATCATGTTTGAATTCTAAGTATTGATGTAATAATGATTGTTGGTAAAATTATCTTATTAATAGAATAATGTATTGCATTACAGAAACAAATACAGTACTATTTGTATTAACCCCCAAAACATTTTCATCAAATTAGCTCCTACTGAATTAAGGTTCTGCTGTATTGCCATACTTACTATTTATGGCGTAAGGTCCTGTATTTTTCAGTAGTTCCTATGTTGTGATTGGTTTTTGCCAAGTAGATGACAATGTTAGCTAGTGTTTGCTGACACTCCTGTCATTACTCGTATTGCTTCTAATGCTAATTATTAGGGCTGTATAGTATACAATTATTTTTAAGCAACGACTTTATTTATTCAGAATTTTTTTAAATTTCAATGCCACGAAGAATTTATTTCAGACTTTGAAGTTATGCTGCTTACATGTGTGCTTTTGATGTTTATTTGTTTAAGTAACTACACAGGAACTAATATACTGTACTATATAACTTGGGATAATTATGGAGCTCTATGTATGTTTTATCCTTGCAGTATCCGAAGGCGATGGGTCTCTGGATTCGAGCGGCGGTGTTGGCGTCCATGGTGCCTATGTCCAGTACGTAGACGCCTCGCCAGACCCTCTCTATTCTTCCACTAATGGACAGATGTAACTAACCACGCCCCAAGTATTATGCTTGTAACCCTGTCGTACCCCTGTCGTAACTATGGAGAACTCGGCCACTATTTATTTTTTCTATTACATTAAACTTTTTGTTGTTAAACAGGATAACTGCCATCATAGCCTCAAGTCTAGCCAGAATTGCTCACCATACTGTTGTAATTCTTAATTTATCATTATTCATATTATGTTCTCCAAGTTTGATTTTAATTAAAGACAATAATGTGGATCCCTAAAAACGTAATGGAAACTCAAATGCCGATGAATCTTCCCTTTTACAGTCAGTGATATATAGAAGTTACACACTAATGCATCTATTGCCAGAATATACTTATTAGTTGCACTTTGCATTTCTAATAGGCCTAGTACTACTGTACTTTTATGATTTGACATATTTTGGAAATACTGTACAGTACTGTACTGTACAAGAAATTTCTAGCCTCTCATATTGCAAAAAGCTATTCATAGTCTTGACAGTTTTACAGATCAGTATAGCATGCAGGCTGTACTGTATTCTCAAATAGTATTTTGCAGATCTTATCATAGTTTAAAATAAATCTTGAAACTAAACATATACTGTACACAAGAAATACAAATTTTTTTGGGGAAAATAAAGCACAGAAGCACAAAATATTACAGAAAATTCTAGCTTAAACATATATTATATATTATTTAAGAGTAGTGCTCTGATCCAACCTAGCATTGAAGTATGCTCATGGCTGCACTATAAACTACTATTATCCTGAATATATTGTAGCATGTTCGTAATTATTTTAGGAACGCGAGGAAAATTACAAGTTCCAAATAATATTTACATTATTTGAATAGGCCCAGCTCAGGGATTTGTGATTTGATTGCACTACATAGAAGACTGGAAATTTATGACCATTTTGAAAATAATTAGATTAAAAGCTATTGAGGACATGTTTGGAAGACCAAGAATATGACCATGTTGGAAAACGAGATGGAGGCTTTGTTGAAAAGACTGGAATTGCGGTTAAGCTGGGAAGAAAGGGAAATTAGGACTGTGCAAAATTGGGATTAAGGTATATTAGGACATTTTAAGTTTGCCTGAATTTTACCTAAAATATATGTGAGAGCCATCACTAGTGGCCTCAATGAGGACTTGAAACTGGCAGTGTGTCAAAGCTCCTTCATTATTTCTGAAGATTTTTTCCAGTTAAATATTGGAGCAAAATTAAAGCTGTGTTTACAAAATTAGAATTTAGGCCAAGCTATGGAAGATGGAAAGCAAGGGCATTATAAGGAGATTAGAGCTAGGGCCTTATTAGGAATATTAGAATTAATGCACAATGAAATCACATTATAGTTATATATATCAATAAGAAATCAGTTAGAATTAATGACAAGTTGGAAAACTGTGAAATAAGGTTGTGTTGGAAAGTAAGGAGATTATGGTCATGTTGAGAAGGCTAAAAATAAGGTCATATTGGGAAGATTATAACTTACGTTGATTCTTATGTTGAGAAAACTGGAATTATGCCTATATTTATATAACAGAAATGAAGGCCTGATGAATTTATTGCCTTCAGGGACTGTCAGGGACTGGAAATGGTTTCCCATGAAAGTCATGTTGGGATGATGGGAATTAAGGCCTCATTCAACAGATTAGAATTAATATGCTGATGGCAAGTGTTCGTTATGCCACATTGGATTCATCTCCATGTTGTGTTTGTTGTTGTTTGCATTTTATGTTGTATGGTTTGCAGCATTATTTTATGTTTAACATTATGGTAATCATTAATAAATACAGTTAAAATCGTTCTAATTGCCTATGTTGCAAGTTGATTCTTTCACTGGCTATTTTATTTATGTCTATATTTTCTTAAAACATCCCCATAAACAGTTGATCTAATTCCTAACTTGAGCAGTAAGTGTAAAGATTATGAGGGCTGTGAAGTACTTATATCTGTCAATTATGTGTGATGCATGATTTCCTCCGTGCTAGAGTAACACATCTGAGTGAGCTTAGTAACTAACAATGTATATATGTAGCATTAGACCATCGACAGTACTGCTAAAATTAGTGGTTATGCAAGTTGAGGAAATATTTGCATAGTAATTTTTTTTTAATTAAGTTATTGGGAGAAGGAGTGGCAAGGAAATACGGTACTGTATACTAATTTACACACTGTACCTACATTTTATTTTTATTTTACTAATGAATTTTAACATGTTTGCTAAAGTAAAACTTTTTTCTTGCATATCTTTAGCTTTAGATTAGGAAATACAAAATGTTGAAAGATGGTATGTCAAATAAAAAATCAAGTTATACAATATGCACAGTCCTGAACATGAGTACTATAGGTACAACATTCCTTCTTGCTAAGATTTAAGGGGCTACTACCAATGGCCACAAATTTTCAAATTTTAATACCAGGCTGGAAATAATATCACACTTACTTTTGTCTACATGTATGTTATTTTTCTACAAGTCTAAAGACTAGCCACCAGCACTACTACTTCCACCACCCTGAGCACCTGCTGTAGGTCCCACTGCCACCCCAGCCTGCAGCAGCCTGTCTCCCAGCACCTTACCCCTCACAGCTCACTACTACCAGTGCCACCATCAGTACACAACCATCGATACATTTACGGTTTTATTACAGCCATCAGTTCCCCTCTCGGTCTCCTCACTCTCATCAGTAATAGTGACAACAATAACAACCAACTACAGCATATATTGTAAACTTGCCACCGCTGTCACCACCACCATCTTACCTCGGTACACATTAAAGAGTTCAAATATCTGTTCTTCTCATGTTCTTCCATGTATCTTCACAGTTACCAATGCTGCCATTGGTGCATCCTTTACCACCATAACCAGCCTTTTTACATTTTTATACACGAGTGCTGACAAGGAACATGTATTGGTATGAGTGTATATAGATGAACAGAATTCCTATATAGCCTATTGAATATATTCTGTACTATTAATATTAATATACAGTATATAGTACTTTGCATATTTGTTTTATATATATATATATATATATATATATATATATATATATATATATATATATATATATATATTATATATATATATTATATATATATACATACATATATATATATATATATATATATATATATATATATATATATATATATATATATATATATATATATATATATGTCGTACCTAGTAGCCAGAACGCACTTCTCAACCTACTATGCAAGGCCCGATTTGCCTAATAAGCCAAGTTTTTCCTGAATTAATATATTTTCTCAATTTTTTTGTTATGAAATGATAAAGCTACCCATTTCATTATGTATGAGGTCAATTTTTTGTTATTGAAGTTAAAATTAACGTAGTGATATGACCGAACCTAACCAACCCTACCTAACCTAACCTAACCTAACCTATCTTTATAGGTTAGGTTAGGTTATGTAGCCGAAAAAGTTAGGTTAGGTTAGTTAGGTAGGTAGGTAGTCGAAAAACAATTAATTCATGAAAACTTGGCTTATTAGGCAAATCGGCCCTTGCATAGTAGGCTGAGAAGTGCGTTCTGGCTACTAGGTACGACATATATATATATATATATATATTTATGTATGAGCAATATGATGTGTATCTAGTTAATTGCTGTTCATTGTATTATATAGTTGTAACCTTCTACTTCAGGACACTAGTAATATATTGAGAATTAAATTGGCTTATACAGTTATGTAATTCAGATTTAATCAAATCTAATTTTACAGAGCTTTATTTTGCAGTCACAAAATTTTTATTCAACATTGTAAATTCAGTGACCCAAGTTCAATTGCTGTGCAGGGTGAGACATTCGGCAACGTTTCTTGCATGTGTGTGTGTGTGTGTGTGTGTGTGTGTGTGTGTGTGTTGTGTGGTTGTGTGTGTGTGTGTGTGTGGTGTGTGTGTGTGTGTGTGTACTCACCTAGTTGTGCTTGCGGGGTTGACCTCTGGCTCTTTGGTCCCGCCTCTCAACCGTCAATCAACAGGTGTTCAGGTTCCTGAGCCTATTGGGCTCTATCATATCTACACTTGAAACTGTGTATGGAGTCAGCCTCCACCACATTACTTCCTAATGCATTCCATTTGTCAACCACTCTGACACTAAAAAGTTCTTTCTATATCTCTGTGGCTCATTTGGGCACTCGTTTCCACCTGTGTCCCCTTGTGCGTGTGCCCCTTGTATTAAATAGCCTGTCTTTATCAACCCTGTCGATTCCCCTGAGAATCCTAAATGTGGTGATCATGTCCCCCTAACTCTTCTGTCTTCCAACGAAGTGAGGTTCATTCCCGTAGACTCTCCTCGTAGCTCATACCTCTCAGCTCGGGTACTAGTCTGGTGGCAAACCTTTGAACCTTCTCCAGTTTAGTCTTATGCTTGACTAGATATGGACTCCATGCTGGAGCACATACTCCAGGATTGGTCTGACATATGTGGTATATAATGTTCTGAAAGATTCCTTACACAAGTTCTAAAGGCCGTTCTTATGTTAGCCAACCTGGCATATGCTGCTGATGTTATCCTCTTGATATGAGCTTCAGGGGACAGGTCTGGCATGATATCAACCCCCAGGTCTTTCTCTCTCTCTGACTCTTGAAGTATTTCATCTCCCAAGTGATACCTTGTATCTGGTCTCCTGCTTCCTACCCCTATCTTCATTACATTACATTTGCTTGGGTTAAACTCTAACAGCCATTTGTTCGACCATTCCTGCAGCTTGTCCAGGTCTTCTTGAAGCCTCAAACTGTCCTCCTCTGTCTTAATCCTTCTCATAATTTTGGCGTCGTCAGCAAACATTGAGAGGAATGAGTCTATACCCTCTGGGAGATCATTTACGTATATCAGAAACAGGATAGGTCCAAGCACAGAGCCCTGTGGGACTCCACTGGTGACTTCACGCCATTCTGAGATCTCACCCCTCACTATAATTCTCTGCTTCCTATTGCTTAGGTACTCCCTTATCCACTGGAGCGCCCTACCAGTTACTCCTGCCTTTCTTCAGCTTGTGCATTATGCAGCTTGTGTGGTGTGTGTGTGTGTTGTGTGTGTGTACACGTGTGTGGTGTGGTGGGCTCTGTTCACCTAGGTGTAAATAGGTGCCCAGGAGTTTGCCACTGTTGTGGATCGCATCCTGGGGAAGGTCAGTCATTGGCCTAAGGAAAGCTCAATAACATACTTCCTTTCCCTGACACTGTATATCCAAATTTACACTCAAGATCTTAAGCAACTCTTAAAATGTGTAATAATTAATTAATAAATGTAAACTGAAAATACATTATGCTTTGGATATATATTTGAATTTAACACAAGTCCCAAGAATTTATGCCCGAAACGCTTTGCGTAATAGTGGCTTTAGGCATTGTATGTACTAGCCCTATCTATTTACTCCATCACTCTGTACAATCACTTTTATGTATGTACCTTACCTAAATAAACATTTTGATTTTTTTTGACAAGTACATTTCCAACAGTGAGCTTATTTTTACTTAATTTTATATTGCAATGCCCTCATGCAGTGTAACCTGGAAAATCCAGACATCCAAATACTGTAGCGTAAACCTTAAAAATTCAAAAGGATTTTGCTAGTAAAACAATTCTCAAACACAGAAGAGAAAGATTGATTTTCGTGTATTTTGATTTATCACATTTTCAGTATATGGGGTCAAATCCAGAATGACTACAGCTCTAATACTCACTGCCTAGATATGGTTTTATTTTTTAAATTATACTATGCTAATTAATGTAAAATACTTATTTTCTGAGACTAGCCAATATTC
>WNGS01113158.1:6945030-6959766 GCA_020271785.1 Procambarus virginalis | reverse complement strand
CGTCACAGCCCTCACCAATCACCTCGGCCACGTCAATCACCGTCACCAACTCCTCCTCGCCTCTCCTCACTATTGCCCCACGGTCACGCCAGTCCACCCGGGTCAGTTGTGTGGGTGAGACAACTGTGTTATGATGAGCCGTGGTGTGTGTGTGAGACACGTGTTATGATGAGCCGTGTGTGTGTGTGAGACACTGTGTTAATGAGCCGTGTGTGTGAGACACTGGTTATGATGAGCCGTGTGTGTGTGTGACGCAATGTTATGATGAGCCGTGTGTGTGTGTGAGACACTGTGTTATGATGAGGAGTCGTGTGTGTGTGACGCAGTGTATGATGAGCCGTGTGTGTGAGACTGTGTTATGATGAGCCGTTGTGTGAGACACTGTGTTATGATGAGCCGTGTGTGTGTGACGCAGTGTTATGATGAGCCGCGTGGTGTGTGTGTGACGCAATGTTATGATGAGCCGTGTGTGTGTGACGCAATGTTATGATGAGCCGTGTGGTGTGTGACGCAATGTTGTGGTGTAATACCGTGTCTGTGTGACGCAATGTTGTGGTGTATTGCCGTGTCTGTCTGTGTGACGCAATGTTATGATGAGCCGGTGTGTGTGACGCAATGATAGGGTATATTGCGTGGGTGTGTGTGACGCAACGTTGTGATGCAACAGTGTTGGGTGTGTTGCAGGCGGACAGCGCGTCACCCAGCGGTAGTGTCGGGGACGGCGGCGGCGGCTAGGCTCCTCCTCCACCACCACCCACCTCACTGCTCAGGTGAGTATGAGTGTATGAGTGTCTGCTCCTCATTCTACAATCCCAAACCTCACACCTGCCCCGTAGCCCCCCTCCCCCCCTCACCTTGAGCTATAGGATATTAGTGGCTTGCGAAGATCAGAAATTATCCAAAGTCAACGCCTCTGAATCACCTTTGGGAGACCTAACCACACTCACGATCATTCAAGAGTGTGATCAGAGTGTGATGATCACTCAGCCGGAGTGATCACTCAGCCGGAGTGATCACTCACACGGGCTGATCACTCCGGCTGGTCGCAGGAGGCGGGAACCTGAACCTCTTCCTCTGGCGCGTTGTCTCTTCAAACCGCAAGCCACCAATAACAGAATTATCAGTTGAGAAATTTTTATTGCTCCACATTTCTCATTCACCGGCGCTTGCCTGCCAGCCAGTGTGTGTGTGTGTGTGTGGGCCTTTGACGGTATAGATATTTGTTATCTCTGGAGATACTTTATTTGCCTAAAATATCTTTTGGTGATATTGTGTAATGACTGGGACTTAGACGTCAACAGGTGTGGTGACACGGACTGAGACGTCAACAGGTGTGGTGCCTTGGACGGAGACGTCAACAGGGGTGGCATGCATGTATAAGACACTCAGGCCTGACGTACGGGGACGTCAAAGTGACGATGCTAGGTAGGCTAATAATAAGGACCGAAGCGACCGTGTTAGTATCACACACACACGTATATATAATATAATTCACAAGGAATATAATGTATATATAATACAATACACATGTATATGATACAGTGGATCACAGGGGTGCCACTGGGTTCTCTCCTGGGTGATCTAGAACTCTGAGTGACGGCTCCGTGGATTGGCTGATGCACGTGTAGTCGGTGTGTGCCGTGATTGGTTGAACTCTCGTGTGTGTGTGTGTAATTCTGATTTGTCGGAATTCAGGTTTCAATCTACCTATGATGTTAGTGCCGGTTAAATGCTGTGAACCATGGCCCAGAATAATGTAGATTTACCTGCAACCGTCGTTCAACTCACCCTTCCGGGAGCCGGTCGGCCGAGCGGACAGCACGCTGGACTTGTGATCCTGTGGTCATTGGTTCGATCCCAGGCGCCGGCGAGAAACAATGGGCAGAGTTTCTTTCACCCTATGCCCCTGTTACCTAGCAGTAAAATAGGTACCTGGGTGTTAGCCAGCTGTCACAGGCTCCTGGGGGTGGAGGCCTGGTCGAGGACCGGGCCGCGGGGACACTAAAAAGCCCCGAAATCATCTCAAGATAACCGCAAGATAAGATTCCCCCACTCCCACCCATCCCTCATACAGCGACTGTTGTTATACATTCATACATACATATACAAGGCGTACACATGCGCACAGACTGTACATACTGCAGCAGCAGTATAATATATAACCCGACATTAAGTGACAGAAGACCCAGACGGAAATAAAATGACATGTATTACCATGAGAGGAATGGCAGCCTTTTTTCGCCGTAGGAATGACTCCCGAATTCTTCTAATCCTGGGAAACGTGAACCACGGGAAGATAGACTGGAGAGGAAAGCACCCAACCCGTCCTCGCAGATTCGTATAGTCAATATTGACTTATTAGTTACGTGCATAGGTGACATACTAAACATAATAGTTTCCCTTGAAAAGCTTCATAGAAAACACCGACCTTACCTAACCTACTTAGTATGTTAAATAAGCATCTTATAGCTTCGTAATTACAATTGTTACTTAACCTATTATAGGTATAGGTTAGGTAATAATTGTAATTACGAAGCAATAAGATGCTTATCTTAACATACTAAGTAGGTTAGGTAAGGTCGGTGTTTTCTATGAAGCTTTTCAAGGGAAAACTATTATGTTAAGTATGTCACCTATGCACATATTTAATAAGTCAATATTGACTATACGAATTTGCGAGGACGGGTTGCAGCACCACATGGGAGGGGGCACAGGAACATGCAGAGCTAAACTGTTGGACGCGACAGCAAAAAAAAAAAAATGTGTAAGCCACCATGTGAGGGGACTCACATGAGTGAGAGGTAGCGAGGAACCAGTTAAACTTGACCTGGTTCTCTCCCTGAAAGAGGCAATTACGAGGGGAAATCAATTTAGAAGTCCCCGGAGTTCGGAGTTTATCTGGTAGGAATTAGCGATAGCTTAGGAGAGTAACCAGAGAAAAGAAAACTCACTGAAGGTAGAAATTATGAGTTGAGAAAATTTTAATAGACATACCACGGGCAACAGATATCAGAGAAAAGGCCGTAGAAGATGTGATGGACAGACATGAGGGACAGATGTGATGGGACGGCAGCGACCTCAAGTGTCAGGAAGCAGTAGATACGCTTGCCAGTAACCTGAGCACCAGTTGATTGACAATTGAGAGGCGGGGCCAGAGAGGCGAAGATCAACCCTCGCAATCATAATTAGACGAGTATATTTCGAGTAGATGAGTACGCGCGCGCGCACACACACACACACAACACACACACACACACAACACACCACACACACACACACAACACCACACACACACACCACACACACACACACACACACACACACACACACAAAATAGTAGTAGTAGTAGTAGTAGTTAGAAACAGTTGATTGACAGCCGAGAGGCGGGCCGAAAGAGCAGAGCTCAACCCCCGCAAACACAACTAGGTGAATACAACTAGGTGAATACACACACAGGTGAAGCGGTGCTTGAGGTGTGTGTGAAGGCAAACAAAGGGAGGTGCAGCAGGGGGGCAGCGGGGGCCGTATTAGAAGGTAAGACCCAGCCTCTGGCCGCACCCCCGCCGCTGAGGGAACAAGGCATCAAGGCTTCAGATGGTTATGTTCCAGCTAATTGCAGTAATCCAGGGCGGAGGTCTTCATCCCCGTAATGACGCATTACCTGGTTCTTGCGGACCATACCTGGCGGGGACACCTCCAGGTCCTGGCGGGGGAGCACCTCCAGGTCCTGGCGGGGGAGCACCTCCAGGTCCTGGCGGGGGAGCACCTCCAGGTCCTGGTGAGTCTGGTGAGTCGTAGTGTGGCTGCAGGCGCGTTACACCCTTCCTCAGATATTATTAATCTAATAATCTGTGAGACAGTGTGCATGCAGGCATGAGAACATGCGCAGATGAAAACCTTTCCTGTTTATTCTGGCCAGACCCTTTTGCAGTACTGTAACATAATAGCTGTGATGGCGGTACCAGACACTTGCCCCGTGTGTGTGTGTGCTCAAAACATGGCCCCAACTGGAGTACTGTTATTGTTTACAGTTGGTGATAGCCAGCTGCACCGCGTGTCAAGGCGATTTGATTTAATGAATGACACTAAAAGGGTGTCAGAGGTGTCCACTCAGCAGTGAGAAGGAATATCAGAGAGTTGTTGTTGTTGATTTGGGGGCGACGAAGATCGTGGGATCGGATGCGCCCGGTGTACCCGTGAAGGGTTAATCGCGAAGTCCGGAAAGGTGAAACGCCAAGCCTAATCGCGAAACAAGTGACGCCAATCACTGGAAACTAATATGCCATGCGGCAAAGAAACGCAGACAGGCAGATGATTGGAGAGCCCCAGGAGTCCCTCAGGTGACAAGCAACGGCCCCGCCCCACACAGAGAACACAGGGTAGCAAACCAAAAACTCGGCCCCCAGCTAAAACGCAAAAGTCTTCCAGTGTCCTCGGCAGAGCAGAAGCCGGCCGCCCACCCCACGACTGTGGGCACAACAGGAGCCCACCAAGACCCGCCAACCCCCGGCACCTCTCGGCCAAGCCGGCCTCCGAACACCACCTCCCAGGCGGAGGTGGTGTCCAGATGTCGACTCGGCATCAAGGTTGAACCAGGAGTCCAATATCAGAGAGGGGAAACTGCCTCAGATGTGGAGGCAGGACCCAAGACAAGGGGAGGAGAGGAAACCAGGCCAGATACGAAAGCAATACCCAAGACATGGGTTTGCGAATGTGGACGAGCAGATCAGTGATTGACCTGTCACCACAATACTTCTCCTTCGCTCCTAACTACACCGGATATTGCACCGAAATATTGCCGCAACAACCCTGGACATCTTCGAGAGAAAACTAGATTCCAGTTTTCTAAAGAAGGTGCCGGACTAACCAGGCTGTGGTGGGTATGTTGGCCTGCGGGCCGCTCAAGCAACAGCCTGGTGGACCAAACTCTCGCAAGTCAAGCCTGGCCTCGGGGAGTAGAAGGACTCCCAGAACCCCATCAAGCAGGTATCAAGCAGGTTCACCAGTCTGGCCTTCACAGCACACCACCACCCCATAGGATTGACACCTGCTTGATGGGGTTCTGGAAGTTCTTCTACTCCTCAGAACCCAAATCTGCCTTATTTAACAATTTGATAACATAATGTATGTCACTTTAACGCAAGACTAAACCGTTTTAACGCTGTTGTGTTGACCCCTGCCATGAACGTTGAGGGTGGCGGAAACAAATGGGCAGCGTTTCTTTCACCCTGATGCCGCTGTTCCCCTTGCAGTAAATAGGTACCTGGGAGTTAGACAGCTGCTACGGGCTGCTTCCTGGGGGGGGGGGGTGGTGTAACAAAAAGGAGGCCTGGTCGAGGACCGGGCCGCGGGGGACGCTAAGCCCCGGAATCATCTCAAGATAACCTCGAGATAACCTTACCGTTACTGACAGCCGACACAACATCGAAGACCTGGCCCAGGAGTCATCCAGCATCTACGTGTCCACTTGCGAAACCCATACATCCTTCCTCAATGATGGCGGCTTAGTCTCTTATTTATTAGACAGTCTCTTGGTGGGCCTCGGGCCAAGACAACCTCGTCGCAGCTCATAAACTGGTTAATATATGTAAACTAAGTCGCCATCATTAAGGAAAGATGTACAGGTTTCGTAAGTGGGCACTTAGTTGCTTGGTGAACCCTTGGTCCAGTGGCAGGAGGAGGTGGGGGGGGGGGGAGAGGTCACAGGGACAATAAAGTGATATTTAATAAAGAATTAAAGAGAAAAAAGGTGTTTCAACAAATTCACTTTAAATGAACACTTCTCCATAATAGCATGATGATTACGGTGACGGCTCAGCTTCTGTGTCACAGTCACACCTCGAGCCACAGCGTCACGGTACCTTGTATGCTGGGGGCCGGGGGAGGGGCTGCCCTCAACAATCAACATTCTCAAGAAGAAACATTAAGAGAGACGTATGTAAACAATGTGATGTTGATGGAAGTGACTGTATGTGAAGAAATAACTCTTGGGCAGTTATTCCAGTGTGGGGAGGCAGAAGTGCTTACCAGTCAGTCACTACGGGGGAAATGTGGTCTTCAGTCTCTTAATACCCCGCCTACTAGGTCCCCTTGGTGTACCCGTTGCCTTATAATATGACTATTCTGACGTTTGAATTCTATGTTGAATCCGGTCTTAAAGTTGTGAATGGAGGTGGCTTCCACACCTTCTTCTTCTTTTTTCAGCACATTCCACCTGTTGACCTTCCGTGTAGGGTACAAGTATTTCCTTTTAATTTCTTTGACTCATTTGCGTTTCCAGCTTCCACTTGTATTCTCTTGTCTTACTTTCTCTAAAGTTAAAGAGGTTAATCTTTTCCACCTTGTCAATTTCACCTCAGTATCTTGTATGTTGCGATCATATCGCAACATACAAGATACTCTCGTTTCTTCTTTCCTATACGGGTGTGAGGTGCACGATGAATAGCTTCATTGCATCTGCACCTTTTCTGAGCAATGAATTCAATCATCCCTTTTTATTGTCTTTCCTTGCAGTTCTCGTCCTCTTTGTACTCATTCCCTCACCTAGCCGTAGTCCCCACGTCTGTAATGTCTCTTCTACCTCTACGTGTTTTTTTTCCAAGTCCTTTAGGTCCAGTATGTAGCTCCAAGGGACACCACTGGAGTCTGGTATCTGGCTCAGTCAGAAGGCTGTCGGTGGAGTATTATCAACGGTTGCCGGGTGGCCTAGATCAACCATGTGTTGCACGTGGTGACGGTGGCCGGGTGGCTGGGTATAAACCTTGTACTAAAGTTGTGTGTTGGGTTGTGTTGCAGGTGGTGGTGGCCAGTTCGGCGGGCGCGGCGCCGTCTACAGGGACGTCGTCGGTGGCGCTGCCGAAGGGATCCATCTTCTCCACCGACACCCCGCACATCATCATCGGGGCAGGTACCGTCGCTTCGCCTCGCCATCAATCTAGTTTATCTTTCTACCTCAGTGCTGTATCTCCTCTCCCCCCTCCCCCTCCCTCCCTACCCGATACTGGTGTCTTACCGGCCACTGGAGCTGCTTCCACAAGCTCTGCCACTTCTCTCTACAAGCTTCCACAAGCTTCCACAAGCTTCCATAAGCTTCCACAAGCTTCCACAAGCTCTCCACTTCTTCAAGCTCTGCCACTCGCTAGAGAGGTCGTTCCGATACCTCACAGTGGTAGTTTCTACTCCTTGGTAATATCACACTTTGCCATGCTAAACCCCAAGTAGCCCGCGCATCGTAGAGGAGAACGGGATGACGAAATCCGGTTGGTCTTTAACCTGAACGTGGACCACTGTCGTTCTTGGATATGAGGTTATGTTGGACATATATTTGATTTGTCCTACTGTAACTTTTTCTGCTTCTTCCTATTTCTGTTTATTAACGTATCTTGCCTTCCAGTACAGTTATTGCTTCTTTATGCGTGTTATACCACAAGTTATAATGAATTTAAATTTTGCCCCGAGGGGCGAGTTTATTGAGCAGCGCCACTCATCTTGTGAGTGGACATACCGCCATAGTAGCATGTACAACACTCCCCAATAGGAAGAAAACCCAAGTTATAATGTGTTATACCAGATGATATGGCGGGTGTTATATCAGATATTATACCACGTGTTCACACCACTTGCCAGAGATAATCCCTTCCCCGTCTTGTGCCCCTTTTGTGTAAAGTCTTGTAGAGGATAGTGTGGTAACACTTGTACCTGACATGTAGCCTCCTGACCTTGTACCTGGCACGGAGCCTCACAACCCGTCCTCCCGCCTCATACGTTGCAATATTTTACACAATCGACCAATCCATTCAAAACCCGACGTATTAGTAAAAGTTTCAGCATCGTAATATCATCATTTTAGACGATGAGTCACAATAACGGGGCTGAAGATGCGATGACCAAATCATCGTCATTCGTCCAAATCATCAAAATCATTTGATGACCAAATGACCAAATCATCAAATCATACATCAGAAGGCGATGAGACGACGACGTTTCGGTCACAGAAAATGAAAAGGAAATGTCTGAAACACGACAGGAATATTTTCAAAGTGTGCTTGTGCAAAATGAGGATTTCTGAGAACCAGAAACACTGTCTAGTGTCGGAGAACACCGTAAAGTACATACAGGTGTCTTCAGCAGAAATGATAAGAAGTGTTCAAGGAGTTAGGTAGAGACCGAGCAGTTGGCCCAGATGGTGTTTCACCTCGGGGAGGTTCTGAGATAATGAGCACCCGAGATGAACAGTCTTCTTCAATTGATTTCTCAGGCATCTTTATGTATAGGAACATATCTTGTATGTATAAGATTATGTAGGAACATATATCCTACATACATATCCTACATACATCCTACATACATATAGGAACATATCTTGTATGTATAAGATTATGATTATTATGTATAGGAACATATATCTTAACAGGTATATGTTTCAGACTACAAAAAATGGTAACAGAAGACTCTAAATTATAGACCTGTATTATTGACAAACGTGGTGGTCAAAACACTGGAAAAAATCATTAAAAACCAAATGGGTAAAAACACTTAAGAGATAAATTATACAATAACAGTATGGCTGTCGGACAGAAAGATCCTGTGTAACAAATCTACTTAGTTTTTATGATAGAGTTTTTATTATTAAAGGTTTTGCCACGGAGAATTTTCAGGAAGGAGATGGTTATGTAGACTGCAGTTATGTTGACCAATAATAAGCTTTTGGCCGAGTCCCACTTAAGAAGTTGGTCTGGAAACTGGAACATACTGGAGGAGTGACGGGAAGACTACTCACATGGATGACAGAAATTTTCTGACAGGAAAAATGAGCATGGTAATTAGAGAGAATGTACGAGACTTGAGAAATGTTACAAGTGGAGTACCACAGGACTCAGTTCCAGCACCGGTAATGTTCTTTGTATGTATGAACGATCGAGTAGAAGGAATATAGAATTATATGAACGTGTTTGCTGATGTTAATATACTAGGGAAGATAAGAGACTTGTATAGATGATTGTCATGCCTTTAAGATGACCTCGACAAAATAAGTGTTTGAAGCAACACTTGGCAGATAGAATTCAGTGTTAATATATGACACATTATGGAATTTGTAATAGGAGAAAATGGGCCATATACAAATTATGTGACAAACAGTTTTAAAGTATTTTGACAAAGAAAGGGATTTAGAAGTGGTTTTGGAGAGCAAGCAGCCTCCTGAGGACCACACAAGGAACATTATGCCAGGAGTCTTCACTACAATTTACAACGTTAGAAAATACTCGTAAATACGTGGATGGTGAAATATTAAAGAAATTATTCACGACTTTGGCGAGACCAAAATTGCAATATGAAGCGGCTGCATGATGCCCACATCTCAAGCAGCATATCATCATACTAGAAAAGGTGCAAAGACATGCTTCTAAATGGCTTTGGAGTTGAGAAACTACGAGGCGCTCTAGTGGCGAGGAGCCTCTAGAGCTACGAGGAGACGCTAGAGGCGTTAAATATGCCAAAGCTGGAAGAGCGAAGATAACGAGGCTGTGATCCCTCCTTCATCTACACAATAATAACACGAATCGGTAAAGTTGATATTGGAATAAATTAAGTGAGAAGACGGTGGATGCCAAAGCTATCGGTAGTTTGAAAAGCTTCGTAAGTCTTATCTTGAGATGATTTCGGGGCGTTAGTGTCCCCGCGGCCCGGTCCTCGACCAGGCCTCCACCCCCAGGAAGCAGCCCGTGACAGCTGACTAACACCCAGGTACCTATTTTACTGCTAGGTAACAGGGGCATAGGGTGAAAGAAACTCTGTCCATTGTTTCTCTCCGGCGCCCGGGATCGAACCCGGGACCACAGGATCACAAGTCCAGTGTGCTGTCCGCTCGGCCGACCGGCTCAAGTCGAAAGTTACTGCAAGACACACACACACACACACACACACACACACACACACACACACACACACACACACACACACACACACACACACATTAATCTCTCCGCGTGAATTTAATCATTGAAATTACATCAATGATGTATTAATCATTGATGTTACTTCTTCAGTTACAATTTTAGATTATAGCGCGATATATATATATATATTATATATATATATATATATATATATATATATATATATATATATTCATATATATATATATATATATATATATATATATATATATATATATATATATATATTAGGTGTGAGTTATTGGTAATGTTTATTAAGGCAAGGAACCTAATTTGTTCGTGTAAATCAAGGAACTTATTTATAGTTCTTATGTTTCATATGTGGGTTAAGTAAGGCAAGGAACTTTATTATTAGCAGAACTACAGAACGAAAATACACAGTTTAGAAAAAGCTAAAGTGGCATTAATCGATATCCTCCAATCGATCATGATATCTTGTCAAATTGAATTGATTGGTTTTCATTAGAGGATAGTCAGTGAATGTTGAGTGTTAACCTGGAAAAAGGTTAATTTTAATATAACAAACATGGCTGATATCACAAACATAGTTGCAGGCACTAGGTGCAACTATGCCTCACAGACACGAGCCTTCGTGTCCCATGATGCCTGGAATTACTTGTTATATGGATATCTTCAGCTAGGGGAAATTTTGAGTCAAAGACGCCAGACGTAGGCTTCTCCCGTCAGCTCTCGTGGACAGGGAGAACTGCTTCTCCTGTCAGCCCTCGTGGACAGGGAGAACGGCTTCTCCTGTCAGCCGTCGTGGACAGAGAGAACGGCTTCTCCCGTCAGCCCTCGTGGACAGAGAGAACGGCTTCTCCCGTCAGCCCTCGTGGACAGAGAGAACGGCTTCTCCCGTCAGCCCTCGTGGACAGAGAGAACGGCTTCTCCCTCACCCTCGTGGACAGAGAGAGAACGGCTTCTCCCGTCAGCCCTCGTGGACAGAGAGAACGGCTTCTCCCGTCAGCCCTCGTGGACAGAGAGAACGGCTTCTCCTGTCAACCCTCGTGGACAGGGAGAACGACTTCTCCCGTCAGCCCTCGTGGACAGAGAGAACGGCTTCTCCTGTCAGCCCTCGTGGACAGAGAGAACGACTTCTCCCGTCAGCCCTCGTGGACAGAGAGAGAACGGCTTCTCCCGTCAGCCCTCGTGGACAGAGAGAACGGCTTCTCCGTCAGCCCTCGTGGACAGAGAGAGAACGGCTTCTCCCGTCAGCCCTCGTGGACAGAGAGAACGGCTTCTCCCGTCAGCCGTCGTGGACAGAGAACGGCTTCTCCCGTCAGCCCTCGTGGACAGAGAGAACGGCTTCTCCCGTCAGCCCTCGTGGACAGGGAGAACGACTTCTCTCTGCTTCACAATGGTGGAGCTGTGGGGAACATTAATATGCTCCATTTGCATTGGTCACATCCTCGCCCGTATTTCCAGCCGCCGCAGGAAATTGAAGTAATATTTAGAAGCACCGAAACTAATATATATACAATTCTGTGAATTGATAGCTTACTAAAGTCACCGGGAGGAATCCTATTGGCACTTTTGGGTGTGTGATGGAAGTGGATATTGATTTTGTACCTGGGTGATACACTGGTTGATGGGGTTCTGGGAGTTCTTCTACTCCCCAAGCCCGGCCCGAGGCCAGGCTCGACTTGTGAGAGTTTGATCCACCAGCTGTTGCTTGGAGCGGCCCGCAGAGCCACATACCCACCACAGCCCGGCTGATCCGGGACTTCTCTTAGGAAACAGTCCAGTTTTCTCTTGAAGATGTCCACGGTTTGTTCCGGCAATATTTCTTATAGTCTCGGGAGGACGTTGAACAACCGCGGACCTCTGATGTTTATACAGTGTGACCAGGTATAAACCAGGTCTCTCTAGTCGTACAGGGAGAGTTTCATTCCCGTGTATTGACCTGTGGGTCTCCTGGCTCCTGATCCCATTTCGATCACCTTACACTTGCTGGAGGTGAACTCTAGCATCCATTTCTGTGACTATCTTTGTAAGTACTCACCTGGTTTACTCACCTAGTTCGGCTTGCGGGGGTTGACCTTTAGCCCCGCCTCTCAACCTACAATCAACTGGTGTACAATCAACTGGTGTACAGATTTCCGAGCCTATTAGGCTCTATCATATCTACATTTGAAACTGTGTATGGAGTCAAGCCTCCACCACATCATTCCAAGTGCACTTCCATCTGTTGACTGCTCTGACACTGAAATATTCGTGTATAATGTCTCTGTGGCTCAGTTGGGTAGTAAGTTTCCACCTGTGTCCTCTTGTGCGACTACCACCTGTATTAAATAATCTGACCTTATCTACCCTATAATTCTTCTCAGAATCTTGTATGCGGTGATCATGTCTCTCCTAACGCTTCGGTCTTCTAGCGACGTGAGGTTCAGTTCCCGTAGTCTCTCCTGGGGGGGGGGGTTCTCACATATTTGTGCCTGCGGGATCGAGCATTGACTCTAGGATCCCGCCTTTCTAGCCATCGGTTGTTTACAGCAATAACTCCGGCCCCATTTCCCTATCATATCTAGTTTTAAATTATGAATGGAGTTTGCTTCCACCACCTGCTCCTTAAGTGCATTCCATTTTCCACTACTCTCACACTAAAGAAAAGTTCTTAACATCTCTGTGACTCTACTGAGTTTCCAGCTTCCACCCATGTCCCCTCTTCTGTTAGTATTGAGTGTGAATTTTTTTCTATTTCCTTTCTGTCAATCCCATAAGTATTATATAAGTTCCTATCATATCCCCCCCTCTCCCCTTCTTTTTTCTAGTGTCGTAAGGTTCAGTCCTTCAGGCGCTCTTCGTATCCCATCCCTCGTGACTTTGGAACGAGCCTCGTCGCAAACTTTTCAAACTTTTTAAAGTTCCTCCTTCCTTGTGTGTTTCTTGAGGTGTGGGACGCCATGATGAGGCGGCATACTCTAAGGGCGGCATAGGGGAACCGGTCGGCCGAGCGGACAGCACACTGGACTTGTGATCCTGTTGACCGGGTTCGATCCCGGCGCCGGGAGAAACAATGGGCAAGTTTCTTTCACCCTATGCCCCTGTTACCTAGCAGTAAAAATAGGTACCTGGGTGTTAGTCAGCTGTCAGGGGCTGCTTCCTGGGGGTGGGGCCTGGTCGAGGACCGGGCCGCGGGGACACTAAAGCCCCCGAAATCATCTCAAGATAACACTCAAGAAGTTTCAAACGGCCTCACCGTAGCTTGAGCCCTATGCCGTCTTCACTTAGTTTCTGAATGATGTTCTAACTTTTGCCAGTGTAGAGTACCTGCTGTCGTCATCCTACCTAAGTGTGCCTCAGGAGTTAGCTTAGTGTGTGTGTGTGTGTGTGTGTGAGGTGTGTGTGTGTGTGTGATGTTGTGTGTGCGTGTGTGGTGAGTGTGTGTGTTGTGTGTGTGTGTGTGTGTGTGTGGTGGTGTTGCGGAAGAGCACGGTGTATGTTTACCAGATTTTGATGCCGTTGCCATGACGACATTCGAGATATGGCCCTGATGCCGAATCGACGGAGGAGGAGGAGTTATTCTGGCCTTTATAAGCTTCCGTTTCCCCACATAAACCGGTAGAGGCCCCCCTCCCCCCCACACCTCCACTCTCTCGTCTCGCTCTATCAGTGTCTTCTCAGAGCTCTCTGGTCATCTCTCTCCTCTCTCGCTTCATTCATCTCTTCTCTCTCATCTCGCATCTCTCTCAGGCTCTCATCTCTCTCTCTCGTCTCCCATCTCTCCTTCAGATTATCCATAGTTCTAACTGTGTGGTAGGTTTGAGTTGAATCTATAAAAGATAGTTTTCTCCGTGTGTGTGTGTGTCCGAGGCTGGAGGCTATAGACACCCTACCTGGGCCAGTCTCGCCCAAATTTCCAAGATGAATCATGGGGGGGCCGGGAGTGTCATAGGTCGGTTCCTTCAGGAGATTACCAGTGCCACAGGTTAAGAAATATTGGCATCTGCAGCCCCCCTGCCCCCCCCCCCCCCCTCCCTCCCCCGCCTGCAATTTTCATTAAGTCTGAAAACGACGTTGGGCTTTCCGTAGAGTTTTTATCAGTTTCAGTGCTTCGTATTACATTTTCTGAGAGAGGGAGGGGAGAGGGGGGGGGATTGAGGGACCAAATGAGGGATGTTGCAAGAGAGGAAGATTGGGTGTGAGGGCGAAGATAGGACATGAGGAAGGGAGAGAAGTGAACAGGAGGCAGGAGGAAGATAAAGAGGTGGGAAGGGGAGAAAAGTAGAGAGAAGATAGGGGAGGAGAGGAGAAGAGCTGGGGCGTTGGTAGAGAGGGGGGGATGTTGGAAAAGAGAGGGAAGTGAAGGCAGAGGAAGGGGGGAAGAGGGGGGGTGGGGTGGCGGAGAGACCCGGGCACGGCCGGATATCCCATCCATTAATTTATAGAGGAATCATATCCATTGGTGGGAAGAGCATCTCTCATCCAGCAAGCCCCATTACCTCTCTTCTCCATCCATTAGCTAATCATCGGTTAGTCAAACGTTGCCAGGAATACCAGGAATAGTGTGACTGTGAGGACACACTACACAAGACTAGTGCTGGACATGAACGGTGACGCAGACCTGCAGCAGAGACTTCCACAACAGGGCAGCAGACACAGCACGGTGGACCCCAGAGTGCTGGACATGACCGGTGACGCAGACCTGCAACACAGACTACCACAACAGGTCAGCAGACACAGCAGGTGGGACCCCCAGAGGGAGTGGACATGACGGTCAAGCAGACCTGCAGCAGAGACTACCACCACAGGTCGGCAGACCAGCAGGGGTGGACCCCAG
>WNGS01113158.1:6937336-6940037 GCA_020271785.1 Procambarus virginalis | reverse complement strand
AGGCTAGACTATATAAAGGTATAACAATTAGAAAATGAGGACTATAGGGAGCGTGCGTATAGGAGTTGGCCGTAGCTGTGTACTATGGGTACAAAAGTACCCATAGTACCCATAGTACCCATAGTAGCAATGTTGTTGTTGTTGTTGCAGGTTCTGGGGTGTGATGACGACTGCCAGCGGCGGCTACGTCACAGATATGCCAGCAGCAGCGGCAGCGGCGGCGGCGGCGGCGGCAGCGGCGGCGGGGACGGCGACGGGAAGCGGCGGCAGCGGCGGCGGGAACAGTCACACCTCACCGTCCCCCTCGTCGCCGTCATCGTCGGAGGGCGGCGTGACGACGACGACGACCACCACCACCACCACGACCACCACCACCAGCAGCAGCAGCAGACACGCCTCCGTCAGCACCTCGTCACAGCCCTCACCCATCACCTCGGCCACGTCAATCACCGTCACCAACTCCTCCTCGCCTCTCCTCACTATTGCCCCCGCGATCCACGCCAGTCCCACCCGGTCAGTTGTGTGTGTGTGTGTGACACTGTGTTATGATGAGCCGTGTGTGTGAGACACTGTGTTATGATGAGCCGTGTGTGTGTGACGCAATGTTATGATGAGCCGTGTGTGTGTGTGACGCAATGTTATGATGAGCCGTGTGTGTGAGACGCAATGTTATGATGAGCCGTGTGTGTGTGTGTGACGCAATGTTATGATGAGCCGTGTGTGTGTGTGAGACACTGTGTTATGATGAGCCGTGTGTGTGAGACACTGTGTTATGATGAGCCGTGTGTGTGTGTGACACTGTGTTATGATGAGCCGTGTGTGTGAGACACTGTGTTATGATGAGCCGTGTGTGAGACACTGTGTTATGATGAGCCGTGTGTGTGTGAGACACTGTGTTATGATGAGCCGTGTGTGTGTGTGTGAGACACTGTGTTATGATGAGCCGTGTGTGTGTGAGACACTGTGTTATGATGAGCCGTGTGTGTGTGTGACACTGTGTTATGATGAGCCGTGTGTGTGAGACACTGTGTTATGATGAGCCGTGTGTGTGAGACACTGTGTTATGATGAGCCGTGTGTGTGTGACGCAATGTTATGATGAGCCGTGTGTGTGTGTGAGACACTGTGTTATGATGAGCCGTGTGTGTGAGACACTGTCTTATGATGAGCCGTGTGTGTGTGACGCAATGTTATGATGAGCCGTGTGTGTGTGACGCAATGTTATGATGAGCCGTGTGTGTGTGTGAGACACTGTGTTATGATGAGCCGTGTGTGTGTGACGCAATGTTATGATGAGCCGTGTGTGTGTGACGCAATGTTATGATGAGCCGTGTGTGTGTGTGAGACACTGTGTTATGATGAGCCGTGTGTGTGAGACACTGTGTTATGATGAGCCGTGTGTGTGAGACACTGTGTTATGATGAGCCGTGTGTGTGTGACGCAATGTTATGATGAGCCGTGTGTGTGTGACGCAGTGTTATGATGAGCCGTGTGTGTGTGACGCAATGTTATGATGAGCCGTGTGTGTGTGACGCAATGTTATGATGAGCCGTGTGTGTGTGTGAGACACTGTGTTATGATGAGCCGTGTGTGTGAGACACTGTGTTATGATGAGCCGTGTGTGTGAGACACTGTGTTATGATGAGCCGTGTGTGTGAGACACTGTGTTATGATGAGCCGTGTGTGTGTGACGCAATGTTATGATGAGCCGTGTGTGTGAGACACTGTGTTATGATGAGCCGTGTGTGTGTGACGCAATGTTATGATGAGCCGTGTGTGTGTGACGCAATGTTATGATGAGCCGTGTGTGTGTGTGTGACGCAATGTTATGATGAGCCGTGTGTGTGTGTGACGCAATGTTATGATGAGCCGTGTGTGTGTGAGACACTGTGTTATGATGAGCCGTGTGTGTGAGACACTGTGTTATGATGAGCCGTGTGTGTGTGAGACACTGTGTTATGATGAGCCGTGTGTGTGTGACGCAATGTTATGATGAGCCGTGTGTGTGTGACGCAATGTTATGATGAGCCGTGTGTGTGTGTGACGCAATGTTATGATGAGCCGTGTGTGTGTGACGCAATGTTATGATGAGCCGTGTGTGTGTGACGCAATGTTATGATGAGCCGTGTGTGTGTGACGCAATGTTATGATGAGCCGTGTGTGTGTGTGACGCAATGTTATGATGAGCCGTGTGTGTGTGTGACGCAATGTTATGATGAGCCGTGTGTGTGTGTGACGCAATGTTATGATGAGCCGTGTGTGTGACGCAATGTTATGATGAGCCGTGTGTGTGACGCAATGTTATGATGAGCCGTGTGTGTGTGACGCAATGTTATGATGAGCCGTGTGTGTGTGACGCAATGTTGTGGTGTAATACCGTGTCTGTGTGACGCAATGTTGTGGTGTATTGCCGTGTCTGTCTGTGTGACGCAATGTTATGATGAGCCGTGTGTGTGTGACGCAATGATATGGTATATTGCCGTGTGTGTGTGTGTGACGCAACGTTGTGATGCAACAGTGTTGTGGTGTGTTGCAGGCGGACAGCGCGTCACCCAGCGGTAGTGTCGGGGACGGCGGCGGCGGCCTAGGCTCCTCCTCCACCACCACCCACCTCACTGCTCAGGTGAGTATGAGTGTATGAGTGTCTGCTCCTCATTCTACGAGGACGGGAGACATCTCCTGTCCACGAGGCTAACCATAGC
>WNGS01113158.1:6919836-6932336 GCA_020271785.1 Procambarus virginalis | reverse complement strand
CAAGGTTGAACCAGGAGTCCAATATCAGAGAGGGGAAACTGCCTCAGATGTGGAGGCAGGACCCAAGACAAGGGGAGGAGAGGAAACCAGGCCAGATACGAAAGCAATACCCAAGACATGGGTTTGCGAATGTGGGACGAGCAGATCAGTGATTGACCTGTCACCACAATACTTCTCCTTCGCTCCTAACTACACCGGATATTGCACCGAAATATTGCCGCAACAACCCTGGACATCTTCGAGAGAAAACTAGATTCCAGTTTTCTAAAGAAGGTGCCGGACCAACCAGGCTGTGGTGGGTATGTTGGCCTGCGGGCCGCTCCAAGCAACAGCCTGGTGGACCAAACTCTCGCAAGTCAAGCCTGGCCTTGGGCCGGGCTTGGGGAGTAGAAGGACTCCCAGAACCCCATCAAGCAGGTATCAAGCAGGTTCACCAGTCTGGCCTTCACAGCACACCACCACCTCATACGATTGACACCTGCTTGACACCTGCTTGATGGGGTTCTGAAAGTTCTTCTACTCCTCAGAACCCAAATCTGCCGTATTTAACAATTTGATAACATAATGTATGTCACTTTAACGTAAGACTAAACCGTTTTAACGCTGTTGTGTTGACCCCTGCCATGAACGTTGAGGGTGGCGGAAACAAATGGGCAGCGTTTCTTTCACCCTGATGCCGCTGTTCCCCTTGCAGTAAATAGGTACCTGGGAGTTAGACAGCTGCTACGGGCTGCTTCCTGGGGGGGGGTGTGTAACAAAAAGGAGGCCTGGTCGAGGACCGGGCCGCGGGGGACGCTAAGCCCCGGAATCATCTCAAGATAACCTCGAGATAACCTTACCGTTACTGACAGCCGACACAGCATCAAAGACCTGGCCCAGGAGTCATCCAGCATCTACGTGTCCACTTGCGAAACCCATACATCCTTCCTCAATGATGGCGGCTTAGTCTCTTATTTATTAGACAGTCTCTTGGTGGGCCTCGGGCCAAGACAACCTCGTCGCAGCTCATAAACTGGTTAATATATGTAAACTAAGTCGCCATCATTGAGGAAAGATGTACAGGTTTCGTAAGTGGGCATATAGTTGCTTAGTGAACCCTTGGTCCAGTGGCAGGAGGAGGTGGGGGGGGGGAAGAAGAGGTCACAGGGACAATAAAGTGATATTTAATGAAGAATTAAAGAGAAAAAAGGTGTTTCAAAAAATTCATTTTAAATGAACACTTCTTCATAATAGCATGATGATTACGGTGACGGCTCAGCTTGTGTGTCACAGTCACACCTCGTGCCACAGTTACTGTGTCACAGTCACGCCTCGAGCCACAGTTACTGTGTCACAGTCACGCCTCGAGCCACAGTTACTGTGTCACAGTCACGCCTCGAGCCACAGTTACTGTGTCACAGTCACGCCTCGAGCCACAGTTACTGTGTCACAGTCACGCCTCGAGCCACAGTTACTGTGTCACAGTCACGCCTCGAGCCACAGTTACTGTGTCACAGTCACACCTCGAGCCACAGTTACTGTGTCACAGTCACACCTCGAGCCACAGTTACTGTGTCACAGTCACACCTCGAGCCACAGTTACTGTGCCACAGTCACGCCTCGAGCTACAGTTACTGTGTCACAGTCACACCTCGAGCCACAGTTACTGTGTCACAGTCACACCTCGAGCCACAGTTACTGTGTCACAGTCACACCTCGAGCCACAGTTACTGTGTCACAGTCACACCTCGAGCCACAGTTACTGTGTCACAGTCACACCTCGAGCCACAGTTACTGTGTCACAGTCACACCTCGAGCCACAGTTACTGTGTCACAGTCACACCTCGAGCCACAGTTACTGTGTCACAGTCACACCTCGAGCCACAGCGTCACGGTACCTTGTATGCTGGGAGCCGGGGAGGGGCTGCCCTCAACAATCAACATTCTCAAGAAGAAGCATTAAGAGAGACGTATGTAAACAATGTGATGTAGATGGAAGTGACTGTATGTGAAGAAATAACTTGGGCAGTTATTCCAGTGTGGGGAGGCAGAAGTGCTTACCAGTCAGTCACTACGGGGGAAATGTGGTCTTCAGTCTCTTAATACCCCGCCTACTAGGCTCCCTTGGTGTACCCGTTGCCTTATAATGTGACTATTCTGACGTTTGAATTCTATGTTGAATCCGGTCTTAAAGTTGTGAATGGAGGTGGCTTCCACACCTTCTTCTTCCTTTTTTCAGCACATTCCACCTGTTGACCTCCCGTGTAGGGTACAAGTATTTCTTTTTAATTTCTTTGACTCATTTGCGTTTCCAGCTTCCACTTGTGTTCTCTTGTCTTACTTTCTCTAAAGTTAAAGAGGTTAATCTTTTCCACCTTGTCAATTTCCCCTCAGTATCTTGTATGTTGCGATCATATCGCAACATACAAGATACTCTCGTTTCTTCTTTCCTATACGGTTGTGAGGTGCACGATGAATAGCTTCATTGCATCTGCACCTTTTCTGAGCAATGAATTCAATCATCCCTTTTTATTGTGTTTCCTTGCAGTTCTCGTCCTCTTTGTACTCATTCCCTCACCTAGCCGTAGTCCCCACGTCTGTAATGTCTTTTCTTCCTCTACGTGGTTTTTTTCCAAGTCCTTTAGGTCCAGTATGTAGCTCCAAGGGACACCACTGGAGTCTGGTATCTGGCTCAGTCAGAAGGCTGTCGGTGGAGTATTATCAACGGTTGCCGGGTGGCCTAGATCAACCATGTGTTGCAGGTGGTGACGGTGGCCGGGTGGCTGGGTATAAACTATGTACTAAAGTTGTGTGTTGGGTTGTGTTGCAGGTGGTGGTGGCCAGTTCGGCGGGCGCGGCGCCGTCTACAGGGACGTCGTCGGTGGCGCTGCCGAAGGGATCCATCTTCTCCACCGACACCCCGCACATCATCATCGGGGCAGGTACCGTCGCTTCGCCTCGCCATCAATCTAGTTTATCTTTCTACCTCAGTGCTGTATCTCTTCTCCCCCCTCCCCCTCCCTCCCTACCCGATACTGGTGTCTTACCGGCCACTGGAGCTGCTTCCACAAGCTCTGCCACTTCTCTCTACAAGCTTCCACAAGCTTCCACAAGCTTCCATAAGCTTCCACAAGCTTCCACAAGCTCTCCACTTCTTCAAGCTCTGCCACTCGCTAGAGAGGTCGTTCCGATACCTCACAGTGGTAGTTTCTACTCCTTGGTAATATCACACTTTGCCATGCTAAACCCCAAGTAGCCCGCGCATCGTAGAGGAGAACGGGATGACGAAATCCGGTTGGTCTTTAACCTGAACGTGGACCACTGTCGTTCTTGGATATGAGGTTATGTTGGACATATATTTGATTTGTCCTACTGTAACTTTTTCTGCTTCTTCCTATTTCTGTTTATTAACGTATCTTGCCTTCCAGTACAGTTATTGCTTCTTTATGCGTGTTATACCACAAGTTATAATGAATTTAAATTTTGCCCCGAGGGGCGAGTTTATTGAGCAGCGCCACTCATCTTGTGAGTGGACATACCGCCATAGTAGCATGTACAACACTCCCCAATAGGAAGAAAACCCAAGTTATAATGTGTTATACCAGATGATATGGCAGGTGTTATATCAGATATTATACCACGTGTTCACACCACTTGCCAGAGATAATCCCTTCCCCGTCTTGTGCCCCTTTTGTGTAAAGTCTTGTAGAGGATAGTGTGGTAACACTTGTACCTGACATGTAGCCTCCTGACCTTGTACCTGGCACGGAGCCTCACAACCCGTCCTCCCGCCTCATACGTTGCAATATTTTACACAATCGACCAATCCATTCAAAACCCGACGTATTAGTAAAAGTTTCAGCATCGTAATATCATCATTTTAGACGATGAGTCACAATAACGGGGCTGAAGATGCGATGACCAAATCATCGTCATTCGTCCAAATCATCAAAATCATTTGATGACCAAATGACCAAATCATCAAATCATACATCAGAAGGCGATGAGACGACGACGTTTCGGTCACAGAAAATGAAAAGGAAATGTCTGAAACACGACAGGAATATTTTCAAAGTGTGCTTGTGCAAAATGAGGATTTCTGAGAACCAGAAACACTGTCTAGTGTCGGAGAACACCGTAAAGTACATACAGGTGTCTTCAGCAGAAATGATAAGAAGTGTTCAAGGAGTTAGGTAGAGACCGAGCAGTTGGCCCAGATGGTGTTTCACCTCGGGGAGGTTCTGAGATAATGAGCACCCGAGATGAACAGCCTTCTTCAATTGATTTCTCAGGCATCTTTATGTATAGGAACATATCTTGTATGTATAAGATTATGTAGGAACATATATCCTACATACATATCCTACATACATCCTACATACATATAGGAACATATCTTGTATGTATAAGATTATGATTATTATGTATAGGAACATATATCTTAACAGGTATATGTTTCAGACTACAAAAAATGGTAACAGAAGACTCTAAATTATAGACCTGTATTATTGACAAACGTGGTGGTCAAAACACTGGAAAAAATCATTAAAAACCAAATGGGTAAAAACACTTAAGAGATAAATTATACAATAACAGTATGGCTGTCGGACAGAAAGATCCTGTGTAACAAATCTACTTAGTTTTTATGATAGAGTTTTTATTATTAAAGGTTTTGCCACGGAGAATTTTCAGGAAGGAGATGGTTATGTAGACTGCAGTTATGTTGACCAATAATAAGCTTTTGGCCGAGTCCCACTTAAGAAGTTGGTCTGGAAACTGGAACATACTGGAGGAGTGACGGGAAGACTACTCACATGGATGACAGAAATTTTCTGACAGGAAAAATGAGCATGGTAATTAGAGAGAATGTACGAGACTTGAGAAATGTTACAAGTGGAGTACCACAGGACTCAGTTCCAGCACCGGTAATGTTCTTTGTATGTATGAACGATCGAGTAGAAGGAATATAGAATTATATGAACGTGTTTGCTGATGTTAATATACTAGGGAAGATAAGAGACTTGTATAGATGATTGTCATGCCTTTAAGATGACCTCGACAAAATAAGTGTTTGAAGCAACACTTGGCAGATAGAATTCAGTGTTAATATATGACACATTATGGAATTTGTAATAGGAGAAAATGGGCCATATACAAATTATGTGACAAACAGTTTTAAAGTATTTTGACAAAGAAGGGATTTAGAAGTGGTTTTGGAGAGCAAGCAGCCTCCTGAGGACCACACAAGGAACATTATGCCAGGAGTCTTCACTACAATTTACAACGTTAGAAAATACTCGTAAATACGTGGATGGTGAAATATTAAAGAAATTATTCACGACTTTGGCGAGACCAAAATTGCAATATGNAAAATACAACTAAGTGAATACACACACACGCGGGAGGCGGCGGGAGGCGGGACCAAAGAGCAAAGCTCAACCCCCGCAAGCACAATTAGGTGAGTACACACACACACACACACACATCTACTGTGTGAACACGAACAAGGGGACACAGGTGGAAACTTAGTACCCAGATGAGCCACAGAGACGGTAGAAAGATTTTTTTCAGTGTCAGAGTAGTTAATAAATGGAATGCACTAGGCAGTGATGTGGTGGAGGCTGACTCCATACACAGTTTCAAATGTAGATATGATAGAGCCCAGTAGGCTCCGGAACCTGTACACCAGTTGATTGACAGTTGAGAGGCGGGACCAAAGAGCCAGAGCTCAACCCTCGCAAGCACAGTTAGGTAAGTACACTTAGGTAAGTACCTCTCTGGGGGCCTGATGCTGAGTGGACAGCGCTCTGGACTCGTAATCCTAGGGTCCGGGTTCGATCCCCAGTTGTGCAGAAACAAAATGGGCAGAGTTCTTTCACCATGATTCCTCTGTTACTGCTGTTATGGCTGCTTCCTGGTGTTGTGGGGGGGGGGGGGGGGGAATATTAGTAGTCAGTAACAGTTGATTGATTGACAGTGAGAGGCGGGCCGAAAGAGCAGAGTTCAACCCCCGCAAGCACAACTAGGTGAATACACCTATAAATCTTGGAAGCCTCTGAAAGCTTCTGCCTCACTCCTGTAGGGTCGGCGGTTCGAGTCTCCTAGTGTCCAAGTGAATGAAATGATATATTCACTAATAATACCAATGGGAACCAGCAACGCTCCCAGTTGTTTCCTGTCTCGCCAAACAGGTGACAGGTGGTATGTGAGTGTTGACAGGTAGAAAGGGGCAATTAATTCACTGTCTTAGCGTCACGTTAGGTCACTGTCTCTTTGAGGGCATGAGAACGGTGATGTATCGCCCCGCTCTCTTCAACCCCATCCTTCGGAGCCTCGCCCCATCCTACGGAGCCTCGCCCCCATCCTACGGAGCCTCGCCCCATCCTACGGAGCCTCGCCCCATCCTTCGGAGCCTCGCCACATCCTTCGGAGCCTCGCCACATCCTTCGGAGCCTCGCCACATCCTTCGGAGCCTCGCCACATCCTTCGGAGCCTCGCCCCATCCTTCGGAGCCTCGCCCCATCCTTTGGAGCCTCTCCCCATCCTTTGGAGCCTCTCCCCATCCTTTGGAGCCTCGCCCCATCCTTTGGAGCCTCGCCCCATCCTTTGGAGCCTCGCCCCATCCTTTGGAGCCTCGCCCCATCCTTTGGAGCCTCTCCCCATCCTTTGGAGCCTCTCCCCATCCTTTGGAGCCTCGCCCATCCTTTGGAGCCTCGCCCCATCCTTTGGAGCCTCGCCCCATCCTTTGGAGCCTCGCCCCATCCTTTGGAGCCTCGCTACATCCTTCGGAGCCTCGCCCCATCCTACGGAGCCTCGGCCCATCCTACGGGGCCTCGCCCCCCCTCCTACGGAGCCTCGCCCCATTCTTCGGAGCCTCGCCCCATCCTACGGAGCCTCGTCTCCATCCTACGGAGCCTCGCCCCCATCCTACGGAACCTCGCCCTATCCTACGGAGCCTCGCCCCATCCTACGGAACCTCGCCCTATCCTACGGAGCCTCGCCCCCATCCTACGGAACCTCGCCCTATCCTACGGAGCCTCGCCCCATCCTACGGAGCCTCGCCCCATCCTACGGAGCCTCGCCCCATCCTACGGAGCCTCGCCCCCATCCTACGGAGCCTCACCCCATCCTACGGAGCCTCGCCCCCATCCTACGGAGCCTCACCCCATCCTACGGAGCCTCGCCCCCATCCTACGGAGCCTCGCCCCATCCTACGGAGCCTCGCCCCATCCTACGGAGCCTCGCCCCATCCTACGGAGCCTCGCCCCATCCTATGGAGCCTCGCCCATCCTACGGAGCCTCGCCCCCATCCTACGGAGCCTCGCCCCATCCTACGGAGCCTCGCCCCATCCTACGGAGCCTCGCCCCATCCTACGGAGCCTCGCCCCATCCTATGGAGCCTCGCCCCATCCTATGGAGCCTCGCCCCATCCTACGGAGCCTCGCCCCATCCTACGGAGCCTCGCCCCCATCCTACGGAGCCTCGCCCCATCCTACGGAGCCTCGCCCCATCCTACGGAGCCTCGCCCCATCCTACGGAGCCTCGCCCCATCCTATGGAGCCTCGCCCCATCCTATGGAGCCTCGCCCCATCCTACGGAGCCTCGCCCCATCCTATGGAGCCTCGCCCCATCCTACGGAGCCTCGCCCCATCCTACGGAGCCTCGCCCCATCCTACGGAGCCTCGCCCCATCCTACGGAGCCTCGCCCCATCCTATGGAGCCTCGCCCCATCCTACGGAGCCTCGCCCCATCCTACGGAGCCTCGCCCCATCCTATGGAGCCTCGCCCCATCCTACGGAGCCTCGCCCCATCCTACGGAGCCTCGCCCCATCCTACGGAGCCTCGCCCCATCCTACGGAGCCTCGCCCCATCCTAGCGAGGAGGTCTCGTAAACACACACACCAACACTCCTTCCGCACCATTTTTTGGCGGTGGCTGAACCTGGTTGACAATGCTGCCCTAATTATCTCCACGGAACAACTCTTTTGTTATGGCATTTTTGTAGAGGTGGAGAGGAGCCGCGGGCAGGTGTGACGAAGGTGGCTCCTGCGGCTGCCGCTGCGGGTGCGGCTGCCGCTGCGGACTCAATTCAGAATCTCAATGCAGAAGAGAAAAAAATACGCTGATGAAGAATCTCCCTCCGAGGTGGCGGCCTATCGGGAAAATCCAATTCTAACTTAGCCTAGGCCTAAAATAGAACATCATTTAATTTGCCTTGGGGAACCTTCCCCCCATTTTTTAAGGCTTAACCCATATTACAATCAGCAGAGCAGCCGCCTCTCATGTCATAGGACGGGGGGTCGAGGCCCCCCTATAGGCCCAAGCCGCATGGAAATTGAACCCTAATTGTGTAGGCTTATGCAGAAACTTTGCCTGCCTATGGTAGACAGCAGGACAAATTGCCCAGGAAGGTGAGTGGTAGGGTAAAAAATAAAAGTACTATTGATCTTCACTATTTTTGTTTTTCATGTTCAAAGTGTCACTTTCCCCCCCAGAACTAGCGGACATAACGACCCCCCACCAGAACTAGCGGACATAACGACCCCCCACCAGAACTAGCGGACATAACGACCCCCACCAGAACTAGCGGACATAACGACCCCCCACCAGAACTAGCGGACATAACGACCCCCACCAGAACTAGCGGACATAACGACCCCCACCAGAACTAGCGGACATAACGACCCCCCCAGAACTAGCGGACATAACGACCCCCCACCAGAACTAGCGGACATAACGACCCCCCACCAGAACTAGCGGACATAACGACCCCCACCAGAACTAGCGGACATAACGACCCCACCAGAACTAGCGGACATAACGACCCCCACCAGAACTAGCGGACATAACGACCCCCCACCAGAACTAGCGGACATAACGACCCCACCAGAACTAGCGGACATAACGACCCCACCAGAACTAGCGGACATAACGACCCCCCACCAGAACTAGCGGACATAACGACCCCCACCAGAACTAGCGGACATAACGACCCCCCACCAGAACTAGCGGACATAACGACCCCACCAGAACTAGCGGACATAACGACCCCCACCAGAACTAGCGGACATAACGACCCCCACCAGAACTAGCGGACATAACGACCCCCACCAGTATTAGAAATGGAATGCACTTAAGGAACAGGTTGTGGAAGCCAATACTATCATAATTTAAAACCAGGTATGATAGGGAAATGGGACCGGAGTCATTGCTGTAAACATCTGATGCTCGAAAGGCGGAATCCAAGATTCAATGCTCGATCCTGCAGACACAACTAGGTGAGTACACACCACCCACACACACACACACACACACACACACACCACACACACACACACACACACACCACACACACACCCACACACACCTACCTGCAGGGTAGGGAGCCGGCCGACCGAGCGGACAGCACGCTGGACACGTGATCCTGTGGTCCGGGGTTCGATCCCGGGCGCCGGCGAGAAACGAGGGCAGAGTTTCTTTCACCCTATGCCCCTGTTACCTAGCAGTAAATAGGTACCTGGGAGTTAGTCAGCTGTCACGGGCTGCTTCCTGGAGTGTGTGTGTGTGTGTGTGTTGTGTGGAAAAAAGTAATAGTAGTATTAGAAACAGTTGATTGACAGTTGAGAGGCGGGCTGAAAGAGCAGAAACCAACCCCTGCAAGCACAACTAGGTGAATACAGGAAGCAGCCCGTGACAGCTGACTACTCCTAGGTACCTATTTACTGCTAGGTAAACAGAGACATCAGGTAAAATAAACTCTGCCATTTGTTTCTTTTTTGTCGGGAATCGAACTCGGCCCTTAAGACTACGACCCCTGAACGCTGCCCACTTGGCCGCGCTTTGTGTGTGTGTATGTACTCATGTATTTGTACTCGCCTATTTGTGCCTGCAGGATCGAGCTCTCGCTCTAGGAGCCAATTTTTCTAGTCGCTGGTTGTCTAATGCAATGACTCGTGACCTGCTTCCCTATCATACCTGCTTTTAAAGGTTTGACTTGAATTTGTCTCTACAGCCTGCTCGTTGAGATCTTTCCATCTATCCAGTACTCTTATGCTGAAAGGAAACTTTCTAAGATCTCTGTGACACATCTGAGTCTTAAGCTTCCATCCGTGCTCCTCTTGTTCTGTTGGTGTTCATGATAAACATTTCCTCTTTTTCCACTCTGTTAATCACCCTAAATATTTTATATGTCTGCATCATGTCTCCTCTCTCTCTCTCTCTTCTCTCTCTCTCTCTCTCTCTCTCTCTCTCTCTCTCTCTCTCTTTACCCCCCTCCTCCCCTCCCCCCTCTCCCCCTCTCCCCCCCTCCCCTTCTTTTCAGCGTCGTCTGCATTTTTTCATACTTGTTCTTTGCAATTCTAAGACGATCTCGTTGCAAACTTCTGCCCTTTTCCAGCTCCCTATGTGATTTTTTTAGATTGGGGCTGGGGCGGCATACTCTGAGACTGGCCTCACATAGACGGTAATGCAGTAATCTAGAAGCTTCCGTATTCAAGTTTCTGAAGGATGTTATGACCTTTACCAGAGTAGAGTATGGGTCTGACGTTATTCTATTTATATGATCCTTTGGAGTTAGGTTGGTGTTATGTCCACTACCAGGTGGACATAACACCAATATCAGAAATATTACAGGAACACCGTGGACATCTTCAAGAGGAAACTAGATGTTTCATCCAAGGAGTTCCGGACCACCGGGCGTGTGGGGATGTGGGCCTGCGGGCCGCTCCAAGCAACAGCCTGGTGGACTAAACTCTCGCAAGTCAGCCTGGCCTCGAGCCGGGCTTGGGGAGTAGAAGAACTCCCAGAACCCCATCAACCATGTATCACCAGGTATCAACCAGGTATCAACCAGGTCTTCTCTAGTCGTTACAGGGAGGTAGTTTCCATTCATCGTGTATTGACCTTTGGGTCTCCTGGCTCCTGATCCCATTTCGATCACCTTACACTTGCTGGAGTTGAACTCTAGCATCCATTTCTGTGACTATCTTTGTAAGTACTCACCTGGTTTTACTCACCTAGTTCTGCTTGCGGGATTTGAGCTTCGGTTCTTTGGTCCCGCTTCTCAACTGTCAACTGGTTTACAGTTTCCTGAGCCTATTAGGCTCTATCATATCTACATTTGAAACTGTGTATGGAGTCAGCCTCCACCACATCATTCCAAGTGCATTCCATCTGTTAACTGCTCTGACACTGAAAATATTCGTTCTAATGTTTCTATGGCTCATTTGGGTACTAAGTTTCCACCTGTGTCCTCTTGTGCGACTACCACCTGTATTAAATAATCTGACCTTATCTACCCTATCAATTCTTCTCAGAATCTTGTATGCGGTGATCATGTCTCTCCTAACTCTTCTGTCTTCTAGCGACGTGAGGTTCAGTTCCCGTAGTCTCTCCTGGGGGGGGGGGGTTCTCACATATTTGTGCCTGCGGATCGAGCATTTGACTCTAGGATCCCGCCTTTTAGCCACCGTTGTTTTACAGAATAGACTCCGTGCCCCATTCCCTATCATATCTAGTTTTAAAATTATGAATGGAGTTTGGCTATCCACCACCCATGCTCCTTAAGTGGCTTCCATTTTCCCACTACATCTCACACAAAAGAAAAGTTCTTAACAATCTCTGTGACTCTATCTGAGTTTCCAGCTTCCACCATGTCCCCTCGTTCTGTTTATATTGAGTGTGTGAATTTTTTTCTATTTCCTTTCTGTCAATCCCCATAAGTATTTTATAAGTTACCTAGCATATCCCACCCTCTCCCTTCTTTTTTCTAGTGTCGTAAGGTTCAGTTCCTTCAGGCCGCTCTTCGTATCCCATCCCTCGTGACTTTGGAACGAGCCTCGTCGCAAACTTCTTGAAATTTGAATAGTTTCCTCATTCCTTGATGTGTTTCTTGAGGTGGGGACGCCATGGATAGGGCGGCATACTCTAAGGCGGCCATAGGGGAACCGGTCGGCCGAGCGGACAGCACCCTGGACCTTGTGATCCTGTGTTCGATCCCAGGCGCCGGGCGGGAAAGAAACAATGGGCCAGAGTTTCTTTCACCCTTTGCCCCTGTTACCTAGCCAGTAAAATAATAGGTACCTGTGGTGTTAGTCAGCTGTCACGGGCTGCTCCTGGGGTGGGCGGCCTGGTCGCGGACCGGGGCCGCGGGGACACTAAAGCCCCGAAATACATCTCAAGATAACCTCAAGAAGATAAGGACTGGCCTCAGTAGGCAGTGTAAAGCGCCCTATAAATGGCCCTCTTCACTTATGTTTCTGAATGAGTTTCTAACTTTTGCCAGTGTAGAGTACGTGCTGTCGGTCGGTCATCCTACCTAAGTGTGCCTCAGGAGTTAGCTTAGTGTGTGGTGTGTGTGTGTGTGAGTGTGTGGTGTGGGTGTGTGTTGTGTGTGTGGTGTGTGGGTGTGGTGTGTGTGTGTGTGTGTGTGTTGGTGGGTGTGTGCGGAAGCGCACTGTTATGTTTACCAGATTTTGATGCCGTTGCCATGACGACATTCGAGATATGGCCCTGATGCCTAT
>WNGS01113158.1:6888889-6900016 GCA_020271785.1 Procambarus virginalis | reverse complement strand
TCCAAAGGGTTGGGCACCATTCCTTCCCCCCGTCCCATCCCAAATCCTTTCCTGACCCCTTCCCAGTGCTATATAGTCGTAATGCTTGTGCTTTCTCCTAATCATTTTCATCCCCCCTTGCCACCCCGTAGAAAAAACACAACCCCACCATTTAACCACACCACAACCATACCAACCCCAAGCAACCAACTTAACCAATCGAATCCGATGCACTGAGAAGTACGTGTAGGTGACAGAGTGAGCACGTGTGGGGTGCCAGAGTGAGCACGGTGGGGTGCCAGAGTGAGCACGTGTGGGGTGCCAGAGTGAGCACGTGTGGGGGTGCCAGAGTGAGCACGTGTGGGGTGCCAGAGTGAGCACGTGTGGGGTGCCAGAGTGAGCACGGGTGGGGTGCCAGAGTGAGCACGTGTGGGGTGCAGAGTGAGCACGTGTGGGGGCCAGAGTGAGCACGTGTGGGGTGCCAGATGAGCACGTGTGGGGTGCCAGAGTGAGCACGTGTGGGGTGCAGAGTGAGCAGTGGGGTGCCAGAGTGAGCACGTGTGGGGTGACAGAGTGAGCACGTGTGGGGTGCCAGAGTGAGCACGTGTGGGGGGCCAGAGTGAGCACGTGTGGGGTGACAGAGTGAGCACGTGTGGGGTGACAGAGTGAGCACGTGTGGGGTGCCAGAGTGAGCACGTGTGGGGTGACAGAGTGAGCACGTGTGGGGTGCCAGATGAGCACGTGTGGGGTGCCAGAGTGAGCACGTGTGTGGGGTGACAGAGTGAGCACGTGTGGGGGCCAGAGTGAGCACGTGTGGGGTGCCAGAGTGAGCACGTGTGGGGTGCCAGAGTGGCACGTGTGGGGTGCCAGAGTGAGCACGTGTGGGGTGACAGAGTGAGCACGTACTGGCATCAGTGGACAGTGCCAGTCCGGGGCGGGCCTTGCGTGCCGCTGAACGCCTCCCCTCCCCCCCCCCCCCCTCACCGACACGTGGCACTCTACCCGCTCATGTACTACCCCTCCCCCCCCCCTTCCGACCCCCCGACCACCTGGCACTCAAGTTGAGTGCCAGGTGCCGGTTGAGTGCCACTGAACTCCCGTCCCTCGAGCCCTAAATAGCTGAGACACGCGCGTTTGTTTTCCTGGCGACTGTAAATACGGATTCAGATACTATTGTTAATTTAAGAGACTTAATGCTCTCTTGCCCCGTCATTTGTAGCTCCTGATACTACTTCTACTGCTACTACTACTACTACTACTACTACTACTACTACTATCTACTACTACTACTACTACTACTGTTAATAACTATTTCCATTACTCACGCAGCCACCACCCCCTCTGATGGTGGTGGCTGTGGTGGAGAGGTAGTACCACCACCACCACCAACGACGGTTGTATTATAACACTTCTGTATTTAATTGCCCGAACCTAACCTAACTAAGGACCCACGAACAGAAAACGGGACATCACCTAAATTTTGCGAGCCGCTGTGATTTTCAGACGATCGTTTTTCCCCCTCGGCGGATTTATACGTCAAAAAACGACCTAGTGTTGAGCAGAAGGGCGTGTCCCTCCCCCAGCTCCTGCAGGAGTTGGTGCGTCTCTAGTTATCTCCACTTCTATATCTATCTTCGTGGGGGATTATCGTGAGATCTTGTCATCTTGAGATGATTTCCGGGCTTTAGTGTCCCCGCGGCCCGGTCCTCGACCAGGCCTCCACCCCCAGGAAGCAGCCCGTGACAGCTGACTAACACCCAGGTACCTATTTACTGCTAGGTAAAGGTGCATCAGCGGTGAAAGAAACTCTGCCCGTCGTTTCTCGCCGGCGCCCTTGATCAACCCGGGACCACAGGATCACGCGTCCAGTGTTCTGTCCGCTCAGCCACCGTACTGGAGGCAGCCATCTCGCCAGTGTTGGTGGCTGCGCGTGCGTCAAGGCACACCCGTCATGGTGTGGGGTACACGGAGTTGTGCCCGGCTCCCGCAGCGATAGTGGAGGGTTGTATAGTCGCCAAGGCCACCTCACACCCACCCACCACGCCAAACTGCCTCCTGACTAGCTCCATTCGAAGGGAACACGCCGTGATGATGATGTGGCTGCGTGCGTGTGTGTGTGTGTGTTTGTACTACCCCTAGTTGTACTCACCTAGTTGTGCTTGCGGGGGTTGAGCTCTGGCTCTTTGGTCCCGCCTCTCAACCGTCAATCAACAGGTGTACAGTTCCTGAGCCTATGGGCTCTATCATATCTACACTTGAAACTGTGTATGGAGTCAGCCTCCACCACATCACTTCCTAATGCATTCCATTTGTCAACCACTCTGACACTAAAAAAGTTCTTTCTAATATCTCTGTGCGCATTTGGGGCCACAGAGCTGTGTGTGTGTATGTGTGTGTGTGTGTGTGTGTGTGTGTGTGTGTGTGTGTGTGTGTGTGTGTGTGTGTGTGTGTGTGTGTGTGTGTGTGTTGTGTGTGGTGTGTGTTACTCACCTATATGTACTCACCTATATGTGTCTGCAGGATCCGAGATAGCATTGACTCTTGGATCCCGCCTTTCGAGCATCAGTTGTCTACAGCAAATGACTCCTATCCCATTTTCGTATCATACCTGGTTTTAAAATTATGAATATGTTTTGCTTCCACAACCTGTTCCTTAAGTGCATTCCATTTTCCCACTACTCTCATGCTAAAAGAAAACTTCCTAACATCTCTGTGACTCATCTGAGTTTTCTAACTTCCATCCATGTCACCCTCGTTCTGTTACTATTCCGTGTGAACATTTGTCAATGTCTCACTCTGTCAATCCCTCTGAGTATTTATACGTTCCTATCATGTCCCCCCTCTCTCCGTTCTTCTCTCTAGTGTCGTAAGGCATAGTTCCCCAGGCGCTCCTCATACCCCTCCCTCGTAGCTCTGGGACGGCTCGTTGCAAACCTCTGGAACCTTTTCCAGGTTCATTTATGTGGCCTTTTTAGATGGGGACTCCATGATGAGTGCTGGCATACTCTATGACTGGCCTCACGTAGGCAGTGTAAAGCGCCCTAAATGACTCCTTACTTAGGTTTCTGAATGATGTTCTAACTTTTGCCAGTGTAGAGTACGCTGCTGTCGGTTGATCCTATTTATATGTGCCTTCAAGGTAGATAGATTAGAGTGTACGTCCACACCCAGGTTCTCTTTCGCGCAGTCGTCACAGGTAGGCTGTTCCCCTTCATTGATGTAGCTGTCCCTTTGGTCTCCTTTCCCTAGATCCCATTTCCATAAACTTACATTTGCTCGTGTTGAATCCAACATTTGCCAGTAGCCATTTTCTGACCAATCTCTGCAACTGTTCAGGGTCCTCTTGGAGGACCTGCAAATCCTCATCTTGTCATCAACTCTTCTCAATCAACTTTGCGCTCATCCGCAACAATCGACATGTAGGACTCTACAACCGTAAACATGTCGTTAACATATACAAGAAAAAGAATTGGATCCCAGCACCGATCCTTGTTGGTACTCCACTTTGTAGCGGTCGGGGATCGAACGCCGATCTGCATAAAGCGAGACCGTCGCTTTACCGTCCAGCCCAAGTGGTTAATCAAGAGTGGGTCTATTACCCTTGCGTATTCTGTATTATGTAACCATGTCTTTCCCCTGACTTTTCTGTCCTTAATAAGACGTGAGGTTTAAAATTATTCTTTTATCTTCCTCACTACTCATACCCCTCAGCTCTGGGACACAGTCTGGTGGTTACTCATTGAGCTTGTCTCGTATGTGAAGAGATAATGACTCTCTGCTCTCCAGTATCCAAGCATGGGTCTGACTTATATGGTATTCTTGGTCTAAATATTCCCCCGTTAGATTTTTTAAGGCAATTTGTATGTATGCGACCTTCGCCTGAATAAATTGTAGTTACCTCTAGTTCGACTAGTCGTTCTGCTTGACTAGGTCTTCCTGTAGGTTATTGCAGTCTTCCACCATATTAAGCCTCATCATAATTTGGCCTCATTAGCAATCATTGAGAGGAGGGGAAGCTATTTCCTGTGGGAGGTCATTTACAATCACCAACAGCAAGATAGGTCCTCGTATTGACCACTCTGATCAAATCTCGCCCCTCTGAATGTTTTTCCTAAAACTGTGACTTTCTGTCTTCTGTTGCTTAGGTACTCCCTTATCCACTGGAGCCCGCCTTCAGTCACTGCTGTCTGTCTGTTCAACTTTGGTTCTTATAACAAAAACTGTTGTTCTTATGCGTTCTTTTGTTCTTGTACTGCCACAGCCCGGCCTGTGGCCCACCAGCCCGGCCTGTGGCCCACCAGCCCGGCCTGTGGCCCCCCGCCCGGCCTGTGGCCCACCAGCCGGCCTGTGGCCCACCAGCCCGGCCTGTGGCCCACCAGCCCGGCCTGTGGCCCACCAGCCCGGCCTGTGGCCCACCAGCCCGGCCTGTGGCCCACCAGCCCGGCTGTGAGGTTGCTTGTTACCGTATCCCGAAGGCCCACAGCTATCACAGCCTGGTTGATCCGGTGACCCCAGTAGAACGTGTCAGGTGTCTGTGTCTGTGTGTATTTACTATTTGTGTCTGCAGATTCGAGCTCTTGGACCCAGCCTTTCCAATCAGTCTATTTTTCCTCTTTTATCTACTACATATGTTTCTCTAACACACACACACACACCACACACACATACACACACACACACACACACACACACACACACACACACACACACACACACACACACACACACACACACACACACACACACACACAGGAAGCAGCCGGTAGCAGCTGTCTAACTCCCAGGTACCTACTTACTGCTAGGTGAACAGGGGCATCAGGGGTGAAAGAAACTGCCCATTTCTTTCCGCCTCCGCTGGGAATCGAACCAGGGTCATTAGGACTACGACCCCCAAGCGTTGTCCACTCAGTCACGAAGCCCCAAGGCCGCGAAGCGGGGTTTATTCACCTAGTTGTGCCTGGGGGGTTGAGCTTCGGTTCATTGGTCCCGCCTCTCAACAGATGAATGGAAAGTTTTTTGTTTTAGTTGTGTGTGTGGGGGGGTGCGCGCGCGTGTGTGTGCGTGTGTGCGTGCGTGCGTGCGATCAAATGATCGCAAGAGGACTGTTAGGGTTCTGTTAGTGAGAGAGAGTCTGCTTTTTGGGTTCGTGAGAGAGAGAGAGAGTAAACTCGACCATGGCGACACCTAGCGGTGGAGGAGAGCAACAGTGAGAGTGTAATTACGTTGCTTGATGGTCCACTTCAGACCACGGGTTCGAAAAGTGCAGCGGTAGCCAGGTCTTTGTCCGGCCGGCGTGTGATCCCGATCCTTCACCCCCCCCCACCCTCTGTCCCCCTTCACCCCCTGTCCCCCTTCACCCCCTGTCCCCCCCCCCCCACCACTGTCCCACGCCGACATGGGACACGTCCCACGTTAATTGTGGTTCATAACGCCTCGAGTGTCCGGTGTTGAAGTCAATGGGGAACTTATTTAATGTAATATTAATTGCAAGTTGGTACTTTAATAATTAGGAGCTTTAGAGACGTGAGGATTTAATGAGACATCAGTTGTTACATATTACAAGGTTGAACTCTTTCAGAAGGCAGTTTTCTGTATTCTGTACTCAAGACTACAGCATGACGTATGGGGGGGGGGGGGGGTTAATATTAATGAAAAACCCGAAGCTGTTTTTTTATATCCATAAAATTAATGAAATTGGAGAGTGTAGCCATTATTGGTTAGCCCGTCGTCGAGGCCTGCCAGCCCTGTTGGAGCTATCGGGGTCCGGCTAGTCTAGGCTTATTACACATCTCAGAATGCAACCCACAACAGCTGCCTGTCTCCCAGGTACCGTTGTAATCGTGGTTGTTTGGTGAACCAATTTTAATGTTATCGCAGTATGGTGTGTGTATTCACTAGTTGTATTCACCTAGTTTATTCACCTAGTTGTGCTTGCGGGGGTTGAGCTCTGCTCTTTCGGTCCGCCTCTCAACCGTCATCAATCAACTGTTACTAACTACTAACTAATTTTTTTCCACACACAGAGGAAGCAGCTCCGTACCAGCTGTCTAACTTCCAGGTATCTATTTACTGCTAGGTAACAGGGGCATCAGGGTGAAAGAAACCCTGCCCATTTTTGTTTCTCGCCGGCGCCGGGAATCGAACCCCGGGCTACGGGATTACGTGTCCCGCGTGCTATCCACACAGCCACCGGCGTCGGTGTGTGTGTGCGTGCGTGCGTGCGCAGACCCGGTGCTCAAGGTATCCCCCCCCCCTGCTTGCTACACGTGTTCCTGACGCCAAATAAAAAAAAAGCAAAAAATAAGTGTATTATTTGAAACTGAAGATTCCCAACCTTCTTTTTGGTATATTATCTCAGGTAATATTCTGATTCTATTGTGTATCAGTATTCCGGGGGGGGGGGGAATTATAGTCAATTTTTGTATTGGCTTCAGTTTTGTTGAGTACGTCAACCCTGGTCTGGTGACATCCCCCCCCCCCCCCGGGGCGAGGCTACAGGTACCTTAACAACCTTCCCGCCCCTTGGACACGTCCCTTGTCATGTCTCTGGACACGTCCTTGGACACGTCCCTGGTCATGTCTCTGGACACGTCCCTGGACACGTCCCTGGTCATGTCTCTGGACACGTCTCTGGTCATGTCTCTGGACACGTCCCTGGACACGTCCCTGGTCATGTCTCTAGACACGTCCCTGGTCATGTCTCTAGACACGTCCCTGGACACGTCCCTGGTCATGTCTCTAGACACGTCCCTGGTCATGTCTCTAGACACGTCCCTGGACACGTCCCTGGTCATGTCTCTAGACACGTCACTGGTCATGTTTCTAGACACGTCCCTGGACACGTCCCTGGTCATGTCTCTAGACACGTCCCTGGACACGTCCCTGGTAATGACTCTAGACACGTCCCTGGTCGTGTCTCTAGACATGTCCCTGGACACGTCCCTGGTCATGTCTCTAGACACGTCCCTGGACACGCCCCTGGTCATGTCCCTGGACACGTCCCTGGTCATGTCTCTAGACACGTCCCTGGACACGCCCCTGGACACGTCCCTGGTCACGTCTCTGGACACGCTCCTGGACACGTCCCTGGACACGTCCCTGGACACGTCCCTGGACCTCGCAACTCAACCATCCCAGCACCCAACCAGGATGATTCTGGTTAGGGGGGGGAGGGGGTGTGGCCAGATGTGTGACAGAGACGGCCAGATGTATGACAGAGACGGCCAGGTGTGTGACAGAGACGGCCAGGTGTGTGACAGAGACGGCCAGATGTGTGACAGAGACGGCCAGATGTGTGACAGAGACGGCCAGATGTGTGACAGAGACGGCCAATGTGTGACAGAGACGGCCAGATATGTGACAGAGACGGCCAGACGTGTGACAGAGACGGCCAGATGTGTGACAGAGACGGCCAGATGTGTGACAGAGACGGCCAGACGTGTGACAGAGACGGCCAGACGTGTGGCAGAGACGGCCAGACGTGTGACAGAGACGGCCAGACGTGTGACAGAGACGGCCAGACGTGTGACAGAGACGGCCAGACGTGTGACAGAGACGGCCAGACGTGTGACAGAGACGGCCAGACGTGTGACAGAGACGGCCAGACGTGTGACAGAGACGGCCAGACGTGTGACAGAGACGGCCAGACGTGTGACAGAGACGGCCAGACGTGTGACAGAGACGGCCAGACGTGTGACAGAGACACGGGAGGTGGACAACACGGATCGCCTCTAAACACCGGACCACATCCCTTTGACTCTATGTAAACGTAGCACTCTGACTTCGGACGGTCAGCTGGCAGTGGCAAATTACTGGCTGCGCCCCGTCTTAATGCCTTGATTTACCGTGGTTGGCAAATGACCTGTAGTGTACATACCATTACTCACCCCAACCCTACCCAAGCCTATCCATCCCCAACCCAACCCCCTCCACCTCCCCACACCACACATATGCATCCCGACCCTCCAGGGAGGGGAGGGGGAGGATGTCGACCCTCCAGGAAGGGGGGGGAGAGGGTGTCGACCATACACGGGTGGGGGGGGGATCAGGGATAATTTGCTCTACCCGTGATGATTAACAGCGACCAGGGGGCCGTAAGATTGGTCCCTGATTAACCTGTATTGCCCTCACTCCGAGGAGGGAAGTGGGATGGAGGGAGGGAAGGTTGGTGGGAGGGAGCGAAGGGCAAAACAGGAGGGGGGTATTGTATAGAGAGAGAGAGAGAGAGAGAGAGAGAGAGAGAGAGAGAGAGAGAGAGAGAGAGGGAGAGAGAGAGGGATGGGGGAGGTATTGAAGACTCTCTGAGAGCACACTTGCCGTTACAAACATTGAGTGCTTCAACCTGCTTACGATGTCAACACATGGTGGAGGATGTCTGGAGGGTGGGCGTGTGTGGACGTGTATGGGCGTGTGTGGACGTGTATGGGCGTGTGTGGACGTGTATGGGCGTGTGTGGACGTGTACGGGCGTGTGTGGACGTGTTCGGGCGTGTGTGGACGTGTGTGTTCGTGTGTGGACGCGTGTGGACGTGTATGGGCGTGTATGGGCGCGTGTGGGCGTCGTGGCGCTACACCTGCCAGACTACAACAGAAACATTTGCCGCACTTGTGTTCACAAATACGACAGAGGAGCGATTGAGCGGCGTTCTCCATATGGCGTTCTTACATTCAGTAATTTTGATGAATTATTGGGTGTGTGTGTGTGTGTTGTGTGTGTGTGTGGTGTGGTGTGTGTGTGTGTGTGTGTGTGAGTGTGTGGTGTGTGTGTGTGTGTGTGTGTGTGTGTGTGTGTGTGTGTGTGTGTGTGTGTGTGTGTGTGTGTGTGTGTGTGTGTGTGGGGAGTGGGTGTGTGTGTGTGTGTGTGGTGGAGTGGGTGTGTGTGTGTGTGTGTGTGGGAGTGGGTGTGTGTGTGTGTGTGTGTGTTAGAAAGCATTACACAAATAGTCATGCAAGATGTGCAACATAAATGCAATGAAGCACAAACTTGAGAATATCTGAGCACTTTCTTGTTCTGAAACCCACCACCAGAGGCTTCCTGCTGGACTCTGGTGGCGTGTGTTAGCTGAAGCACAGCTGGACTCTGGTGGCGTGTGTTAGCTGAAGCACAGCTGGACTCTGGTGGCGTGTGTTAGCTGAAGCACAGCTGGACTCTGGTGGCGTGTGTTAGCTGAAGCACAGCTGGACTCTGGTGGCGTGTGTTAGCTGAAGCACAGCTGGACTCTGGTGGCGTGTGTTAGCTGAAGCACAGCTGGACTCTGGTGGCGGGTGTTAGCTGAAGCACAGCTGGACTCTGGTGGCGTGTGTTAGCTGAAGCACAGCTGGACTCTGGTGGCGTGTGTTAGCTGAAGCACAGCTGGACTCTGGTGGCGTGTGTTAGCTGAAGCACAGCTGGACTCCATTGTCGAGAGATCGTGAGGGAAGGAGAGGGGAAGATATGGTGAAGGAGAGAGGGAGGTATGGTGAAGGAGGGAGGGAGGTATGGTGAAGGAGAGAGGGAGGTATGGTGAAGGAGGGAGGGGAGGCAGGGACGGTAAAGGGAGGGGGGACAGGGATGACAGGGGAGGGAGGGGTGGAGTGACCAGGGGTGGCATGGCCCATTTTTTTTATTAGTACATGAGGTACATCTGCATTAGTGCAGCTACCCTAGAGTATATGAATTGAAGTACAGTGCGTCAAAAAAAGCTAACTAGGTGATGCTAAAACATCCCCATCACACAGGATGGTTAGTCATACAGAGGCATGTGATAAGTAGTCTGCACTGGCAGATTCCGGATGCATTTTGAGGATATCATCAACACAAGAGTGAATAAGGTAGCAGTGGTAATAAAAGTCCCCATCTCGCAGGATGGTTAGTCATACAGGGCCATATGTTTAGTAGCCTGCACTGGCAAATTTTGGGTACACTGTGAGGATATCTTCAAGAATACGAAAGTGAATAAAGTAATTGCAAAGCTCCAGGTACCTCATGCCAACTGGTCTGAAAGTTCTAATAACTGGGCATTCGGTGACGTAGTGTGGGAGATCATGCCGCAGTTCCTGCTCACAGAGTTTGTAACTGGAGTGCTCAGGATTGGGAGATCCGTCACCTGCAGCCACCTGCCACAGGTAACGGTAACCCAACCTGATCCTTGCAACCACTGTGTCGCACAGTCTAGTGGACGTTTTGTGCTGCCCATAGATATAGGTTTTAGATCTGAACAAATCATAGCTTTTTATACTAGTACTTTCAGGTCGTTGGGAGTCAGTAATTTCTTTCCTATCAGACCTGAGTGTTTGGACCAATATAGTTTTGACAGCAGAGATGGGGATACCTAGATCTAATTCAACTTCATCTTTGTTGCACGCTAATTTGGCTGCAATGTCTGTCTCATTATGATGAGTTATATTTATGTGTGAAGGTATCCATACAAAGGAGATACGAGACCCTTTACTCTGTGCAGCAATTAGGTCATTTACAATTGGTAGTATGAAGTTCTTGCTGTCGATCTTCCAGGAGAAGTTTTCGATTGTTTGAAGAGCAGACTTTGAATCACAAAATATTATTCTTCTTCCAATGTTTTTTAATGTACTGGTAGCTAGGTGTAATGCTGCTAGTTCTGCTTGTGTGGAGGTCAGCCAGTTGTTTAACCTGACACTGACAGTCTTTGTGCAAATATTATTTCTATAAAACCTACATGCCGCTGCAGTCCGTCCAGTAGAGGATTGGACTGAGCCGTCGTGTAGACACAGTGCTCGCGAGATCTTAAATTCTCGATGGAGGAGGCAATTGTTTCGAGTGTGACTGCTTTGAGAAGAGCAAGATTCTCAGGTATTTTTTTTTTATTAATTCCTTAGGTACATCTGCATTAGTGCAGCTACCCTAGACTATATGAAGTGGAGTACAGTGTGTCAAAGAAGCTAACTAGTTGATGCTAGAAAATCCCCATCACACAGGATGGTTAGTCATACAGAGGCATGTGATGAGCAGTCTGCACTGGCAGATTCCGGATGCATTTTGAGGATATCATCAACACAAGATTGAATAAGGTATTCTCAGGTAGTGTGCCAACTGATGGAACAAGTCTACGGTCCTCTCGCCAAACATTTCACTACCCGGTGGCATTAAGGTCACAGTGGAGAGGCATTTGCTTCACAAAACCATACATTGGAT
>WNGS01113158.1:6849681-6880449 GCA_020271785.1 Procambarus virginalis | reverse complement strand
GACCACATCCGCTAGTAATTAAGGTAAGTAAACATTCCCGACATATTGGCAAAATGTTTGTCTCCAACTGTGTTCTTCATAAAGCCCCAGCTTGGAGCGCGTGGTGGAGGGTACCCACCGTGTACACCTCACCCACCGTGTGCACCGTCACCCACCGTGTGCACCGTCACCCACCACGGTGCCCAGGCGGCAGTTCACCCTCCCCCCCCTGGGTCTGCCCACTGACACACCATGGCAGCGGCCTTATCGCCCCACCAGACAAGATAATGAACTACGTTACCACGTGGAATCATATGTGAAAAAGGCTTGGTCTCCCTTTTCCCACACACATACTCTCTCATCATTGGTAAAACAATCTTCAATACACAGTCTTCATCACTCTAAATATCTTCATACCATTTACTGTAAAATCAAAATCCCCCACCACACTGCCATTCCATTTCTTCCACACACACAAGCATACAGTCATTACTATATTATATATATATTATATGTATATATATATATATAATATATATATATATATATATATATATATATATATATATATATATATATATATATATATATATATCATTCAGTACTTGAACCATCGGAGCCTTGAACCGCCCAACACAAAAGCAGCAGCCTGGAGCTCTACCACCGGACCCAAAAGCAGCCGTTAATAAGAAGGACTCCACAGACACCTATCTGCTGTCCAAATGGAACTTCAGGCCTTTCCAGGGCACGAAGGCTAGGTGGCCAGTCCTGAATACCTAATCTAAACTCCTGAGGCACATATAAATTGGATAACGACAGCAGCGTACTCTACACTGGCGAAAATTAGAATTCATTCAGAAACCTAAATGAGGAGGCTTTCAGGGGGCTTTACACTGCCTACGTGAGACCTGTCTTAGAGTATGCCGCGCCATCATGGAGCCCCCACCTGAAGAAACACATAAGGAAACTGGAGAAGGTTCAGAGGTTTGCGACGAGGCTTGTCCCAGAGTTACGAGGGATGGGATATGAAGAGCGTCTGAAGGAACTGAACCTTACGACACTAGAGAAAAGAAGGGAGAGAGGAGATATGATAGGGACATATAAAATACTCAGGGGAATTGACAAAGTGGAAATAGATGAAATGTTCACACGTAATAATAACAGAACGAGGGGACATGGGTGGAAACTGGAAACTCAGATGAGTCACAGAGATGTTAGGAAGTTTTCTTTTAGCGTGAGAGTAGTGGAAAAATGGAATGCACTTGGGGAACAGGTTGTGGAAGCAAATACTATTCATACTTTTAAGACTAGGTATGATAGGGAAATGGGACAGGAGTCATTGCTGTAAACAACCGATAGCTGGAAAGGCGGGATCCAAGAGTCAATGCTCGATCCTGCAAGCACAAATAGGTGAGTACAAATAGGTGAGTACACACACACACACACACACACACACACACACACACACACACACACACCACACACACACACACACACACACACACACACACACACACACTGTCCATACGATGACAAGGTGGTTAGAGTGATGACAGACTACCGCGGTAATAAGCGCCATGACACGTGTTATGCCAGTGTTTGAATGACAGGTGACACCAGGATGATGACACCCATCATCAACCAATCATACGTCCGCCTCCTCTCTAATACTGATATACTCTTGGCTCCAATTTAACTTGGGCTGCTGGAGGCAATTGTTAGTCGCCAGATTCTGCGTATTATCCCCCCCCCCTATTGAGGTTGAAGATGACCCGGTGATTACGGACGAGTGCATGGTGATCTGGGGTCATTACGCCTCCGTTACTTGACCTGTGTGTCTGTGCTCGCCTGCGTGTGCTCACTGGCAGACTCTGCACCCCTGCGTTCAATCCCCGACCGTCCAAGTGGTCGGGCACCATTCCTTTCCCCGACGTCCCACCGCAAATCCTGATCACTTCCCAGTGCTATACAGCCGTAATGGCATGGCGCTTTCCCCCGATAATTCCCTTCCCTTCTTCTTAAATTTACAGTTACAACTTTGCACTCAAGTGGCCTCCCCAGCTGCCGAGTCTGGTTCGTCAGGAAGGTGAACACGCCTCATCTGTTGCCCTATTTGACCATTATGTCCCCACCCCCTCTCTGTCTATTGTTCCTCGTGTTGAATAATACTTCTCCTGGTCGACACCAGGACACATGGAGGACCAGGACACATGGGGGACCAGGACACATGGGGGACCAGGACACATGGGGGACCAGGACACAAGGGGGACCAGGACACATGGGGGACCAGGACACATGGGGGACCAGGACACATGGGGGACCAGGACACATGGGGGACCAGGACACAAGGGGGACCAGGACACATGGGGGACCAGGACACATGGGGGACAAGGACACATGGGGGACCAGGACACATGGGGGACCAGGACACAAGGGGGACCAGGACACATGGGGGACCAGGACACATGGGGGACCAGGACACATGGGGGACCAGGGCACAAGGGGGACCAGGACACAAGGGGACCAGGACACATGGGGGACCAGGACACATGGGGGACCAGGGCACAAGGGGACCAGTACACATGGGGGACCAGGACACATGGGGGACCAGGACACAAGGGGGACCAGGACACATGGGGGACCAGGACACATGGGGCACCAGGACACATGGGGGACCAGGACACATGGGGCACCAGGACACATGGGGCACCAGGACACATGGGGACCAGGACACATGGGGCACCAGGACACATGGGGGACCAGGACACATGGGGGACCAGGACACTTGGGGGACCAGGACACAAGGGGGACCAGGACACATGGGGGACCAGGACACATGGGGGACCAGGACACATGGGGCACCAGGACACATGGGGGACCGGGACACATGGGGGACCAGGACACAAGGGGGACCAGGACACATGGGGGACCAGTACACATGGGGGACCAGGACACATGGGGGACCAGGACACATGGGGGACCAGGACACATGGGGGACCAGTACACATGGGGGACCAGGACACATGGGGGACCAGGACACATGGGGGACCAGGACACATGGGGGACCAGGACACATGGGGGACCAGGACACATGGGGGACCAGTACACATGGGGCATCAGGACACATGGGGGACCAGGACACATGGGGGACCAGGACACATGGGGGACCAGGACACATGGGGGACCAGGACACAAGAGGATCAGAACCAAGTGTGATTCCACACCATATGAGTCACCAAGGTACACACCGTGTGATACATGACAGTAAACAAGTACACACCGTGTGATACATGACAGTACACAAGTACACACCGTGTGATACATGATAGTACACAAGTACACACCGTGTGATACATGACAGTACACAAGTACACACCGTGTGACACATGACAGTACACAAGTACACACCGTGTGATACATGACAGTAAACAAGTACACACCGTGTGATACATGACAGTACACAAGTACACACCGTGTGATACATGACAGTACACAAGTACACACCGTGTGATACATGACAGTAAACAAGTACACACCGTGTGATACATGACAGTACACAAGTACACACCGTGTGACACATGACTACACAAGTACACACCGTGTGATACATGACAGTACACAAGTACACACCGTGTGATACATGACAGTACACAAGTACACACCGTGTGATACATGACAGTACACAAGTACACACCGTGTGATACATGACAGTACACAAGTACACACCGTGTTTTACATGACAGTACACAAGTACACACCGTGTGATACATGACAGTACACAAGTACACACCGTATGATACATGACAGGACACAAGTACACACCGTGTGATACATGACAGTACACAAGTACACACCGTGTGATACATGACAGTAAACAAGTACACACCGTGTGATACATGACAGTACACAAGTACACACCGTGTGATACATGACAGTACACAAGTACACACCGTGTGATACATGACAGTAAACAAGTACACACCGTGTGATACATGACAGTACACAAGTACACACCGTGTGACACATGACTACACAAGTACACACCGTGTGATACATGACAGTACACAAGTACACACCGTGTGATACATGACAGTACACAAGTACACACCGTGTGATACATGACAGTACACAAGTACACACCGTGTGATACATGACAGTACACAAGTACACACCGTGTTTTACATGACAGTACACAAGTACACACCGTGTGATACATGACAGTACACAAGTACACACCGTATGATACATGACAGGACACAAGTACACACCGTGTGATACATGACAGTACACAAGTACACACCGTGTGATACATGACAGGACACAAGTACACACCGTGTGATACATGACAGTACACAAGTACACACCGTGTGATACATGACAGTACACAAGTACACACCGTGTGATACATGACAGGACACAAGTACACACCGTGTGATACATGACAGGACACAAGTACACACCGTGTGATACATGACAGTACACGAGTACTCACCGTGTGACACATGACAGGACACAAGTACACACCGTGTGATACATGACAGTACACAAGTACACACCATGTGACACATGACAGGACACAAGTACACACCATGTGACACATGACAGTACACAAGTACACACCGTGTGACACATGACAGTACACGAGTACACACCGTGTGACACATGACAGTACACAAGTACACACCGTGTGACACATGACAGTACACACCATGTGACACATGACAGTACACAAGTACACACCGTGTGACACATGACAGTACACGAGTACACACCGTGTGACACATGACAGGACACACCATATACAATTATAATAAACAAGATAACAACAATAAGGTCCAGCAGGGAACCGCATCACACCAGCCACTAGTATCTCGAGGCACATACAGAAGCCGGAAACAGATTAACTCAAATGTTCAAATGTTCAATGATAGTTCAACTAACCCAACTAATAGCCGGGCAGGAGAAGCATACACTGTAATTAGGAACACTGTTTACCAGTGAAGAAACAGCATGTATTAGGAACTAGGCCTCCTCAAAGCAAGCAGAGATCTAGACACACAAAAGGTGCTTTAAACTACACCGATTCAAAAGCCGCACTAAAAAGAAATTAGGAAGAAAAGACCAAACAGAAAACGAGGGGACGTTTACTGCAATCAACAGGCTGTGAAAATCCTAACCAATTAGGGGAAAGGTGATCAAGTTCTTGAGGATTCCTTCCCACGTTGGAATGTGTGGAAATGAAGGAGCAGATGTGCTGGCGGCTCTTGGCGGCGCTGGATTACATACGTCAGACGCAAGACTCTTCTACAGGTTAGAGGTATAAACACGAGGCACCGGGACAAGGTAAGAGATGCCAGGAGGACAGAAGAACAACACAGTGAACCTGTACGCTGGAACAATGTGGTGGCAGCCGCCAACCCCCGACTCTTGTGCAGGAAGGGCAGGTCGCCGTGAGAGACAATCTCCAATAAGCCTGATTTCGTCGTGAACATTACTCGTGGAGATTTGTGACGGGAGCAACAGCGAAGGTGCAGAGTCTGTGCTACGCCGTGAACATTACGTGAGAGACTGTGAAGAGATTGAACCACCTGAGAGACATTAGAGGGAACAGTCAGGGGGGGGGAAGTGCCATGCCATTACGACTATAGCATTTGAAAGGGGTCAGTATAAGGATTTGGGATGGGACGGGGGGAAGGAGGAATAGTACCCAATCACTTGAACTTTCGGGAATTGAACACCGACCTGTATGAAGCGAGACCGTCGCTCTACCGTCCAGTCCAAGTGGTTGGGCTAAGAGACAGTAGAGATATCCATAGAATAATAAATCCCACATTAAATTAGGAAAACACTGTCAAATATACGGTGCTTAAAAGACTCCTTCACAACCCATCCACTTGGACTAGTCGGTAGAGCGACGGAATTGCTTCCTGAAGGGGCGGTATTCAATCCCCCAATGATCAAAATTACAACCCGTCCTCGCAAATTCGTATAGTTAATATTGACTTATTAAATACGTGCATAGGTGACATACTAAACATAATAGTTTACCTTGAAAAGCTTCATAGAAAACACCGACCTTACCTAACCTTGTTAGTATGTTAAGATAAACATCTTATAGCTTCGTAATTACAATTATTACTTAACCTATTATAGGTATAGGTTAAGTAATAATTGTAATTATTGTAATTATTAAGTAATTAAGTAATAATTGTAATTATTACTTAACCTATTATAGGTATAGGTTAAGTAATAATTGTAATTACGAAGCAATAAGATGTTTATCTTAACATACTAACAAGGTTAGCTAAGGTCGGTGTTTTCTATGAAGCTTTTCAAGGTAAACTATTATGTTTAGTATATCACCTATGCACGTATTTAATAAGTCAATATTGACTATACGAATTTGCGAGGACGGCTTGAAAATGATTAGGAACCGTTCCTTCCCTCCGTCCTCATATCCCATCCTATTGCCAGTCATATTGGCTTAGCACTTTTTCCTCGTAATTACCTTACGCCGGCAAAATAATCTAATTTTAAGGATTAGTAAATGTTAGTCATCTTGTTTGAGGAGCTGTTCACCTGAGACAGTTAAGCAAGTCCCAGCTGTGTCTGGGTACAAGTGACAGGATGAACAACCCAGCGGGTTTTCTTCCTATTGGGGAGTGTTGTACATGCTGCTATGGCGGTGTGTCCACTCACAGGATGAGTGGCGCTGCCCAATACTGTCACTATGGCGGTGTGTCCACTCACAGGATGAGTGGCGCTGCCCAATACTGTCACTATGGCGGTGTGTCCACTCACAGGATGAGTGGCGCTGCCCAATACTGTCACTATGGCGGTGTGTCCACTCACAGGATGAGTGGCGCTGCCCAATACTGTCACTATGGCGGTGTGTCCACTCACAGGATGAGTGGCGCTGCCCAATACTGTCACTATGGCGGTGTGTCCACTCACAGGATGAGTGGCGCTGCCCAATACTGTCATTATGGCAGTATGTCCACTCACAGGATGAGTGGCGCTGCCCAATACTGTTACTATGGCGGTGTGTCCACTCACAGGATGAGTGGCGCTGCCCAATACTGTCACTATGGCAGTATGTCCACTCACAGGATGAGTGGCGCTGCCCAATACTGTTACTATGGCGGTGTGTCCACTCACAGGATGAGTGGTGCTGCCCAATACTGTCACTATGGCAGTATGTCCACTCACAGGATGAGTGGCGCTGCTTAATACTGTTACTATGGCGGTGTGTCCACTCACAGGATGAGTGGTGCTGCCCAATACTGTCACTATGGCAGTGTGTCCACTCACAGGATGAGTGGCGCTGCCCAATACTGTCACTATGGCAGTGTGTCCACTCACAGGATGAGTGGCGCTGCCCAATACTGTCACTATGGCGGTGTGTCCACTCACAGGATGAGTGACGCTGCCCAATACTGTCACTATGGCAGTGTGTCCACTCACAGGATGAGTGGCGCTGCCCAATACTGTCACTATGGCAGTGTGTCCACTCACAGGATGAGTGGCGCTGCCCAATACTGTCACTATGGCGGTGTGTCCACTCACAGGATGAGTGACGCTGCCCAATACTGTCACTATGGCAGTGTGTCCACTCACAGGATGAGTGACGCTGCCCAATACTGTCACTATGGCGGTGTGTCCACTCACAGGATGAGTGACGCTGCCCAATACTGTCACTATGGCGGTGTGTCCACTCACAGGATGAGTGGCGCTGCCCAATACTGTCACTATGGCGGTGTGTCCACTCACAGGATGAGTGGTGCTGCCCAATACTGTCACTATGGCAGTGTGTCCACTCACAGGATGAATGGCGCTGCCCAATACTGTCACTATGGCGGTGTGTCCACTCACAGGATGAGTGACGCTGCCCAATACTGTCACTATGGCAGTGTGTCCACTCACAGGATGAGTGGCGCTGCCCAATACTGTCACTATGGCAGTGTGCCCACTCACAGGATGAGTGGCGCTGCCCAATACTGTCACTATGGCGGTGTGTCCACTCACAGGATGAGTGACGCTGCCCAATACTGTCACTATGGCAGTGTGTCCACTCACAGGATGAGTGACGCTGCCCAATACTGTCACTATGGCAGTGTGTCCACTCACAGGATGAGTGGCGCTGCCCAATACTGTCACTATGGCAGTGTGCCCACTCACAGGATGAGTGGCGCTGCCCAATACTGTCACTATGGCGGTGTGTCCACTCACAGGATGAGTGACGCTGCCCAATACTGTCACTATGGCAGTGTGTCCACTCACAGGATGAGTGACGCTGCCCAATACTGTCACTATGGCATTGTGTGTTGTGACGGTGTTCCCCCCTTCTAATTCTCCCACGCCTGCTGTAAGAGTCATGTCCACTATTCCCGAGCGTTCTCTACATTGCAGGCAACAATTGAACATATGTGGGAGAGAACAGTATTCTCGAAGAGCCGAGAAATTTGAGAAAATGTAGTATTTTGGCCTGTGGGATAGGCCCTTTAGGGAGCCAATATGGCGCTGGCAAGTCTGTTCTCCCGCCAAAACTGTGTGACGTCAGTGGCGCCAGATTGGTCACCGTCAGCGACATGGCACTGGGAGCCAATGAAAACCAACTTGGGAAAAGTGACGTCACATAGGCATAGGGGGTCCGCCCGTGTTGGCGCCAGGCGACATCAGTCTTTCACGACACGTCCGAGAGGTAGGACGCGCGATCGGTCATCCTGTCAGAGTGACGGATTTACCGAACTCCGGTGGATTTAAGCGTCTCCAGTTGTTGGCACGCACTCTGTGAGGTCTTCCTTCAACCCAGAAGTGGCTCAGATAAGGAATTGACAGAATATTGAGCAACAAGTGCTCAGGGACAGGTGCGTTGCAAGAAGTGGGCCGGGCATCGACGTGTGTCGTCGTTGGCAGTTCACCAGTATAAGAGGCAGCTTAGTGGCCGGGCCACCCACCGTGAGGGATCCAGGTTGACAGCCTTGTCAACCAGGTTGAACGTGTGATCGACAATCCTGTCAAGTTTGACAGTAACCCCACCTTCGTGGAACCCTACGAGTCAACAGTTGGAAGGCAAGCACGTCGAGAAGTCTTCCCAAATACCTAGCATTATATCTAGACGACGAGGGAATTGACGGTGTTGTGAGCTTCAAGTGCTCTGAAGTCGGGTGCTGTGCGTGTGTCGTCCGGGACTGCTGATAACTTCAGTGACTTCGTAGTGGTGAGAGGCAGTTACTCTGGGAGTACAGTGACAAGGACTAATTGGGAAACATACGACGACCGCCGAGACGTAGGCTGGCTGACGTAGTTGGGAGGAAAGTTGATGGCCAGGAGACCGACTTCAACCCGGCGACGTACTGTAGGGGAAGCACGGACCTGCCGTGTACAGAAGCGGCGAGACGCGACATCCTAAGGCGTGGGGCTTGTGTTTCTGGATGAACGAGGCGAGAGCCTGGACCAGGAGCTACAACCCAACTGTCATCCTAGGATAGGTGAAGTAGGTGTTTACAGTTCCCTCCCATTTCCCCTTTAGTTAGCTATATATATATTCTTGTCAGAATATTTTATATGTCGTGAGCAAGTCTCACTTGAGTCTAAGTCACAGAGAGCACAGTATGTGGTGAGGCTGCCCAGAGCGCTCACAGTATCAGTTTACATATATATCTATGTGTGGGTGTGTGCAAGCANCCCTGCACAGCCCCTGCACAGCCATTGCACACGCCCCTGCACAGCCATTGTACAGCCCCTGCACAGCCCCTGCACAGCCCCTGCACAGCCCCTGCACACCCCCTGCAAAGCCATTGCACAGCCCTGCACAGCCATTGCACAGCCCCTGCACAGCCCTGCACAGCCTGCACAGCCATTGCACAGCCCTGCACAGCCCCTGCACAGCCATTGCACAGCCATTGCACAGCCCCTGCACAGCCCCTGCACAGCCCCTGCTCGCCCCTGCACAGCCCCTGCACAGCCCTGCACAGCCCTGCACAGCCCCTGCACAGCCCTGCTCAGCCCCTGCACAGCGGCTGGCAACTTTAACGAGGCTTCATGCTTCGTCCAGAAAGAGACCAGCAGGTGCGGACTGGGAAGAGACAACACACTTACTGTTCTTGGGAGGGAGGGAGTTATCAAGGAAAGTGCCAAACTATTGCGACTGTATAGATAGCACTTGTAAGCGGATCAGGACAAGGATTTGAGATGGGATGGGGGGAAAGAATGGTGCCCAACCACTTGGACGGTCGGGATTGAACGCTGATCTGCATGAAGCGAGACCGTCGCTCTCCCGTCCAGCCCAAGTGATTGGGTTGTTCTTGGTCTCATACTGGAAATAATTTGAAGTACATATGCTTTCCTTAAACTCTCTTGACACCGTGACAATAATAAGTGTAGTACTTCAGGACACAAGAGGGGACCAGGACCTGGGGACACAAGGGGGGACCAGGACCTGGGGACACAAGGGGGGACCAGGACCTGGGACACAAGGGGGACCAGGACCTGGGGACACAAGGGGGGACCAGGACCTGGGGACACAAGGGGGACCAGGACCTGGGGACACAAGGGGACCAGGACCTGGGGACACAAGGGGGGACCAGGACCTGGGGACACAAGGGGACCAGGACCTGGGGACACAAGGGGGACCAGGACCTGGGGACACAAGGGGGACCAGGACCTGGGGACACAAGGGGGGACCAGGACCTGGGGACACAAGGGGGACCAGGACCTGGGGACACAAGGGGGACCAGGACCTGGGGACACAAGGGGGACCAGGACCTGGGGACACAAGGGGGACCAGGACCTGGGGACACAAGGGGGGACCAGGACCTGGGGACACAAGGGGGGACCACGACCTGGGGACACAAGGGGGACCACGACCTGGGGACACAAGGGGGGACCAGGACCTGGGGACACAAGGGGGACCAGGACCTGGGGACACAAGGGGGACCAGGACCTGGGGACACAAGGGGGACCAGGACCTGGGGACACAAGGGGGGACCAGGACCTGGGGACACAAGGGGGACCAGGACCTGGGGACACAAGGGGGACCAGGACCTGGGGACACAAGGGGGACCAGGACCTGGGGACACAAGGGGGGACCAGGACCTGGGGACACAAGGGGGACCAGGACCTGGGGACACAAGGGGGACCAGGACCTGGGGACACAAGGGGGACCAGGACGTGGGGACACAAGGGGGACCAGGACCTGGGGACACAAGGGGGACCAGGACGTGGGGACACAAGGGGACCAGGACCTGGGGACACAAGGAGGACCAGGACCTGGGAACACAAGGGGGACCAGGACCTGGGGACACAAGGGGACCAGGACGTGGGGACACAAGGGGACCAGGACCTGGGGACACAAGGGGACCAGGACGTGGGGACACAAGGGGACCAGGACCTGGGACACAAGGGGGACCAGGACCTGGGGACACAAGGGGACCAAGACCTGGGGACACAAGGGGGACCAGGACCTGGGGACACAAGAAAACCAGGATCTGGGGGCACAAGGAGGGACCAGGACCTGGGGCACAAGGAGGGACCAGGACCTGGGGACACAAGGGGGACCAGGACCTGGAGACACAAGGGGGACCAGGACCTGGAGACACAAGGGGGACCAGGACCTGGGGACACAGGGGGGACCAGGACCTGGAGACACAAGGGGGACCAGGACCTGGGGACACAAGGGGGACAAGGACGTGGGGACACAAGGGGACCAGGACCTGGGGACACAAGGGGACCAGGACGTGGGGACACAAGGGGGACCAGGACCTGGGGACACAAGGGGGACCAGGACCTGAGGACACAAGGGGGACCAGGACCTGGGGACACAAGGTATGCCTGTGGATATTTCGAGGAACAAGAGGCTAGAGAGCCTAGACGAGAGGCCTCGTGGAGGACGATGATGGAGGCTGGGAGGCGGCGATGGAGACTCCTGGAGGGCAGAGGATAAGCTATCAAGACAAATGAGACAGAGAGAGTGAGGAGACTGACCTGGGACGCCGTAGGGCTGGCGTAGCAGCATCTCCTGCAGGAGTCGGGAGTCCATATCCGACGCGGGCGACGGGAAGCTGTTTCGGAAACTGGGGAGCACGGTGGGCGGTCGCGGGGCTCGACTCCGTCCTTGACCCGTGGTGGTGGTGGTGCTGATGGAGCCCTTGCTTGACGAGGTCACTGCAGCACCCGGGTGAGGCTCATGGCCTGGCCCTTGGTGGTGCCTGGTGAGTCCTGGTGATCCACGGTGACTCTCGCCACCGGCAGGACCACCAGGCAACGACAGGCGCACCACGATGGTTTCTGCTTCACTGCTGACCCCTCGCGCTCGCTCACATTCTCACACTCACCACTCCACACAGCTTACAAGAATCAATATATTTCTGTATATAATTCTTGAATGCAGAAAACCAGGCTATTGCCTGCTCAAATTACACGAAAACCTTTCAGCTGAAAGGAAGCCAGGTACTTGACTGTTATTCTTCGCTTTCATCGCGGGCTCTGCAACTGGACGCTGCAGCAGATGCAAATACCTGAGACCTCGTTTTTTGAAGTCTTCCACTAAGTGCACTCGGCTGTATTCTATTAAGGCCACTTGTACGTCTGTGTGCTGCTGTAGTCCGTCAGTGAAGGAATGTTGGGGTCCACCCCGAGGCCGCAGTCACGGTGCTGGACGGACACGTTTCACCTGCGTTATGATTTGTCGACATCGTGATGACGAGAGACGGGCGGGCGACCTGTCTTGCTGGACGGAGAGGTTGCTTCACTTGGTAAAGCTTCTGTCTTCTGTGACAGTCAATAAGTTCACTGATAATAAGTTTGGTCAAATTCACACTAAGACTAAATATTCTTCTGATTCAGGCAGGTTTTAGGACCGGTATTTGAAATCGATTATCTTGGGAGAGCGTAGTTGGCTCCGGCCTCTCTTGGCCAGGCCGAGAGTGTGGTGTGTGTGTGAGTGAGTGTGTGTGTGTGTGTGTGTGTGTGGTGTGTGTGTGTGTGTGTGGTGTGTGTGTGGTGTGTGTGTGTTGTGTGTGTGTGTGTGTGTGTGTGTCACGCCACACACACGCTACTTGAGCATTCATTCAGGATTCATGGAATTTACGGAGGATTGCGGAATTACGGAATCCTCACGGAGGATTAGGGAGTCACCGATGTCCTTTCAGCTGGACTTAATTAAACACCTTTCTCGTTGCCTTCAATCGTCACACACGAAAAAAAACATATTAGTTTCCCCGCAGATATAGACAAATGTACTGATACTAATCACTGGAAGGACAGACGTTGGAGCCCTCAGTAACGTTTAAGTGAAACACGAGAGCCGCCAGGGTGCAAGTGCAGCCACCTACACCCATGTACACACGGTGGGTGGGTCGTCTCCACTCATCTGACAGCACCCAGACAAAGCCACGAGGGGTCATTGTGGCCTGTCACCCTCCATATACACTCACACAGTGCTATACTAGCCAGTGTGGGCACCACTTGTCGGAAACTCCCCATTTGTCACCCATGACCCCTCTACCCTCACTACCACTCACGATACACCCTCAGTTTCAAGGGTTTAACTGCGAGCTGATATCGCAATTAATCTTCAGACGGTAATTTAATGATTGTAATTAAGGTGCAGTTCACAATGCACCCAAACTTGGCCGTCCAGGTAAGAGTGTCTTGGCGAGGGGTAGGGTGGTAGGGGGTGGGGGGGGTGTTGCGTAATACGTGCAACAGGTGTGTGGATGAGATGGGATCACTTGTGGGGGGGGGGGGTAGGTGGCAGGGGTCGCTCCCAGGGACGGAGAAGGGGGGGGGGGTTCACACCACCGTCACCAGGACCACGTGTTGCCCCATCACCACTCCTCTCATCCCACACACACACACAGCCCTTCCTCACCACAACCGCTCTGCGACTCCCGCTACTGCTGCTTATTACTGCTGTAGCTCCTCCTGCTGGGGGTGTGGCCGGTCTCTCTCTCTCTCTCGAGAGAGAGGAAGCAGAGCCACGCTGGTGGCCGAACCCTGTGGGCGGGGGCGGGAGCAGAGGGGGAGGGAGAGTGACAGACAGCCACCCTGGGGGTCTGCTGCAGGGGTAGTGGGGGCGCAGGTGAGGGCAGGGAGCAGCAGCAGCAGCCCCAGCGGTGGTGCTCCTCGTGCGTCCTCCCGCACAGGAATGATGAGGCCCTGCTCGCTCACCACACACACACACACACACACACATACACACACACGCACACACACACACACACACGCACACACACGCACACAAACGCACACACGCGCGCACACGCACACACACACTCGCACATCATCTGCAATCGATCACGCTTCCCAACTCCGACCTGACCCGAATTACCTCTTGCTAGTCTTGGTTAACTTGCTGTGACCGGCACCTAAAGTGACCTACCTATCTGTAGTGACCTGACCCGGCCACATGTGAACCATAAACCCCTGCCCCTAACCCCTCAACCACTCCTCCTACCCCCCCCCCCCCACCTGTCCACCACCTAACCTGCAGACCTGATATTTCCTTACACCTCGAATGCTAGAGGCGGGGCTAGGGGCAGAGCTCGTCCCTACAAGCATATCTAGGGGAGTACATACACAGATATCATACCGAGCCTGCCCTCTAGGGGCCCCTGATAGCTAAGTGGACAGTGCTCGAGATTCGTAGCCCTAATGGTCCGGGTTTGATTCCCAGCGGCGGAAACAAATAGGCAGAGTTTCTTTCACCCTGATGTACCTGTTCACCTAGCAGTAAATAGGTACCTGGGAGTCAGACAGCTGCTACGGGCTGCTTCCTGGGTGTGTGTGTGTGTGAATCCTGGAGTATGCAGCTCCGACATGTCCGTATCTCGTTAAGCACAAGACTTAATTGGAGAAGATTCAGAAGTTTGTCACCAGAGTAGTACCTGAGCTGAGGAGTATGAACTACGAGGAGACTACGGGAACTGAAACTCACGTAGCTGGAAGAAAGAAGAGCTAGAGGGGGGACATGATCACCATATACAAGATTCTCAGAGGAATTGATAGGGTAGATGAAGACAATTTATTTAACACGCTGGGGACACCTGCGCCTTTTATTTAACACGGGGCACACACATAAGGGGACACAGGTGGAAACTGAGTATCCCGATGAGCCATAGAGATATTAGAAATAACTTTTTCAGTGTCAGAGTAGTTGACAAATGGGATGCACTAGGAAATGATGTGTTGGAGGCTGACTCCATACACACCTTCAAGTGTAATATGAGCCCAGTAGGCTCAGGAACCTGTACATCAGTTGATAACAGTTGAGAGGCGGGACCAAAGAGCCGAAGCTCAACCCCCGCAAGCACAACTAGTGAAACAACTAGGTGAATACACACACACACACACACACACACACACACACACACACACACACACACACACACACACACACACACACACATTAATGTGTGTGTGTGAAATCTTCATTAATGTAATGAAGATAGGGGTAGGAAGCAGGAGACCAGATACAAGGTATTATTTGGGAGATGAAATACTTCAAGAGTCAGAGAGAGAGAAAGACCTGGGGGTTGATATCACGCCAGACCTGTCCCCTGAAGCTCATATCAAGAGGATAACATCAGCAGCATATGCAGGTTGGCTAACATAAGAACGGCCTTTAGAAACTTGTGTAAGGAATCTTTCAGAACATTATATACCACATATGTCAGACCAATCCTGGAGTATGCGGCTCCAGCATGGAGTCCCTATCTAGTCAAGCATAGACTAAACTGGAAAAGGTTCAAGGTTTGCCACCAGACTAGTACCCGAGCTGAGAGGTATGAGCTACGAGGAGCGACTGCAGGAATTAAACCTCACTTCGTTGGAAGACAGAAGAGTTAGGGGGACATGATCACCACATTCAAGATTCTCAGGGGAATCGACAGGGTTGATAAAGACAGGCTGTTTAACACAAGGGGCACACGCACTAGGGGACACAGGTGGAAACTGAGTGCCCAAATGAGCCACAGAGATATTAGAAAGAACTTTTTAGTGTCAGAGTGGTTGACAAATGGAATGCATTAGGAAGCGATGTGGTGGAGGCTGACTCCATACACAGTTTCAAGTGTAGATATGATAGAGCCCATTAGGCTCAGGAAACTGTACACCTTTGATTGACGGTTGAGAGGCGGGACCAAAGAGCCAGAGCTCAACCCCCGCAAGCACAACTAGGTAGTACCACTAGGTGAGTACACACACCACACACACACACCAAACCCACACACACACACACACACACACACAACACGGGGCNAGTTCTGTGCATACCAGGTCCTCTTTAATATACAGACCTACTTCTCCATTTGACCTAGTTTTCCTATCACATCTGTATAAATTATAATTTGGAATCCAGATTTCACCATCCTGTAATCTTTTGTATGGGGCATTCCGTGAATGCCCCAAATATTGAGTTTGACTCTAATAGGAGGCCATTCATGAACTTAACTTTATTTCTTGACTTTGGCTTTAAACCTTGAATGTTTGCAAATATGAATGATTGTCCATATTGTGTGTCACTTCTGGAAGGTTTTGGTAGTTCTCCCTCCTCTCTACCCTGACCCAGGGTGTGTTGTTGTGGCAATGGTTTGTCCAGTTTTGGAAGTGATACTGGGGAGTGTGGTAGTCTCTGTGTAGTTGGGGGGTGTAGTATGTGTGGGCTTGATGACGAACCGTAGTCCAGTCTTGGGTATTCCCCCCCCCCCCACCCCCCACTCCATCCGTATTCCTGCCACGTTTCTGCCTGTCTGTTTCTCCCTCTGTTTCTGCCTGCCTCTAAAAAAATTTCAGGGCTATTATATTGGACTTCCTCTCTTATATAGCGCTGTGTACCTCTGACGTGGAAATCAGGGCAATGAAGATCGTAGCATTTCCTCTCATTAACTGAGAGTTTGCATAGCTTAGGGTGAAAATATCTACACTCTGTATCAAAACGACATCTGCCTTTCCCTAACCAGTTTCGGCATTCCCGTGGGTGCATGAATGAGCATTCCGTGCCTCTGGACCCATATCTACACTGTCCTTTTGCATAATACCTGCAAATATTTTCATCTGTGATTGTATTATTCTTGTTTGTACCCGTGCACGACTTGGCTACCATTGTGTTTTTTGTTCCAACTTTCTCGTTTCTGCATGTTTCTGTCCCACGCACCAACCACACAGGGGACGTCGTCCCACGCACCAACCACTCACTACGGTTGCCGCTGTAGTGAGGAAGTGTTCACTCATGAACAGACCCAACAGCTGACAAGTAGAGCAGAGACACTTCTACTGGCAAAAAATATTTTGCATAAATTTGAATAATGAGACGACAGTTTGAAGGGCAACTAATGTAAACTAATTATACAATGCAGTTATATTAAGTTATACACCCTCACCATTTTCCATCAAGATATGTAGGGTCTGGCGCGGACCACAATCACTGTGAGCTCGTGTTGCATAGATCTCATTTCAATAGGAATTAAAATGGTTGTCAGAAAGCCATCTCTTTGTGGCTGGGATTCTTTCATAATTCCCAGCTCTCTGCTGTGTCTGCTGACCTGTTGTGGTAGTCTGTGCTGCAGGTCTGCGTCACCGTCATGTCCAGCACTCTGGGGGTCCACCTGCTGTGTCTGCTGACCTGTTGTGGTAGTCTGTGCTGCAGGTCTACGTCACCGTCATGTCCGGCACTCTGGGGGTCCCCCTGCTGTGTCTGCTGACCTGTTGTGGTAGTCTGTGCTGCAGGTCTGCGTCACCGTCATGTCCAGCACTCTGGGGGTCCACCTGCTGTGTCTGCTGACCTGTTGTGGTAGTCTGTGCTGCAGGTCTGCGTCACCGTCATGTCCGGCACTCTGGGGGTCCACCTGCTGTGTCTGCTGACCTGTTGTGGTAGTCTGTGCTGCAGGTCTGCGTCACCGTCATGTCCAGCACTCTGGGGTCCACCCGTGCTGTGTCTGCTGACCTGTTGTGGTAGTCTGTGCTGCAGGTCTGCTTCACTGTCATGTCCAGCACTCTGGGGTCCACCCCTGCTGTGTCTGCTGACCTGTTGTGGTAGTCTGTGCTGCAGGTCTGCCTCGCCGTCATGTCCAGCACTCTGGGGTCCACCCCTGCTGTGTCTGCTGACCTGTTGTGGTAGTCTGTGCTGCAGGTCTACCTCACCGTCATGTCCAGCACTCTGGGGTCCACCCCTGCTGTTTCTGCTGACCTGTTGTGGTAGTCTGTGCTGCAGGTCTGCCTCACCGTCAAGTCCAGCACTCGTCTTGTGTAGTGTGTCCTCACAATCACGCTGGTATTCCTGGCAACGTTTGACTAGCCAGGGATTAGCTAATGGATGGAAAACAGAGGTAATGGGGCTTGCTGGATGAGAGATGCTCTTCCCACCAATGGATATGAATTATTTGTGTATTATTTCTTCAAGTATGAGCGAGGACACGAGGCCAGGGAGGCGATGGCATTAAGTGCGAGGATGGACACCCAAGATACGTCTAGACTATTTCCTCCATTCACAGTTAAAGCTTACCAAGATGAGCATCTTGTAGGTCCCATAGTTCACATCCATACCAACTTAGACACAGACTGCTAAATAACATTACCTTCGATTAGATATCAAGATGAAACAAATTCATTTAAAATGATAGGTGTTCTGACTTTCAGGTCTCTATTAACATGAGAAAAATTGACAAATGAGCTCCTTTTGTAGATATAATGGTGGTCCAGTGAGTCAAAGGCAGCCACAGCACCTTTGCCAAGATATAAACGTTAAATGAACAAATCCACAAGGGCTGTGACGAGGATTCGAACCTGCGTCTCAGAGCCTCAAGGTTTAGGCAGCGTCTGGGATGCTCTCGGACGCAGGTTCGACTCCTCGTCACAGTCCTTGTGGATTTGTTCATTTGATGCATCACGCGACTGTGATTTCTGTGTGTAATATAAAGGTTAGGTTGTATTCTGCTCTACATCTTTCTCACATTTCTACAAATTTTCTCCACAACATATTTGATCGGAGTAAATAAAAGTGTATAATAATTGACATAAGAGGTAAGCCTTAGCCTTAGTGCTCCTTAAGAGGCTGGGAGCTCTACAGCCACTTGTTATGTACTCACCTAGTTGTGCTTGAGGGGGGGGGTTGAGCTTTGGCTCTTTGGTCCCGCCTCTCAACCGTCAATCAACTGGTAGTTGTGTTTAAGGTTTGGTACAAAGACATGTAACGTGTATCTGACCCCGTGTTCTCTGGTACAGGTGAGACGACACCTGTGGGTTGGTTGGGGGAAGTTACACTAGAGGTGACTGTGAAGAGGCATACCTCAAGAGTTAGGTGTTGTAGACTTCGTTCAAGTCTTGAAAACTTGACCACTTGAAAATCTCGAGTGTGTTATTGATGACCTGGTAGTGAGCAGCTCGGTTATATTGAGCAATGATAACTGTATCTGCGGTATGTCACTTCATATTAATAATAACTGCGAAGGTTATTTATATTAATAATAACTGCAAAGTTACATCTTGCTATGCGTTGTACTGCACTTGCCACTGTTGTGAGTGTCCCTCTCCACGCTCATCAACACTTAGTTCCTTCTGCAAAAGTCGTGTCCCCCCCCCCACAGTACTGGGAGTGGTGTCCACCCACAGTATTGGGAGTGGTGTCCCCCCACAGTATTGGGAGTGGTGTCCCCCCACAGTATGGGAGTGGTGTCCCCCCACAGTACTGGGAGTGGTGTCCCCCCCACAGTATTGGGAGTGGTGTCCCCCCACAGTACTGGGAGTGGTGTCCACCCACAGTACTGGGAGTGGTGTCCCCCCACAGTACTGGGAGTGGTGTCCCCCACAGTACTGGGAGTGGTGTCCACCCACAGTACTGGGAGTGGTGTCCCCCCACATTACTGGGAATGGTGTCCCCCCACAGTACTGGGAATGGTGTCCACCCACAGTACTGAGAGTGCTGTCCACCCACAGTACTGAGAGTGGTGTCCACCCACAGTACTGAGAGTGCTGTCCACCCACAGTACTGAGAGTGGTGTCCACCCACAGTACTGAGAGTGCTGTCCACCCACAGTACTGAGAGTGCTGTCCACCCACAGTACTGAGAGTGGTGTCCACCCACAGTACTGAGAGTGGTGTCCCCCACAGTACTGAGAGTGCTGTCCACCCACAGTACTGAGAGTGGTGTCCACCCACAGTACTGAGAGTGGTGTCCACCCACAGTACTGAGAGTGCTGTCCACCCACAGTACTGAGAGTGCTGTCCACCCACAGTACTGAGAGTGCTGTCCACCCACATTACTGGGAATGGTGTCCCCCCACAGTACTGAGAGTGCTGTCCACCCACAGTACTGAGAGTGCTGTCCACCCACAGTACTGAGAGTGCTGTCCACCCACAGTACTGAGAGTGGTGTCACCCACAGTACTGAGAGTGGTGTCCCCCCACAGTACTGAGAGTGGTGTCACCCACAGTACTGAGAGTGGTGTCCCCCACAGTACTGAGAGTGGTGTCCCCCACAGTACTGGGAGTGGTGTCCCCCCCACAGTACTGGGAGTGGTGTCCACCCACAGTACTGAGAGTGGTGTCCCCCCCACACAGTACTGAGAGTGGTGTCCACCCAGTACTGAGAGTGGTGTCCACCCACAGTACTGGGAGTGGTGTCCACCCACAGTACTGGGAGTGGTGTCCCCCACAGTACTGAGAGTGGTGTCCCCCACAGTACTGAGAGTGGTGTCCCCCACAGTACTGAGAGTGGTGTCCCCCACACCACTGAAAGGGCTATATCAGCTATTAAAGAGAGGGAGCCAGTCGCAATAGATGCTACAGACGAGTTAAATGTTTGTTAAGAGACTTCTGAGAGCAGATAATAAAAGTGACGTGCCCGCCGGGAAAGTGTGTGTGGGGAATAATGGAGGTATATATGGCGAGGGATATATGTAGGTATATATGTATGGGATATATGGAGGTATATATGTAGGTATCTTCCAGGTTGAGTGCTGGAAACGGGCGACCCGTGTTTATACCTGCGATGTGTGGCTCATAAAAGGGGAAATTGTGCAATCAATACTGAGAGCAAGGTCGGTCAGGAGAAGACGGTGGCTGGTTGAAAGCGCCCCTTTACGGTCAACACGACAAGCACGGATGATGGAGCCGCCGCGACGGAGCGCCGGTGACGACTCGTCTAACGTTGGAGATCACGGTCTGGTTGACGACTCGTCTAACGTTGGGAGATCACGGTCTGGTTGACGACGGTCTAACGTTGGGAGATCACGGTCTGGTTGACGACTCGTCTAACGTTGGGAGATCACGGTCTGGTTGACGACTCGTCTAACGTTGGGAGATCACGGTCTGGTTGACGACTCGTCTAACGTTGGGAATCACGGTCTGGTTGACGACTCGTCTAACGTGGGAGATCACGGTCTGTTGACGACTCGTCTAACGTTGGGAGATCACGGTCTGTTGACGACTCGTCGTCTAACGTTGGGAGATCACGGTCTGGTTGACGACTCGTCTAACGTTGGGAGATCACGGTCTGGTTGACGACTCGTCTAACGTTGGGAGATCACGGTCTGGTTGACGACGGTCTAACGTTGGGAGATCACGGTCTGGTTGACGACTCGTCTAACGTTGGGAGATCACGGTCTGGTTGACGACTCGTCTAACGTTGGGAGATCACGGTCTGGTTGACGACTCGTCTAACGTTGGGAGATCACGGTCTGGTTGACGACTCGTCTAACGTTGGGAGATCACGGTCTGGTTGACGACTCGTCTAACGTTGGGAGATCACGGTCTGGTTGACGACTCGTCTAACGTTGGGAGATCACGGTCTGGTTGACGACTCGTCTAACGTTGGGAGATCACGGTCTGGTTGACGACTCGTCTAACGTTGGGAGATCACGGTCTGGTTGACGACGGTCTAACGTTGGGAGATCACGGTCTGGTTGACGACTCGTCTAACGTTGGGAGATCACGGTCTGGTTGACGACTCGTCTAACGTTGGGAGATCACGGTCTGGTTGACGACGGTCTAACGTTGGGAGATCACGGTCTGGTTGACGACGGTCTAACGTTGGGAGATCACGGTTTGGTTGACGACGGTCTAACGTTGGGAGATCACGGTCTGGTTGAAACGTGAAAAATCGAGAGTTAGAGCAGCGGTTTGAGAAGCGTGTGTTGACCAGACCACACACTAGAAGGTGAAGGGACGACGACGTTCCGGTCCGTCCTGGACCATTCTCAAGTCGATTTAGCCACGTTATTGTGACTCCCAACGTTACTTTAGCCACGTTATTGTGACTCATCGCCTGCATGTGTGTGTGTATTTACTATGTGTATCTGCAGAATCGAGCTATTAGCTCTTGGACCCCGCCTTTCTAACCAATCTATTTTCCACTGATTATATCTACTACATATATTTCTAACACGCACACACACACCACACACACACCCAGGAAGCAACCAGTAACAGTTGTTTAACTTCCAGATACCTATTTACTGCTAGTGAACAGGGGCATTAGGATGAAAGAAGCCCAGTTGTTTCCGGCTCGGCCGGGAATCGAACCCGGGCCCTTAGGACTACGATCCCCGAGCGCTGTCCACTCAGCCGCGAGGCCCCTGTGTGTATTCACCTAGTTGTGCTTACGGGGATTGAGCTCTGCTCTTTCGGCCCGCCTCTCAACTGTCAATTAATCAACTGTTACTAACTACTAACTTTTTTCACACACACACCTTCCAGGAAGCAGCCCATAACAGCTGTCTAACTCCCAGTTACCTATTTACTGCTAAGTAACGGGCATCAGGGTGAAAGAAACTCAGCCCAATTTTGTTTCCGCCGGCGCCGGGAATCGAACCCCGGATCACAGGACTACGTATCCAGCGTGCTGTTCAGTCAGCCGCCAGCGCCCCATATAATAGTGTGTGTGTGTGTGTGTGTGATTTTAAAGGAGCAGAGTAAGGTAAGGAAAAGGTGTAAGGATAGATGCGTTACACAAGAGCCAACACGGCGCAAGACTGAGAGCCCACCAAGATGCTGGAGGCGCGCTGAATGAACGGTCCACTGGCCAGGAGATGGCGTTAAGAATGGAGACAGGTGGAGAGGAAGGCCTTGCCAGGGAGAGTGTGGATAGCACGCCAGGGACGGCACGGGACGAGGCTCGGCAGAAGCCTCGTGCAGGAAGGGCAGGCAGGAAGGAATTATCAGGAAAAAGAGCCAAGCCATTACGACTATATAGCACTGAGAAGGGGTCAGGATAAGGATTTGTGATGGGGGACGGAGGTAAGGAATGGTGCCCAACCACTTGGACCGTCGGGGATTGAACGCCGACCTGCATGAAGCCAGACCGTCGCTCCAGATGTGAATGTGATGTATTGGTCAATTCGCGAGGAACAGTGAAGTGTGGCGTCCAGTACTGGTTGATACCTGGTTGATACCTGGTTGATGGGGTTCTGGGAGTTCTTCTACTCCACAAGCCCGGCCCGAGGCCAGGCTTGACTTGTGAGAGCTTGGTCCACTAGGCTGTTGCTTGGAGCGGCCCGCAGGCCCACATACCCACCACAGCCCGGAAGGGCAGTGTGGCATTATCAGCCACACTGATAATGCTCTCATACTCTACATAATATAAGAAATAAAGTGCCATTTCATATATTAATATTTAATATAAAAAAAAATCTTATCCTATTATTACTCAGTTATTTTATCCCCCCCCCCCCTCTTTCCCCCTGTTCCATGAAAGTAGAAACCAGGATAAAAATGATGCCCGTAAGTCGTCTCTTCCCGCTGTTGTGTTAGGCAAAGTGCATAACAGATTGCAAGTTCAACTCTGCAACAGTGCCACACACGAGCCGCAGACCTCGCCTCTATTATTCGTCATGAGTGAACAAGCCCCTAACTTACACTATTGCTTGCCTACCTCAATCCCTGTGGAATCTCCTTGTGTGTGTCGCAGGAGACACCTGTGTGTCTGTTGCGACACTGTGTGGCAATACCCATGTGTGTGTGTTGCGATACCTTTGGACACCGGCATGCCAAGTTACAGGTGTAGCAGAAACCTGCTTGCCAGGCCAACGGTCCCGACTAGTACACTCACACCACTGCTAGTACACCCAAACCACTACTAGTACACCCAAACCACTACTAGTACACCCAAACCACTGCTAGTACACCCAAACCATTGCTAGTACCCCAAACCATTGCTAGTACACCCAAACCACTGCTAGTACACCCAAACCACTGCTAGTACACCCAAACCACTGCTAGTACACCCAAATCACTGCTAGTACACTCAAACCACTGCTAGTACACCCAAATCACTGCTAGTACACTCAAACCACTGCTAGTACACCCAAACCATTGCTAGTACACCCAAACCACTGCTAGTACACCCAAACCACTGCTAGTACACCCAAACCACTGCTAGTACACCCAAACCACTGCTAGTACACTCAAACCACTGCTAGTACACCCAAACCACTGCTAGTACACCCAAACCACTGCTAGTTCACCCAAACCACTGCTCGTTCACCCAAACCACTGCTAGTACACTCAAACCACTGCTAGTTCACCCAAACCACTGCTAGTACACCCAAACCACTGCTAGTTCACCCAAACCACTGCTAGTACACCCAAACCACTGCTAGTACACCCAAACCACTGCTAGTACACCCAAACCACTGCTAGTACACCCAAACCACTGCTAGTACACCCAAACCACTGCTAGTACACCCAAACCACTGCTAGTACACCCAAACCACTGCTAGTACACCCAAACCACTGCTAGTACACCCAAACCACTTCTAGTACACCCAAACCACTGCTAGTACACCCAAACCACTGCTAGTACACTCAAAACCACTTCATACAGTACCTAAGAGCCATCCGCCTGTCATAATCGCTAATTCATACCGTCCCCATTTCAGTCTGAAAGATGAACAGATTGGCACGATAACATATTTCCAGTCAGGCAAAAGCAAACCTAATCATCCAAGAGGCTGTCCGAGCTCTTCAACATGTTCCAATCCCTCCCCGTCTATTCCAATCACCCAGAGCAACTTTGGACGCTCACCCAAACGTCGCCTCAACCCCTCACAACACCTGTACAAATAATTACCCAGCAAACTGTCTAAACTATTCCGTCGACCGTCCCATTCAACACCGTCTGGCCCACCGTCTATTGCCTCCCATTTAACAAAGGAATTCAGAAGCTTTGAGCTGTTGGCGCAGCCTACCCCCCGAGCCTGTAACATAGTCAAGCGCAGTTGAAGATAATCTAGCCAGATGAACCATCACGTAACTTAACCTAACTTATCCTAACTTAGCATGATGCAGGTAGGTAAGATCACCAGAACGTCTTAAGTAATGTCATCGGGCGAGCACAGAAAGGTTTTCTGTTTTTCGACTGCTCGGTGCAGTCGGCGTGCAATCCTGCTCCGTAATTCTGCAAACTGCACAGCCCCTGCACAGCCCCTGCACAGCCCCTGCACAGCCCCTGCACAACCCCTGCTCAGCCCTGCACAGCGGCTGGCAACTTTAACGAGCTTCATGCTTCGTCCAGAAAGCGACCAGCAGGGCGGACTGGGAAGAGACAACACACTTACTGTTCTTGGGAGGGAGGGAGTTATCAAGGGAAAAGTGCCAAACTATTGCGACTATATAGATAGCACTTGGAAGCGGATCAGGACAGGATTTGAGATGGGAGGGGGGAAAGAAATGGTGCCCAACCACTTGGACGGTCGGGGATTGAACGCTGATCTGCATGAAGCGAGACCGTCGCTCTCCCGTCCAGCCCAAGTGATTGGGTTGTTCTTGGGTCTCATACTGGAAATAATTTGAAGTACATATGCTTTCCTTAAACTCTCTTGACACCGTGACAAATAATAAAGTGTAGTACTTCAGGACACAAGGGGGGACCAGGACCTGGGGACACAAGGGGACCAGGACCTGGGGACACAAGGGGGACCAGGACCTGGGACACAAGGGGGGGCCAGGACCTGGGGACACAAGGGGGGACCAGGACCTGGGGACACAAGGGGGGACCAGGACCTGGGGACACAAGGGGGACCAGGACCTGGGGACACAAGGGGGGACCAGGACCTGGGGACACAAGGGGGGACCAGGACCTGGGGACACAAGGGGGGACCAGGACATGGGACACAAGGGGGACCAGGACTGGGGACACAAGGGGGGACCAGGACCTGGGGACACAAGGGGGGACCAGGACCTGGGGACACAAGGGGGGACCAGGACCTGGGGACACAAGGGGGACCAGGACCTGGGGACACAAGGGGGACCAGGACCTGGGGACACAAGGGGGACCAGGACCTGGGGACACAAGGGGGGACCAGGACCTGGGGACACAGGGGGGGACCAGGACCTGGGGACACAAGGGGGGACCAGGACCTGGGGACACAAGGGGGGACCAGGACTGGGACAAGGGGACCAGGACCTGGGGACACAAGGGGGACCAGGACCTGGGGACACAAGGGGGGACAGGACCTGGGGACCAAGGGGGACCAGGACCTGGGACACAAGGGGGGACCAGGACCTGGGGACACAAGGGGGACCAGGACCTGGGGACACAAGGGGGACCAGGACCTGGGGACACAAGGGGGAGACCAGGACCTGGGGACACAAGGGGGACCAGGACCTGGGGACACAAGGGGGAGACCAGGACCTGGGGACACAAGGGGGACCAGGACCTGGGGACACAAGGGGGGACAGGACCTGGGGACCAAGGGGACCAGGACCTGGGGACACAAGGGGGACCAGGACGTGGGGACACAAGGGGGACAGGACCTGGGGAACAAGGGGGACCAGGACCTGGGGGACACAAGGGGGAGACCAGGACCTGGGGACACAAGGGGGAGACCAGGACCTGGGGACACAAGGGGAGACCAGGACCTGGGGACAAGAGGAACAGGACCTGGGGACACAAGGGGGACCAGGACCTGGGGACACAAGGGGGACCAGGACCTGGGGACACAAGGGGGACCAGGACCTGGGGACACAAGGGGGACCAGGACCTGGGGACACAAGGGGGGACCAGGACGTGGGGACACAAGGGGACCAGGACCTGGGGACACAGGGGGGACCAGGACTGAGGACACAAGGGGGACCAGGACCTGGGGACACAAGGGGGGACCAGGACGTGGGGACACAAGGGGGACCAGGACCTGGGGACACAAGGGGGACCAGGACTGGGGACACAAGGGGGGACCAGGACCTGAGGACACAAGGGGGACCAGGACCTGAGGACACAAGGGGGACCAGGACCTGGGGACACAAGGGGGGACCAGGACCTGAGGACACAAGGGGGACCAGGACCTGGGGACAAAAGGGGGACAGGACCTGAGGACACAAGGGGGACCAGGACCTGGGGACACAAGGGGACCAGGACCTGGGACACAAGGGGGACCAGGACTGGGGACACAAGGGGGACCAGGACCTGGGGACACAAGGGGGACCAGGACGTGGGGACACAAGGGGGACCAGGACCTGGGGACACAAGGTATGCCTGTGGGATATTCGAGGAACAAGAGGCTAGAGAGCCTAGACCAGAGGCCTCGTGGAGGACGATGATGGAGACTGGGAGGCGGCGATGGAGACTCCTGGAGGGCAGAGGATAAGCTATCAAGACAAATGAGACAGAGAGAGTGAGGATACTGACCTGGGACGCCGTAGGGTGGCGTAGCAGCATCTCCTGCAGGAGTCGGGAGTCCATATCCGACGCGGGCGACGGGAAGCTGTTTCGGAAACTGGGGAGCACGGTGGGCGGTCGCGGGGCTCGACTCCGTCCTTGAACCGTGGTGGTGGTGGTGCTGATGGAGCCCTTGCTGACGAGGTCACTGCAGCACCCGGGTGAGGCTCATGGCCTGGCCCTTGGTGGTGCCTGGTGAGTCATGGTGATCCACGGTGACTCTCGCCACCGGCAGGACCACCAGGCAACGACAAGCGCACCACGATGGTTTCTGCTTCACTGCTGACCCCTCGCGCTCGCTCACATTCTCACACTCACCACTCCACACAGCTTACAAGAATCAATATATTTCTGTATATAATTCTTGAATGCAGAAAACCAGGCTATTGCCTGCTCAAATTACACGAAAACCTTCAGCTGAAAGGAAGCCAGGTACTTGACTGTTATTCTTCGCTTTCATCGCGGGCTCTGCAACTGGACGCTGCAGCAGATGCAAATACCTGAGACCTCGTTTTTGAAGTCTTCCACTAAGTGCACTCGGCTGATTCTATTAAGGCCACTTGTACGTCTGTGTGCTGCTGTAGTCCGTCAGTGAAGGAATGTTGGGTCCACCCCGAGGCCGCAGTCACGGTGCTGGACGGACACGTTTCACCTGCGTTATGATTTGTCGACATCGTGATGACGAGAGACGGGCGGGCGACCTGTCTCGCTGGACGGAGAGGTTGCTTCACTTGGTAAAGCTTCTGTCTTCTGTGACAGTCAATAAGTTCACTGATACTAAGTTTGGTCAAATTCACACTAAGACTAAATATTCTTCTGATTCAGGCAGTTTTAGGACCGGTATTTGAAATCGATTATCTTGGGAGAGCGTAGTTGGCTCCGGCCTCTCTTGGCCAGGCCGAGAGTGTGTGTGTGAGTGTGTGAGTGAGTGTGTGTGTGTGTTGTGTGTGTGTGTGTGTGTGTGTGTGTGTGTGGTGTGGTGTGTGTGTGTGTGTGTGTGTGTGTGTGTGTGTGTGTCTGTGTGTGTGTGTGTCACGCCACACACACGCTACTTGAGCAATTCATTCAGGATTCATGGAATTTACGGAGGATTGCGGAATTACGGAATCCTCACGGAGGATTAGGGAGTCACCGATGTCCTTTCAGCTGGACTTAATTAAACACCTTTCTCGTTGCCTTCAATCGTCACACACGAAAAAAAAACATATTAGTTTCCCCGCAGATATAGACAAATGTACTGATACTAATCACTGGAAGGACAGACGTTGGAGCCCTCAGTAACGTTTAAGTGAAACACGAGAGCCGCCAGGGTGCAAGTGCAGCCACCTACACCCATGTACACACGGTGGGTGGGTCGTCTCCACTCATCTGACAGCACCCAGACAAAGCCACGAGGGGTCATTGTGGCCTGTCACCCTCCATATACACTCACACAGTGCTATACTAGCCAGTGTGGGCACCACTTGTCGGAAACTCCCCATTTGTCACCCATGACCCCTCTACCCTCACTACCACTCACGATACACCCTCAGTTTCAAGGGTTTAACTGCGAGCTGATATCGCAATTAATCTTCAGACGGTAATTTAATGATTGTAATTAAGGTGCAGTTCACAATGCACCCAAACTTGGCCGTCCAGGTAAGAGTGTCTTGGCGAGGGGTAGGGTGGTAGGGGGGGGGGGGGTGTTGCGTAATACGTGCAACAGGTGTGTGGATGAGATGGGATCACTTGTGGGGGGGGGGGGGTAGGTGGCAGGGGTCGCTCCCAGGGACGGAGAAGGGGGGGGGGGTTCACACCACCGTCACCAGGACCACGTGTTGCCCCATCACCACTCCTCTCATCCCACACACACACACAGCCCTTCCTCACCACAACCGCTCTGCGACTCCCGCTACTGCTGCTTATTACTGCTGTAGCTCCTCCTGCTGGGGGTGTGGCCGGTCTCTCTCTCTCTCTCGAGAGAGAGGAAGCAGAGCCACGCTGGTGGCCGAACCCTGTGGGCGGGGGCGGGAGCAGAGGGGGAGGGAGAGTGACAGACAGCCACCTGGGGGTCTGCTGCAGGGGTAGTGGGGGCGCAGGTGAGGGCAGGGAGCAGCAGCAGCAGCAGCCCCAGCGGTGGTGCTCCTCGTGCGTCCTCCCGCACAGGAATGATGAGGCCCTGCTCGCTCACCACACACACACACACACACACACATACACACACACGCACACACACACACACACACACACACACGCACACAAACGCACACACGCGCGCACACGCACACACACACTCGCACATCATCTGCAATCGATCACGCTTCCCAACTCCGACCTGACCCGAATTACCTCTTGCTAGTCTTGGTTAACTTGCTGTGACCGGCACCTAAAGTGACCTACCTATCTGTAGTGACCTGACCCGGCCACATGTGAACCATAAACCCCTGCCCCTAACCCTCAACCACTCCTCCTACCCCCCCCCCCCACCTGTCCACCACCTAACCTGCAGACCTGATATTTCCTTACACCTCGAATGCTAGAGGCGGGGCTAGGGGGCAGAGCTCGTCCCTACAAGCATATCTAGGGGAGTACATACACAGATATCATACCGAGCCTGCCCTCTAGGGGCCCCTGATAGCTAAGTGGACAGTGCTCGAGATTCGTAGCCCTAATGGTCCGGGTTTGATTCCCAGCGGCGGAAACAAATAGGCAGAGTTTCTTTCACCCTGATGTACCTGTTCACCTAGCAGTAAATAGGTACCTGGGAGTCAGACAGCTGCTACGGGCTGCTTCCTGGGTGTGTGTGTGTGTGAATCCTGGAGTATGCAGCTCCGACATGTCCGTATCTCGTTAAGCACAAGACTTACTTGGAGAAGATTCGAAGTTTGTCACCAGAGTAGTACCTGAGTTGAGGAGTATGAACTACGAGGAGACTACGGGAACTGAACCTCACGTAGCTGGAAGAAAGAAGAGCTAGAGGGGGGGGACATGATCACCAATACAAGATTCTCAGAGGAATTGATAGGGTAGATGAAGACAATATTTAACGCTGGGGACACCTGCGCCTTTATTTAACACGGGGCACACAAATAAGGGGACACAGGTGGAAACTGAGTATCCCGATGAGCCATAGAGATATTAGAAATAACTTCATTGTTAGG
>WNGS01113158.1:6809569-6843887 GCA_020271785.1 Procambarus virginalis | reverse complement strand
TGTCCCCCCAACCCCCCTGGGGCCACACAAGTGTCCCCCCCACCCCCCTGGGGCCACACAAGAGGAGTCCCCCCAACCCCCCTGGGGCCACACAAGGTGTCCCCCCCAACCCCCCTGGGGCCACACAAGGTCCCCCCACCCCCCTGGGGCCACACCATCACCTCTCCACAACCCTATAATCAAATTAGTCCACTATTCAACCGCCAGCGTCCTCCAGCAAGGAGTCTCTCTAGTTACTTTACATCCTTGCCTCTCCTGCCCGGGGAAGGTGAGCGCGCGCGACTTGCGCCCGTAGACAACGACGCCGGAGGGACGGGTGTCGCTGGCGCCCAGAGATGTGGCCTCCGCCCTCTTACCCAGACGACACGCGCCATCGCCGACCTATTCAAGAAGCACTGGAATCCAACCCTAAATGACTGGAATGAATTACCGTATCTGTGTGAGCGGACGCCGGCACGCAGACTCCAACCCTTCTTGTAGAGGGGTCGCCCTTCCCTCACATCCCTGACCCCCCTTGCCCTCCTTCCCTCTGTTCTACCCTTACACCACCCGCCTCCCTAACTCCTGCCTCTCTTGCCTTGTATTCCCCTCTCGTGTACCTACAGTACCAGTACTCTTGTAGAGAACTACCTACACTACCAGTACACGTGTAGAGAACTACCTACACTACCAGTACTCTTGTAGAGAACTACCTACACTACCAGTACACGTGTAGAGAACTACCTACACTACCTGTACACGTGTAGAGAACTACCTACACTACCAGTACACGTGTAGAGAACTACCTAGATTACCAGTACACGTGTAGAGAACTACCTAGATTACCAGTACACGTGTAGAGAACTACCTACACTACCAGTACACGTGTAGAGAACTACCTACACTACCAGTACACGTGTAGAGAACTACCTACACTACCAGTACACGTGTAGAGAACTACCTACACTACCAGTACACGTGTAGAGAACTACCTACACTACCAGTACACGTGTAGAGAACTACCTACACTACCAGTACACGTGTAGAGAACTACCTACACTACCAGTACACGTGTAGAGAACTACCTACACTACCAGTACACGTGTAGAGAACTACCTACACTACCAGTACACGTGTAGAGAACTACCTACACTACCAGTACACGTGTAGAGAACTACCTACACTACATCTGCACATTTAATCAATAGATAAAAAGTGCACCAAAACCCGCCCTGGCGTGGGCAGCTACCCACGCCAGCGTTGGTTGTCAATGTATACCTGGTTGATGGGTTGTTGTTGTTGTTGTTAAAGATTCGCTACCTGGAACAAAGTTCCAAGTAGCACGGGCTATGGTACTTTGTTCCAGGTAGCGAATCTTTAACAACAACAACAACAACCCATCAACCAGATATACATTGACAACCCGCCCTGGCGTGGGTAGCTGCCCACGCCAGGGCGGGTTTTGGTGCATTTTTTTATCTATTGATTAAATGTGAGGTTGATGGGGTTCTGGGAGTTTTTCTACTCCCCAAGCCCGGCCCGAGGCCAGGCTTGACTTGTGACAGTTTGGTCCACCAGGCTGTTGCTTGGAGCGGCCCGCAGGCCCACATACCCACCACAGCCCGGTTGGTCCGGTACTCCTTGGAGAAAATTATCTAGTTTCCTCTTGAAGATGTCCACGGTTGTTCCGGCAATATTTCTTATGCTCGCTGGGAGGATGTTGAACAACCGTGGACCTCTGATGTTTATACAGTGTTCTCTAATTGTGCCTATGGCACCTCTGCTCTTCACTGGTTCTATTCTGCATTTTCTTCCATATCGTTCACTCCAGTACGTTGTTATTTTACTGTGTAGATTTGGGACCTGGCCCTCCAGTTTTTTCATGTGTATATTATTTGATATCTCTCTCGTCTCCTTTCTAGTGAGTACATTTTGAGAGCTTTGAGACGATCTCAATAATTTATGTGTTTTATCGCGTCTATGTGTGCCGTATATGTTCTCTGTATTCCCTCTATTTCAGCAATCTCTCCTGCTCTGAAGGGGGAAGTGAGTACTGAGCAGTACTCAAGACGGGACAGCTCAAGTGATTTGTATTGTACAACCATTGTGATGGGATCCCAGGACTTGAAATTTCTCGTAATCCATCCTATAATTTTTCTGGCTGAGGCAATATTTGCTTGGTTATGTTACCCGGATGTTAGGTCGTCGGACATCATTATTCCCAGATTTTTTACATGCTGCTTTCCTACTATGGGGAAATCTGATTGTGTTTTGTTCCCTGTATTATGTTTAATGTCCTCATTTTTACCGTACCTGAGTACCTGGAATTTATCACTGTTAAACATCATGTTATTTTCTTCCACTCAGTCGAAAACTTTGAAAAACTACGAGCAGATATTATTAATGTCTTCAGCACAGGCAAATTTCATGCTGATTTTTGTGTCATCTGCAAAAGATGATACGAAGCTGTGACTTGTATTTGATATATCTGACATGAGAATAAGGAAAAGCAGTGGTGCAAGGACTGTACCTTGAGGTACAGAACTTTTAACTGCGCTAGGACTTTTTATATGGTTGACTGATACTCTTTGTGTTCTGTTCGACAGGACATTAAGTATCCAGCGTCCTACTTTACCAGTTATTCTCACTGACCTCATTTTGTGTGCTATCACTCCATGGTCACATTTATCAAATGACTTTGCGAAGTCCGTGTATAACACATCAGCTTTCTGTCTTTCTTCCAATGCCTCATTGATTCTGTAATAGTGGTCAAGTAGCTGTGAGAGGCACGATCTTCCCGCTCTAAATCCACGTTGGCCTGGGTTGTGAAGGACATTGGTCTCCATGAAACTGGTGACCTGACTCCTGATCACTCTCTCAAACACTTTTATTATGTGGAACGTTAGTGCAACTGGTCTATAATTCTTTGCCAATGCTCTGCTCCCTCCCTTGTGTAGAGGAGCTATGTCTGCTGCTTTAAACGCATCTGGTATCTCCCCCGTGTCCAAGCTCTTCCTCCACACTATACTGAATGCCTGTGCTACTGGCACTCTTCATTTCTTTATAAATATTGAATTCCACGAGTATGGACCCGGAGCTGAGTACATGGACATGTTGTCAATTTCTCTTTCAGAATCTGCCACGCTCGTGTTGATATCAGTTATATTTACAGGGGTTTGGATATCACGCATAAGTTGTCCGGATCTTCCACTTTCATGCTGTTTATTGGGAGTGCTAAACATGTCGTCATACTGCTTTTTTTAAGATTTCACTAAATCCTTAAGTAATGTGTAATCCTAAAGTAATCCTAACGTAATGTAATATGCTCTCCCTCCCTGCCACTCTGCCTCCCTCCCTCCCTGCCTGCCAAACGGCTTACGACTGTGTATTCTGTAGCAGACTTCTTCAGCCTCTGCCAGCACGTCTGAGTGGTCAGGAAGCTGCTGAAGATGAAATATATCAAGCCAACCCCCAACTTTCTTCATGGCGCGGAGAAACACTTGAGGATAATCCCGCCCTGGCACATCACAAGCCACTTACAAGCCACTGAGGCACTCTTATCCAAGTCGCCTTTGCAGTTAGCATCGCAAAAGTGAAGATTGTCCGAAGAGCCAATCAAGACGCTCCAACTGTTCCGTTACCCCCCACTACACCGGAGGTAGCAAAGGCCAGATCTGGGATCACACCCGTCTCCACTTATAACGAGGCCCCTTTCATAAATGAAGGGTGTCTGGAGGAGTCTCCCCTTCAATAGAGTGGAAAGACTGGCTCTTGTTTTCTTTCTGATCGAGTCCTCCTGAACACAACTTAGACCCCCCCCCCCAGGGTGTAAGACGTTGCTTCTGGAGATGCTGCGGGGGGGGGGGGAGGATGAATTCTCAGAAAACTCAGCACGCAGCCTCCGTAATCTCTTTGACGCCCTCCGCGCTTCTCAGAACCCCTGCGCACCAAGCTAATGTGGAAAATGTAAACAATTGAAGCCAAGTAAGACTCCAGGACCCAGATTCACGAACCAGCTACGCAAGTATTTACGAACGTGTACATCTTTCCTCAATCTTTGACGGCGTCGGTTACATTTATTAAAGAGTTTACAAGCATAAAAACTCCCAATCAACCGTTGTTATTGTTATAACAGCCTCCTGGTGCTTCGGAGCTCATTAACCGTTTAATAATTGTTAACAAAGCCGCCAAAGATTGAGGAAAGATGTACAGGTCGTAAGTGCTTGCGCAACTGCTTCGTGAATCTGGCCCCAGGGGAACAAGTCAAACCGTTACCTCCCCCCGTCCTCCCTAATGTCGCATTTAGACGTACACTTTACCTAAGACCAAAAACTGTCGTACTAGAAAATGGTAGCAGCTCGCGGAAATTTACACACTGTCCGTTTTCTGTTTGGGTCCGCTGGTAGGTTAGGATAAGGGCACTTTAGTACGACAGTTTCTTGACGTTGGGGAACCTTAGAAGGACCTCCCCGTGGTGCTCTCAACACAACCCGGAGCACATTACTCGGAAAATATCATATACCTGCGTACATACGCTCACACATACACACACACACACACACACACCACACACACACACACACACACACACCACACACCACACACACACACACACACACACACACACATATACACAGACGCTCTCATATACAAATAACACTGAATAATCGAGCAGGTTCCAGTACCTGGCCTAAGGTCTCCCGCAAGGTTAGACCGAGGGTCGGGGTGCCAAAATGACTGACGAGTCACGAACTCTGACAAGATCTCCAACAGCTCACAGAACTACAGTTCACTACAGAATTTGATTTATCAACGTACGTACTCATTGATTGGCGTTGGGCTAAAGATTTACTTAGTGACCAACTAACAAGTCTACTTTGATCCACAGCTCTCCCCCCCTCTCTGCCACCCCCCTCTCCCCTCAACAACCTTCTCTGTGTGTGGAGGTGGGGGGGGGGGGGGGGGCTGGTGACCACCCCAGCCACACCTCACACCAGTGTGGCTTTTGCCAGGCATCAAAGGCAGGTCTGGCCCCCCGCGAGTCACCAATTGCCTCACTACAACCTTGGGTTCTTCCTCGCCGCTGTGGTCTCGACACTGCCACACTCTTGACGGGCGTCGTATTAGGGTGTACCCTCAAACTCCCCCACCCCCCCCCTTACCTCACCCCTCACCTCTCCCCTCCCTCCCCCTCACATCTCCCCTCCCTCCCCTCCCTCCTATCACCTCTCTCAACCACAGTTATTACGGAGTCGGGAGAACTCTAAATGGCTCGCGCAGCACTTTTATGAAGACAGTCTAAGTAGAGAAATTACTGTCAACTGGCCTGATGATTTCTCCACTGACATAACCCCCCCCCCACACACAACCTCACCAGGGGGGAAGACAGTGCAACACAAGGAGCAGTATGGCCACAACTCCTAGCCTCCAACACCAACAAACCAGCCAATCTTCACTACATACAGCCTCTCTCCCTCCTGTAATACAAGATGCAGAATCCCCTGCCTCCGAGCCCCTTTCCCAGCCTACAAACCTCACCCCTTCCCTACCCTACTGTGTAGGCTCTCACAAGCTCTATGAATGTAATTTAACGTTGCATTTCGCAGTGAGGTTGGTGTATATAGTGATATCATCTTCATAGCAAATAGTGTTTTGTTAGGACTACACACGTGGCCATACATTATACAATGCTAACCCATAATATATATACAGTTTCACGTATCTTACTGAGAGCCCGCTCCTGTGCCAGCTAAATTACGGGCTCACCATAGCCCGTGCTACTTGGAACTTGTTCCGTGTACCTGAATCTATAACAACATCTTACAGAGAGAGAGAGAGAGGTGGGGGGTGGGGGGGCTGGAGAGCTGCTACAGCCTACAGTACCCGCCACGGCGGCAGCAACCGCTCCACGTTCTCATCTTCGCATACCTTACGCACTCCAAAGATTTTAATATCAGTGACTGTTCTTTGAATCCATCTTGACTCACTAGTTCCACTACCCGTGTGGTCTAACAGGTCAGCTGAAACAATGCTACTTTAAGTATTGCCCTAAATACTAGGTATATTTAGTTCTTTCCGCATATTGAGAACGTTGGTGGTTATTGGACAGCCAAGTATAATTCTCAGGGCTTTATGTTGCATCTTTCCAGTGTAGCAATACTTCTGTCATGATGTAGGACTAAGGCGGGTGCATGATAGTCCATCAGTGCAACCCGTCCTCCAAATAGCACGTCGCATTTTGACGTAAACATTACTAAGGCCAAAAACTGTCAAACTGAAATGGTAGCGGCTTGTGATATTGATATAATCCGTTTTCTGTTCGTGAGAAACAGAAAAGGGACTTACTACAGTGCCCTAACCTAACCAACTTAGGATTGGTTAGGTTAGGGCACGGCAGTAAGGCAGTTCTCGACGTTGGAATGCTGGCGAGGACGGGCTGATGGGAGACCTTATATATATGCAAAGTACATCATTTTTGCTATTCTAAAATTACCACCGTGTTGAGGGCTGAACGCCACTACAGTTCTGAGAGCCTTGAGTCTGTCTTTACATTATGTCATTTTTTGTAACTGGAGTTAAGGTGCAAAGGTTTAAAGTTCCGAGGAATTTGAAAAAGGAGACATTTTATTGGTAGGTCATTAACCTTCAATGTTTGTGGTACACTTTTGAGATTATAAAATTTTCTGTTAAATACCTTCGTTTTTATGCATTGATTACAAGACCAAGGCTCTCACAAGCTCTATGAATGTAATTTAATTTAACGTTGCATTTCGCAGTGAGGTTGGTGTATATAGTGATATCATCTTCATAGCAAATAGTGTTTTGTTAGGACTTGATGAGATTGACTTTATTAAGGCAATAACTTGTACACTGAACAAGGTAGGCCTTAATACTCCTCCTTGAGGGTGTACTATGACCAACCCGTCCCCCCTTGAACACTACATCGCATTTTGACGTATAAAAATCCTTAGGCATAAAACGTATTTACTAAATATCACAGCGGCTCGCACAATTGACGTCGTCCCGTTTTCTATTCGTGGGTCCTCGGTTACGTTAGGTTACGTTAGACTAGGCTAGGCTAGGCTAGGTTCGGGCAATATAGTCCATCAGTTTAGTGACTGTGAACGTTCGAGACTATGGGCTGGCCTAGTTGCATTACTGTACCAAACTTTCTATTGGTAAGATAATCTTGTGTTTATTGTAACATCTGAAGAGTCTAACTACTTCATACAGAGTAACTTCCCAGTTGGTAGTGTCAAAGGCATTTGTCAAATCAAGAACTGTTGTGTATTTGTGCCTTGCACCTCCAGGCAGAGTGACAAAGGGTGTGATACAGTTGTACACACTTTCACCATGGGTGAAACCCTTGATATCAGGTGACATACCCTCTTTAATCCCATATATGTTGATCACCCTTTGAAAAGTAAGTAATTACCAAAAGAAGGCAACAAGCCGGGGAGATCGCGTGGCCACCAGTCTCGCTCTACATCCACAAGGCGCTAAGTATCACTCGAGATGCCAACACCACACACAGGACACATAAAGCGAGTGATATCAAAAAGTATCGATTCCCCCGAGGACAAATCACCCCAGAGGGACATTAGGAAAGGGAGACATACCATCATCCGGACAATTTCTCGATCGTTTACACAGACGCCAGTGGTCAGCGAGATGGGGGAAGGGAAGGTGGCCAGGTTCTGGGTACTGTTAGAGTGAGACCGCTGGCCCATCACCGTGTCCCCGTAACATAACTGGCATCGAACAACTCTTAATCTAGATTAGCGGCTACCGATGTGTCGGGAGGTACTCGCGAGAGCAGAGACCGTGTCGGCGAGTACTGGCAAGAGCAGAGACCTTGTCACCAGGTACTGAACAAGAGCAGAGACCGTGTCACCAGGTACTGTAAGAGCAGACCGTGTCACCAGGTACTGTAAGAGCAGAGACGTGTCACCAGGTACTGGCAAGAGCAGAGACCGTGTCACCAGGTACTGGCAAGAGCAGAGACCGTGTCACAAGGTACTGGCAGAGCAGAGACCGTGTCACCGATACTGGCAAGAGGCAGAGACCGTTCACCAGATACTGGTAAGAGCAGAGACCGTGTCACCAGATACTGGCAAGAGCAGAGACCGTGTCATACAGGTACTGACAAGAGCAGACCGTGTCATACAAGCACCAGAGAAGAAAAAAACACAGTGTGTCATATGCCACACAACACTCGTCGAGAGGCAGCAGCCAACCCGACAACCGTCACTCCCGCCCTAATAACACCTTCCCATTTTCTGTCGCCGACGCCCCATTTTATGTCACCAAATCCAATTAAAACTACTCATTGTCCTGCACCTACATAAATTCCTACACCAATTTTCTACGTAGAGTAAGAAATGAAGGGCAGAACAAAGCCGCTCGAGGCAGGCAACCCGATCCCTCACAACTTAGGGATCTTAATGAGTCCTTCCCAAGACAGTCAAAATACCTCTTGTGAAAATAATGGAGTGTGCGCGCTAGTCAATACAAGATAGATAAAACACACTAAATGTTCTCTTCATTTTTGTTAAGAACGATGCTATAAGGGTATGGACAAGGAGGAAGGGGGGGGGGGTTAAGAGGGATGGGGCGAAGCTGGATAGTGTGGGTTGGGGAGCGGCTGGATAGTGTGGGTGGGGAGCAGGCGGGATAGTGTGGTGTGTGGGGCAGGCTGGATAGTGTGGTGTGGGAGCAGGCTGGATAGTGTGGTGTGGGGAGCAGGCTGGATAGTGTGGTGTGGGGAGCAGGCTGGATAGTGTGGTGTGGGGAGCAGGCTGGATAGTGTGGTGTGGGGAGCAGGCTGGATAGTGTGGTGTGGGGAGCAGGCTGGATAGTGTGGTGTGGGGAGCAGGCTGGATAGTGTGGTGTGGGGAGCAGGCTGGATAGTGTGGTGTGGGGAGCAGGCTGGATAGTGTGGTGTGGGAGCAGGCTGGATAGTGTGGTGTGGGGAGCAGGCTGGATAGTGTGGTGTGGGGAGCAGGCTGGATAGTGTGGGTGTGGGGTGTGAGTTTGGATAGTGTGGTGTGGGTGTGAAGCTGGATAGTGTGGTGTTGGTGTGAAGCTGGATAGTGTGGTGTGGGTGTGAAGCTGGATAGTGTGGTGTGGGTGTGAAGCTGGATAGTGTGTTGTGGGTGTGAAGCTGGGATAGTGTGTGTGTGGGTGTGAAGCTGGATAGTGTGTGCGTGGGTGTGAATCTGGATAGTGTGTGTGTGGGTGTGAAGCTGGATAGTGTGGTGTGGGTGTGAAGCTGAATAGCGTGGTGTGGGTGTGAAGCTGGATAGTGTGGTGTGGGTGTAAAGCTGGATAGTGTGGTGTGGTGTGAAGCTGGATAGTGTGTGGGTGGGTTGAAGCTGGATAGTGTGGTGTGGGGGTGAAGCTGGATAGTGTGTTGTTGGTGTGGAACTGGATAGCGTGTGTGTGGGTGTGAAGCTGGATAGTGTGTGTGTGGTGTGAAGCTGGATAGTGTAGTGTGGGTGTGAAGCTGGATAGTGTGTGTGTGTGGTTGAAGCTGGATAGTGTAGTGTGGGGTGTGAAGCTGGATAGTGTGTGTGTGGGTGTGAAGCTGGATAGTGTGTTGTGGGTGTGAAGCTGGATAGTGTGTGTGTGGGGGTGTGAAGCTGGATAGTGTGGTGTGGGTGTGAAGCTGGATAGTGTGGTGTGGGTGTGAAGCTGGATAGTGTAGTGTGGGTGTGAACCCGGATAGTGGGTGTGGGTGTGAAGCTGGATAGCGTGGTCGTGTGAGGGCGAAGCTGGCTAGTTTGGTGTAGGATGGAATGAAGTGTGTCCTGAGATGGGGTGAAGCTGGATGATAATGGGGAGGAATCATGGGGGTTCCAATAATTTAGGTGCTACCCGGAATCTCTGTAGAGTGAGTATGGTCTCTGGTTATCTTATCCTTCAGTTCTCGCGTTCGCGCCGTGAACGCAGAGCGCTGCTTGGTGCGCCGCGTTCACAAGTGATTTGAAGAGCCGTTTTCGAGGTTCTCATGCTTGGGCCCTCACGTTCTCGTGGCTAAGTTTGCTTTACTATGCTCAGTAAATGTTCGGTCGATCGATAGTATACATCGTCCCACGCACCAACCACACAGGGGGCGTCGTCCCACGCACCAACCACACAGGGGGCGTCGTCCCACGCACCAACCACACAGGGGACGTCGTCCCACGCACCAACCACACAGGGGACGTCGTCCCACGCACCAACCACACAGGGGGCGTCGTCCCACCACCAACCACACAGGGGCGTCGTCCCACGCACCAACCACACAGGGGACGTCGTCCCACGCACCAACACACAGGGGACGTCGTCCCACGCACCAACCCACAGGGGACGTCGTCCCACGCACCAACCACACAGGGGGCGTCGTCCCACGCACCAACCACACACGGGGCGTCGTCCACGCACCAACCACAACAGGGGGCGTCGTCCCACGCACCAACCACACAGGGGCGTCGTCCCACGCACCAACCACACAGGGGACGTCGTCCATACCTGGTTGATACCTGGTTGATGGGGTTCTGGGAGTTCTTCTACTCCCCAAGCCCGGCCCGAGGCCAGGCTCGACTTGTGAGAGTTTGGTCCACCAGGCTGTTGCTTGGAGCGGCCCGCAGGCCACATACCCACCACAGCCCGGCTGATCCGGAACTTCTCTTAGAAAACAGTCCAGTTTTCTCTTGAAGATGTCCACGGTTGTTCCGGCAATATTTCTTATAGTCGCTGGGAGGACGTTGAACAACCGCGGACCTCTGATGTTTATACAGTGTCTCTGATTGTGCCTATGGCACCTCTGCTCTTCACTGGTTCAATCTTGCATTTTCTTCCATATCGTTCACTCCAGTACGTTGTTATTTTACTGTGTAGATTTGGGACCTGGCCCTCCAGTATTTTCCATGTGTATATTATTTGGTATCTCTCTCGTCTCCTTTCTAGAGAGTACATTTGGAGAGCTTTGAGACGATCCCAATAATTTAGGTGTTTTATCTCGTCTATGCGTGCCGTATATGTTCTCTGTATTCCCTCTATTTCAGCAATCTCTCCTGCTCTGAAGGGGGAAGTGAGTACTGAGCAGTACTCGAGACGGGACAACACAAGTGACTTGAAGAGTACAACCATTGTGATGGGATCCCTGGATTTGAAAGTTCTCGTAATCCATCCGATCATTTTTCTGGCTGACGCAATATTTGGTTATGCTCCCTAAACGTTAGATCGTCGGACATCATTATTCCCAAATCCTTGACATGCTGTTTTTCTACTATGGGAAGATTCGATTGTGTTTTGTACCCTGTATTATGTTTCAGATCCTCATTTTTGCCGTACCTGAGTACCTGAAATTTATCACTGTTAAACATCATGTTATTTTCTGCTGCCCAATCGAAAACTTTGTTGACATCTGCTTGTAGTTTTTCAATGTCTTCAGCAGAGGTAATTTTCATGCTGATTTTTGTGTCATCTGCAAAGGACGACACGAAGTTGTGACGTGTATTTTTGTCTATATCAGATATGAGAATAAGGAACAGTAGCGGTGCAAGGACTGTACCTTGAGGTACAGAGCTTTTAACATCGCTTGGACTCGATTTTATCTGATTGACTGTTACTCTTTGTGTTCTGTTCGACAGGAAATTGAGTATCCAGCGTCCTACTTTTCCAGTTATTCCCATTGACCTCATTTTGTGAGCTATCACCCCATGGTCACATTTGTCGAACGCCTTTGCAAAGTCTGTGTATACAACATCTGCATTTTGCTTTTCTTCTAGGGCTTCTGTGATTTTGTCATAGTGGTTGAGTAACTGTGACAGACAGGATCTTCCCGCTCTAAATCCATGTTGTCCTGGGTTGTGCAATTCATTGTTTTCCATAAAACTAGAAATTTGATTCCTAATCACTCTTTCAAACACTTTTATTATGTGTGATGTTAGTGCAACTGGCCTATAATTTTTTGCCAAGGCTTTACTCCCCCCCTTGTGCAACGGAGCTATATCTGCAGATTTAAGTGCTGCTGGTATCTCCCCTGTATCCAGGCTCTTTCTCCATATTACGCTGAGTGCTCTCGCTACTGGTACTTTACATTTCTTTATGAATATTGAATTCCATGAGTCAGGCCCAGGAGCTGAGTGCATAGGCATATTGTCAATTTCTCTTTCAAAGTCTTCCGAGTTTGTGGTAATATCCGTTATATTATCTGCAGCTTGAATGTCATTCATAAAGAAGCTGTCTGGGTCATCAACTTTCATGTTGTTTATTGGTGTGCTAAACATAGCCTCATACTGGCTTCTTAGAATTTCACTAATCTCTTTGTTGTCCTCTGTGTACGTACCTTCATTTGTAATTAACGGTCCAATACTGGTCGAGGTTTTGGATTTTGATTTTGCGTATGTGAAAAAATATTTCGGATTTTTCCTTATCTCTTGTATAGCTTTCTGTTCCAATTCCATTTCCTCAGACTCATATGATCGCTTCAACGTTTGTTCTATTTCTTCGATCTCCCTGCTTAGGCTTATTTTCCTTGCTTGTGATAGTTGTGTCTGCCGAAGCATTTCCGTTATTTTTTTCCTTCTCCTGTACAGTCGTCTGCGTTCTCTTTCTAGAGTGTTCCTCTTTCTGCCCCTCCTCACCGGCACGTGCTTCAAGCAGACCTTGTAAGCTTCAGCTGTCAGTTGAGCTATTCCCTGTGTGGGAGTTTTGTCGCTTAAGACCGTCTCCCATTGAATGGTTGCAAGGTCTACATTTATTTTTCCCAGTCGATCCTCTTATTGTTGAAATTGAATTGATTGAATATTCCTTCTCGCTTGTTGGGTCTCTTAGATCTACTACCGTTATTTATGCTAGTTCGCACTTCAATGAGCTTATGGTCTGAGTATGAAGTATCTGAGATTGTTATGTCTCTGATTAGTTCATCATTGTTTGTGAATAACAAGTCTAGTGTGTTTTCGTTCCTAGTTGGTTCTGTAATCTGTTGATTGAGCGAGAATTTGTCACAGAATCTCAAAAGTTCTCTGACCTGTGGCTGGTTATTTCCCGGGTCATTCCCTGCTATGATATTTGTGTTTGCCATTCTCCATCTTAGACTCGGTAAATTGAAATCTCCAAGGAAGATAATATCTGGAGCTGGGTTTGCTAGGTTATCAAGTATGTTCTCTATTTTGTGCATCTGCTCTGTGAATTCCTCAACCGTTGTATCTGGCGGTTTATATATTAAATAATAATTAGGTTTAGTTTCTCTACCTTAATTCCAAGTACCTCTACCACCTCATTAGTTGAGTTTAGTAGTTCTGTGCATACCAGGTCCTCTTTAATATACAGACCTACTCCTCCATTTGACCTAGTTTTTCTATCACATCTGTATAAATTATAATTTGGAATCCAGATTTCACCATCCATGTAATCTTTTGTATGAGTTTCCGTGAATGCCCCAAATATGAGTTTGACTCTAATAGGAGGCCATTTATGAACTTGACTTTATTTCTTGACTTTGGCTTTAGACCTTGAATGTTTGCAAAATGAATGATTGTCCATATTGTGTGTCACTTCTGGAAGGTTTGGTAGTTCTCCCCCTCTCTACCCTGACCCAGGGTGTGTGTGTGGCAATGGTTTGTCCAGTTTTGGAAGTGATATTGGGGAGTGTGGTAGTCTCTGTGTAGTTGGGGGTGTAGTATGTGTGGGCTTGATGACGAACCGTAGTCCAGTCTTGGGCATTCCCCCTCCCCATCCGTACTCCTGCCACGTTTCTGCCTGTCTGTTTCTCCCTCTGTTTCTGCCTGCCTCTAAAAAATTTCAGGGCTATTATATTGGACTTCCTCTCTTATATAGCGCTGTGTACCTCTGACGTGGAAATCAGGGCAATGAAGATCGTAGCATTTCCTCTCATTAACTGAGAGTTTGCATAGCTTAGGGTGAAATATCTACACTCTGTATCAAAACGACATCTGCCTTCCCTAACCAGTTTCGGCGGCATTCCCGTGGGTGCATGAATGAGCATTCCGTGCCTCTGGGCCCATATCTGCACTGTCCTTTTGCATAATACCTGCAAATATTTTCATCTGTGATTGTATTATTCTTGTTTGTACCCGTGCACGACTTGGCTACCATTGTGTTTTTTGTTCCAACTTTCTCGTTCTTCTNCCGAAATATAAGGGAAAGAAAAGTCGTCCAGCCAGAATTCGTGAGGACAGCAGCAGGAGCATAAGGCCACAAAGAGAAGGACTGTCCCATGGAGCATCACACTCCAGCAGCCGCCCACCAAGCCCTCCTCACTGCAACACGGGCTGGAATGGGAGGGGATTAATTCTAAAGATATTCGAATTTCCTTTCAGTCAAGGACGGAACCGTATTTGATCTCACCACGATAACAAACAAACGACAGGAGGAATATTTGTTAGATATTACCTTAACAGAACATATGAGAGCATTTTCAAGAGTTATTTGACTTATCAACGCCTGGAGGGTTATTATGACTATCAACCTCTAGAGAGTTATTAAGGCCCATCAACCTCTTGAGGGTTATTAAGACCTATCAACCTCTCGAGGGTTATTAAAGCTTATCAACCTCTGGTGGATTACATTGTACCTTGATTACCTGGATGAGGTTTAAGCAGTTCTTCTACTCTCCAAGCCCGGCCCGAGGCCAGGCTTGACTTGTGAGAGCTTGGTCCAACAGGCTGTTGCTTAGAGCGCCCGCAGGCCACACTACCCACCACAGCCCGGTTGGTCCTTGAAGAAAAACTATTCAGTTTTCTCTTGAAGATGTCCACGGTTGTTCCAGCAATATTTCTATGCTCGCTGGGAAGATGTTGAACAACCGCGGACCTCTGATGTTTATACAGTGTTCTCTGATTGTGCCTATGGCACCTCTGCCTTTCACTGGTTCTATTATGCATTTTCTTCCATATCGTTCACTTCAGTATGTTGATATTTTACTGTGTAGATTTGGGACCTGGCCCTCCAGAATTTTCCACGTAAATATTATTTTATATCTCTCTCGTCTTCTGTCTAGGGAGTAGTACATTTGGAGAGCTTTGAGACGATCCAATAATTTAGGTGCTTTATCGCAGTCTATGTATGCCGTATATGTTCTCTGTATTCCCTTATTTCAGCAATCTCTCCCGCTCAGAAGGGAAAAGTGAATACTGAGCAGTATTCAAAAAGGAACAGTACAAGTAATTTGAAGAGTACAACCATTGTGATGGGATCCATGGATTTGAAAGTTCTCCTAATCCATCCCTCCTAATGAGGGCGCCGTCGGCCGAGCGGACAGCACGCTGGACTTGTGATCCTGTGGTCCCGGGTTCAATCCCGGGCGCCGGCGAGAAACAATGGGCACAGTTTTCTTTCACCCTATGCCCCTGTTACCTAGCAGTAAAATAGGTACCTGGGTGTTAGTCAGCTGTCACGGGCTGCTTCCTGGGGTGGAGGCCTGGTCGAGGACCGGGCCGCGGGACACTAAAGCCCCGAAATCATCTCAAGATAAGATCCTATCATTACGGAGGAGGGAAGTCAGTCAGCCAGAATTTTTCTGACTGATAAGATATTTGCTTGGTTATGCTCCCTAAACTGGTGACTCCTGACACTGTCAGACGCACCTATGGGACCACTGGTGACCTTTGACACTGTCAGACGCGCCTATGGGACCACTGGTGACCCCTGACACTGTCAGACGCACCTATGGGACCACTGGTGACCCCTGACACTGTCAGACGCACGTATGGGACCACTGGTGACTCCTGACACTGTCAGACGCGCCTATGGGACCACTGGTGACCCCTGACACTGTCAGACGCACCTATGGGACCACTGCTGACCTTGACACTGTCAGACGCACCTATGGGACCACTGGTGACCCCTGACACTGTCAGACGCGCCTATGGGACCACTGGTGACCCCTGACACTGTCAGACGCACCTATGGGACCACTGGTGACCCCTGACACTGTCAGACGCGCCTATGGGACCACTGGTGACCCCTGACACTGTCAGACGCGCCTATGGGACCACTGGTGACCCCTGACACTGTCAGACGCGCCTATGGGACCACTGGTGACCCCTGACACTGTCAGACGCACCTATGGGACCACTGGTGACCCCTGACACTGTCAGACGCACCAATGGGACCACTGGTGACCCCTGACACTGTCAGACGCGCCTATGGGACCACTGGTGACCCCTGACAATGACAAAGGAGCCTGTGGGACCCCTGGTGACCCCTGACAATGACAAAGGAGCCTGTGGGACCCCTGGTGACCCCTGACAATGACAGAGGAGCCTGGGGGACCACTGGTGACCCCTGATAATGACAGAGGAGCCTGTGGGACCCCTGGTGACCCCTGACAATGACAGAGGAGCCTGGGGGACCACTGGTGACCCCTGACAATGACAGAGGAGCCTGGGGGGACCCCTGGTGACCCCTGACAATGACAAAGGAGCCTGTGGGACCCCTGGTGACCCCTGACAATGACAGAGGAGCCTGGGGGACCAATGGTGACCCCTGACAATGACAGAGGAGCCTGGGGGACCAATGGTGACCCCTGACAATGACAGAGGAGCCTGGGGGACCCCTGGTGACCCCTGACAAAGACAGAACAATAATGGGCCATCAGCAGGGGCGGGTCACCACAGGAACTCTTAAGCTGGGGGTAATTGGAGCTTGGCGACAAAGCCGATGTGCAACATTGCCAAGTTCCAGCAACGTCTCCAGACAAGAAAACCGCTGCCGATTGTGATGCTTGTGAAGGATGATGGTGATGGTGGTCATCACAATCAACAACGCACACCGGGAAAAGTCTAACCTTGTGAGGCCGGCTCCCACTCGCACAGTGTAGCCCCTGGCTGGTGTCCCCCTCCCCCCTGGGGCCACACAAGTCTGGAGTCCCCCCCTCCCCCCTGGGGCCACACAAGTCTGGAGTCCCCCTCCCCCCTGGGGCCACACAAGTCTGGAGTCCCCCCTTCCCCCTGGGCCACACAAGTCTGGAGTCCCCCCTCCCCCCTTGGGCCACACAAGTCTGGAGTCCCCCCTCCCCCCTGGGCCACACAAGTCTGGAGTCCCCCCTCCCCCCTGGGGCCACACAAGTCTGGAGTCCCCTCTCCCCCCTGGGGCCACACAAGTCTGGAGTCCCCCCCCCCCCCTGGGGCCACACAAGTCTGGAGTCCCCCCTCCCCCCCTGGGCCACACAAGTCTGGAGTCCCCGTCCCTCCCCCTGTGGCCACACAAGTCTGGAGTCCCCCAACCCCCCTGGGGCCACACAAGGTGTCCCCCCCAACCCCCCTGGGGCCACACAAGGTGTCCCCCCAACCCCCCTGGGGCCACACAAGAGGAGTCCCCCCCTCCCCCCTGGGGCCACACCATCACCTCTCCACAACCCTATAATCAAATTAGTCCACTATTCAACCGCCAGCGTCCTCCAGCAAGGAGTCTCTCTAGTTACTTTACATCCTTGCCTCTCCTGCCCGGGAAGGTGAGCGCGCGCGACTTGCGCCCGTAGACAACGACGCCGGAGGGACGGGTGTCGCTGGCGCCCAGAGATGTGGCCTCCGCCCTCTTACCCAGACGACACGCGCCATCGCCGACCTATTCAAGAAGCACTGGAATCCAACCCTAAATGACTGGAATGAATTACCGTATCTGTGTGAGCGGACGCCGGCACGCAGACTCCAACCCTTCTTGTAGAGGGGTCGCCCTTCCCCTCACATCCCTGACCCCCTTGCCCTCCTTCCCTCTGTTCTACCCTTACACCACCCGCCTCCCTAACTCCTGCCTCTCTTGCCTTGTATTCCCCTCTCGTGTACCTACACTACCAGTACTCTTGTAGAGAACTACCTACACTACCAGTACACGTGTAGAGAACTACCTACACTACCTGTACACGTGTAGAGAACTACCTACACTACCAGTACACGTGTAGAGAACTACCTAGATTACCAGTACACGTGTAGAGAACTACCTACACTACCAGTACACGTGTAGAGAACTACCTACACTACCAGTACACGTGTAGAGAACTACCTACACTACCAGTACACGTGTAGAGAACTACCTACACTACCAGTACACGTGTAGAGAACTACCTAGATTACCAGTACACGTGTAGAGAACTACCTACACTACCAGTACACGTGTAGAGAACTACCTACACTACCAGTACACGTGTAGAGAACTACCTAGACTACCAGTACACGTGTAGAGAACTACCTACACTACCAGTACACGTGTAGAGAACTACCTACACTACCAGTACACGTGTAGAGAACTACCTACACTACCAGTACACGTGTAGAGAACTACCTACACTACCAGTACACGTGTAGAGAACTACCTACACTACCAGTACACGTGTAGAGAACTACCTACACTACCAGTACACGTGTAGAGAACTACCTACACTACCAGTACACGTGTAGAGAACTACCTACACTACCAGTACACGTGTAGAGAACTACCTACAGTACATGTGCACATTTAATCAATAGATAAAAAGTGCACCAAAACCCGCCCTGGCGTGGGCAGCTACCCACGCCAGCGTTGGTTGTCAATGTAACCTGGTTGATGGGTTGATGGGTTGTTGTTGTTAAAGATTCGCTACCTGGAACAAAGTTCCAAGTAGCACGGGCTATGGTACTTTGTTCCAGGTAGCGAATCTTTAACAACAACAACAACCCATCAACCAGGTGTATACATTGACAACCAACGCTGGCGTGGGTAGCTGCCCACGCCAGGGCGGGTTTTGGTGCATTTTTTTATCTATTGATTAAATGCGAGGTTGATGGGGTTCTGGGAGTTTTTCTACTCCCCAAGCCCGGCCCCGAGGCCAGACTTGACTTGTGAGAGTTTGGTCCACCAGGCTGTTGCTTGGAGCGGCCCGCAGGCCCACATACCCACCACAGCCCGGTTGGTCCGGCACTCCTTGGAGAAAATTATCTAGTTTCCTCTTGAAGATGCCCACTGGATGGGAGGCGGTGAGCAGGACAAACATATAAATTGTGACACTATCTCTCCACATATGTCAGTTGCTTAATTTAGAACCTGTACTTGAGGTCGATCTCGAACCCATTGTTGATGTGACGACTTATATTGAATTTTGTAACTAGCTCATCAAGATTGTAACTTGCTTAGCTAAATGAATTGTGGGGTTCAGTCCCTGAGCCCATTATGTGCCTCTGTAACCCTTTCCACTACCGCCCACAAGATGGGTATGGGGTGCATAATAAATGAACTGAACTAAGATGTCCACGGTTGTTCCGGCAATATTTCTTATGCTTGCTGGGAGGGTGTTGAACAACCGTGGACCTCTGATGTTTATACAGTGTTCTCTGATTGTGCCTATGGCACCTCTGCTCTTCACTGGTTCTATTCTGCATTTTCTTCCATATCGTTCACTCCAGTACGTTGTTATTTTACTGTGTAGATTTGGGACCTGGCCCTCCAGTATTTTTCATGTGTATATTATTTGATATCTCTCGTCTCCTTTCTAGTGAGTACATTTTGAGAGCTTTGAGACGATCTCAATAATTTATGTGTTTTATCGCGTCTATGTGTGCCGTATATGTTCTCTGTATTCCCTCTATTTCAGCAATCTCTCCTGCTCTGAAGGGGAAGTGAGTACTGAGCAGTACTCAAGACGGGACAGCTCAAGTGATTTGTATAGTACAACCAATGTGATGGGATCCCTGGATTTGAAATTTCTCGTAATCCATCCTATCATTTTTCTGGCTGACGCAATATTTGCTTGGTTATGTTACCCGGATGTTAGGTCGTCGGACATCATTATTCCCAGATTCTTTACATGCTGCTTTCCTACTATGGGGAAATCTGATTGTGTTTTGTTCCCTGTATTATGTTTAATGTCCTCATTTTTACCGTACCTGAGTACCTGGAATTTATCACTGTTAAACATCATGTTATTTTCTTCCACTCAGTCGAAAACTTTGAAAAACTACGAGCAGATATTATTAATGTCTTCAGCACAGGCAAATTTCATGCTGATTTTTGTGTCATCTGCAAAAGATGATACGAAGCTGTGACTTGTATTTGATATATCTTACATGAGAATAAGGAAAAGCAGTGGTGCAAGGACTGCACCTTGAGGTACAGAACTTTTAACTGCGCTAGGACTTTTTATATGGTTGACGGATACTCTTTGTATTCTGTTCGACAGGACATTAAGTATCCAGCGTCCTACTTTACCAGTTATTCTCACTGACCTCATTTTGTGTGCTATCACTCCATGGTCACATTTATCAAATGACTTTGCGAAGTCCGTGTATAACACATCAGCTTTCTGTCTTTCTTCCAATGCCTCATTGATTCTGTAATAGTGGTCAAGTAGCTGTGAGAGGCACGATCTTCCCGCTCTAAATCCACGTTGGCCTGGGTTGTGAAGGACATTGGTCTCCATGAAACTGGTGACCTGACTCCTGATCACTCTCTCAAACACTTTTATTATGTGGAACGTTAGTGCAACTGGTCTATAATTCTTTGCCAATGCTCTGCTCCCTCCCTTGTGTAGAGGAGCTATGTCTGCTGCTTTAAACGCATCTGGTATCTCCCCCGTGTCCAAGCTCTTCCTCCACACTATACTGAAGGCCTGTGCTACTGGCACTCTTCATTTCTTTATAAATATTGAATTCCACGAGTATGGACCCGGAGCTGAGTACATGGACATGTTGTCAATTTCTCTTTCAGAATCTGCCACGCTCGTGTTGATATCAGTTATATTTACAGGGGTTTGGATATCACGCATAAGTTGTCCGGATCTTCCACTTTCATGCTGTTTATTGGGAGTGCTAAACATGTCGTCATACTGCTTTTTTTAAGATTTCACTAAATCCTTAAGTAATGTGTAATCCTAAAGTAATCCTAACGTAATGTAATATGCTCTCCCTCCCTGCCACTCTGCCTCCCTCCCTCCCTGCCTGCCTGCCAAACGGCTTACGACTGTGTATTCTGTAGCAGACTTCTTCAGCCTCTGCCAGCACGTCTGAGTGGTCAGGAAGCTGCTGAAGATGAAATATATCAAGCCAACCCCCAACTTTCTTCACGGCGCGGAGAAACACTTGAGGATAATCCCGCCCTGGCACATCACAAGCCATTTACAAGCCACTGAGGCACTCTTATCCAAGTCGCCTTTGCAGTTAGCATCGTAAAAGTGAAGATTGTCCGAAGAGCCAATCAAGACGCTCCAACTGTTCTGTTACCCCCCACTACACCGGAGGTAGCAAAGGCCAGATCTGGGATCACACCCGTCTCCACTTATAACGAGGCCCCTTTCATAATGAAGGGTGTCTGGAGGAGTCTCCCCTTCAATAGAGTGGAAAGACTGGCTCTTGTTTTCTTTCTGATCGAGTCCTCCTGAACACAACTTAGACCCCCCCCCCCCCCAGGGTGTAAGACGTTGCTTCTGGAGATGCTGCCGGGGGGGGGGGGGGGATGAATTCTCAGAAAACTCAGCACGCAGCCTCAGTAATCTCTTTGACGCCCTCCGCGCTTCTCAGAACCCCTGCGCACCAAGCTAATGTGGAAAATGTAAACAATTGAAGCCAAGTAAGACTCCAGGACCCAGATTCACGAACCAGCTACGCAAGTATTTACGAACGTGTACATCTTTCCTCAATCTTTGACGGCGTCGGTTACATTTATTAAAGAGTTTACAAGCATAAAAACTTGGCAATCAACTNAAATGGAAAACTCTTCCTACTTCGACGACACAAAAGCAAACGTCAATGGAGACGTCTTGCGCTCTCAACGTCACAAAAGTAACAACCGTTTTAGACACACAGAGGAAGACGGGCAATAGAGGGCGCGCGTGTGGCCAAGACGCCACTCACAGAGAGAGAGAGAGCAGTGTTGACACGGCTCAGGTACCGATCACATACCATCAAGCTGGACGTGGCTCTTGATGAAGGTACAAGCTGGGGGAGGGGGTGATCAACCCCCTTCCCCCGCCCAACACCCACACTATATACACCCCACCTTGTTCCCACCACATTACCGGGTTTGACCAATCACACGCTCACACCCACATCACGGGGGGGGGGGTGGCCCGGGTGACGAATCACACGCTCACACCCACATCACGGGGGCCGGGTGACCAATCACACGCTCACACCCACATCCCGGGGGCCCGGGTGACCAATCACACGCTCACACCCTCATCACGGGGGGGGGGGGGGGGGCCGGGTGACCAATCACACAGCAGGGTCAGCGGTAAGGGCGGGACCCCCGTCACATGCCCCGCCCCTCTCCTTACTGTGGCAAACTTCAAGCACAAAACCTACACACACACACACACACACACACACACACACACACACAGACACACACAGGTAGCCAGGGCCAGGTAGCCTGGTGGATTGCGCGCAGGACTTGTAATTCTGTGGCGCGGGTTCGATTCCCGCACCCGGCAGAAACAAATGGGCAAAGTTTCTTTCACCCTGAATGCCCCTGTTACCTAGCAGTAAATAGGTACCTGGGAGTTAGTCAGCTGTCACGGGCTGCTTCCTGGGTGTGTGTGTGTGTGGTGTGAAAAAAAAAAAAAAAAAAAAAAAAAAAAAAAAAAAGTAGTTAGTGTAGTTAGTAACAGTTGATTGACAGTTGAGAGGCGGGCCGAAAGAGCAAAGCTCAACCCCCGTAAAATACAACTAAGTGAATATACAACACACACACCACACACACACACACACACACACACACACACACACACACACACACACACACACACACACACACACACATATATCATCAACATTTCTAGCACAAAATATGGCCATAAAGATAAAAAAAAAAAACTATGCTGTCGGTTATCGACAAGAGCCCGTTTATCACTGAATCACCGACAAGCGCTCTGATTGGTCAAACCAGCCACTTACATTTAGAGATAGAAGTTAATTCAGACTAGGCTAGGCTAGACTAGGCTGGGTAGGCTAATTGAATATAGTTTAGTTATACTAGTCTTGTAGCCATAGCTACAAAGGAACTATTATAACACGGTCGACGCTATTCGTGTTGCCAGGTTACAAAGAGCCACAACAACTGCCTGTAAAACAGCCGCTGGCCTCCTGACACTCGTCAACACAGAGTTCCCGCCTCACCATAATGTTTACACCATGGTGTAAACACAATGTTTACATCACTTAGGGGAGACATCCTGAGAAGGACTCTCACTTAACAGGATGACCACCGCTAGGCGCCACAGCGGTAAACATCGCTCCCTGCTTGATGGGGTTCTGGGAGTTCTTCTACTCCCCAAGCCCGGCCCGAGGCCAAGCTTGATTCGTGAGAGTTTGGTCCACCAGGCTGTGCTTGGAGCGGCCCGCAGGCCCACATATCCACTAAAGCCCGGTTGGTCCGGCACTCCTTGGAGAAAACTATCTAGTTTTCTCTTAAGATGTGAGCGGTTGTTCCGGCAATATTTCTTATACTCGCTGGGAGGACGTTGAACAACCGTGGACCTCTGATGTTTATACAGTGTTCTCTGATTGTGCCTATGGCACCTCTGCTCTTCACTGGTTCTATTCTGCATTTTATTTGTATTTTTTGCTAGGTTGTGTCAAGCGAAGGTTAGACACTTGCTTCGTATGGGTCAATAGGAGCTGTCTCGTATGGACCAATAGGAGCTGCCTCGTATGGACCAATAGGAGCTGCCTCGTATGGACCAATAGGAGCTGCCTCGTATGGACCAATAGGAGCTGCCTCGTATGGGCCAATAGGAGCTGCCTCGTATGGACCAATAGGAGCTGCCTCGTATGGACCAATAGGAGCTGCCTCATATGGACCAATAGGAGCTGCCTCATATGGACCAATAGGAGCTGCCTCGTATGGACCAATAGGCGCTGCCTCGTATGGGCCAATAGGAGCTGCCTCGTATGGACCAATAGGCGCTGCCTCGTATGGGCCAATAGGAGCTGCCTCGTATGGACCAATATGCCTTCAACAGTTTCCTTTATTCTTGTGTTCTAATGTAGGTTAGAAACCCCGCGCGCTCTCCCCCCTCCCCCCCCTCTATTCTCATATTTTTACCATCACTACTGCCACCATCACCACCACCACCGCCCCACCCAACCACCACCGCCCACCATCACCACCACCGCCCCCCCCAACCACCACCGCCCACCATCACCACTACCGCCCCCCCCCCAACCACCACCGCCCACCATCACCACCACCGCCCCCCCCCCAACTACCACCGCCCACCATCACCACCACCACCCTCCCCACCTCCACGGTCGCCCAGCAACAACAAATATAACCAAACGTTTTATTTATCATAATACCCCACGTATCTCGGAGGCCATAAATTCCTGTGTGGCGCTAACCATATTTCATCCATACCATCGCGTCAGCTCCTCAATACCAGTCGCTTGAAATATTCAGCCAAATATGACGCTAACTAAACGCATCACGGCACAAATCGCTGCAAAAGCGTTCAGTGCGCGCTGTTGGCGGAGTTGTTGTGTGTGTGTGTGTCTGTGTCTTTGATGGAGCCGCCACTGTGAAAAATTGTCCACTGGTGACGCCCACAGATGTAAGGAGGGACGGCGACCTCCCCGCTCCCCGGACGCACACTCTCAGCGCGCTCTGGACTTGGTTTAGGTGAAAGAGGGAGGTGGTGAAGAGGAACTGAAACCACAAGAGGGGTAAAAGTTAAAGCACGACAGAGGCGAGAGGAAGGATAATGCAAGGCCCGCACAAGATAACGAAGACAGTAGCGATCACGGCGGTCCTGGAGAGACAGGAAGCCAGTGTCAACATACAAGCTGAGGACAGGAGTCGAACGAAAGGCACCAGAGCTGAGGCACAACCCAGTATGGCGCAAAGAACATAAGAACATAAGAACAAAGGTAACTGCAGAAGGCCTATTGGCCCATACGAGGCAGCTCCTATTTATAACCACCCAATCCCACTCATATACATGTCCAACCCTCGCTTGAAACAATCGAGGGTTCCACAACTCAACAACCCTGTTACTGAACCAGTATTTACCCAAGTCTTTCCTAAATCTAAACTTATCCAATTTATACCCATTGTTTCGTGTTCTGTCTTGTGTTGATACTTTTAATACCCTATTAATATCCCCTTTGTTATGTCCATTTATCCACTTGTAAACTTCTATCATGTCACCCCTAACTCTTCGCCTTTCCAGTGAATGCAATTTAAGCTTTATTAATCTTTCTTCATATGAAAGATTTCTAATTTGGGGAATTAACTTCCCCAATAGCAGCAGCAAAAATTCGCAGCAAAAGCAGTACGAATATAGACCTCCAAGTTCCCCCGGACATCCGTTGTGCTGCGGCACTTGCGAAAACCATATTGAGAAGGGGAGAGGAGGTGATAGTGTTCTAAGAACCACATCAGACGAACGTTAACCATACATTCAAAGAGTTTGCAGACACTACTCGTGAGGGCAATAGGGCGAACATCCTTAGGGGATGTCCCAAGAGACCCTGGTTTTCAAACAGGGATGACAACGGCATCGAGTCAGTCCTCAGGGACTGACGAGGACTCCCAGATCCGATTATACAGACTCAGTAAATACGAAGGCGTGCACGGAGGGAGATGGCGAAGCATCTCATATTGAATGCCATCAGATCCTGCCGCCACAGAACCGCAGAGGGCCAGGGCAGACTAAAATTCAGAGAGAGAGTGAGAAGGGATCATTATAGGGAAGTCTGAGATGATTGCAGAAATGTAAAGAACGAGATTCAAGGACAGGTTTACGAAGAAGGAAAGATTGAGGAAGATGAGAACCAGAGCTAATAGAAGAAAAGTGGGATCCCAGTTTGGTTGCGACCAACAACGGATCTGCCACAAGAGAACCATGGAGGTGAAGGACCGGCGAGACATCGGGAACGAACTTACCCGCTAACTTGTGGACACGCTTCCAGATCTGTGGCAAAGGAGTTTTGGACATAATGGTGTAAACATACGACTTCCAACATTCACTCTTAGCTGTACGGATGGTTCACCTTCCGAAACAAAAGAAAATAGTCAGCCATCTGCCGGCGGTGGTGTCTCTTCCAGGCTGCACGCTTACAGCGGACAGTCCGAGCACAGTCCACATTCCACCAGGGAACGCACTTCCGTGGTCCTCGAGAGGAAGAGCGAGGAATAGAGCAGAGGGCAGCATCGAATATGGTGTCATGAAAAAGGAGGAGGACGCGAGGGAGAGGTCAGAGAGAGCAGCAGGGTAAATAGGTTCCAGTCTGCCTTAGCAAACTGCCACCTAGGGAAGGAGAGGGGAGGGTGAAAAGAGAAAAAGGTAACAACGATGGGGGAAATGGTCACTGCCGTGGAGGTCATCAAGAACTCGCCATGTGAAATCCAAGTAAAGAGACAACGAGCAGAGAGAAAGATCAAGACAGGAAAGGGTGCGAGTCCGAGAGTCCAAATGAGTGGGCTCACCAGAATTCAGAAGAGACTGGGAAGAAAAGAGGATGAACGGTTCGAGAAGACGACTACAGTTGTTTGTCAGAACATCGCCCCAGAGGGTGTGTCGACAATTGAAATTACCCAGCAGGAGCACAGGCTCTGGCAAGGAATCTAGTAGGTGTTTAAGATCGGGAAGAGAAAGTGGGACATTTGGGGGGAGGGAAATGGAACAAACCGTGTACCATTTACACACAAAGACACGTGCAGAAGAACATTGGAGAGGCGACGGAAAGAGTAGGAGAACGAAGGGAACATCAGAACGAATCAAGAGAGTATGACAGGAACAGGCCCCAGCAAAAGCCGGGGATAGGGAGAGAAAGGAATAGTCATGGAAGCGACCAGGATGAGCACCAAGCATCGGCTACTGGAGACAGACACAAAGGGGCAAAAACTGCGAAGTCAGAAGTTGGAGTTCATGAAAATTGGCGTAATATCTGTGAATATTCCACTGAAGAGTAGACATCGACAAGAAGAGAAAGGACAGCAACAGCACATTAAAGAAGTGCAGGATCAGGATCAGGGTCAGCGAAGTCAGGGTTAGGGGGCATGGGTAAACTGAGTAAGGATGAAAGGAAGGGAGCGGGAGGACCGACCAGAGGCCGACGAGCAGGGTCTGGAGGAGGAAGGGGATACAACCGAGGGTCAAGGGCAGAAACCAGGGAGCGCACCTCAGCAAGGGCAGCAACCGAGAGGAAAGCGGGGGCCAAAGAAACCTCCATAGCAGGAACAGGGGGTGCAACCACCAAAACGGGAGGGGATGGAGCGAGTGTGTCAGAGGTAGGGGGCGAGGAAGAAAGCGAAGCCTTTTTATCTGCCGGGGAGGAGGAAGGAGAGGAGCCAGGCTATCGCTTCTGACTCAAAGAGACAGGCGTCCCAGCAACAATGTACTGGGCAACAGATTCAAACTTCTCAACATGAGAAGCAGAACGAGAGCAAACAACACGATGGCCGCTGGGAGAGTGATGGACATCAGCCCGCACTGATAGGTGGCATGGAGAGCTATGAGATGGAGTAGAAGGATGGGAAGGAGGATCGGATGGAGACGAGGAAGAAGACAGGAGACAAGACAAACTGGGTAGAAAGAAGGGGAACCCAGACAGAGAACCATGAGCGGGACTCTTCGGGACAGAACTTAAAAGAACAGAGGAGGAGGAGGTGGTGGGCGTGTCTGGGTCTAAGGCCTGGAACGGTTGTGAGGCTGAGGAAGGTGGAAAGGACGAGGAGAAGAAGAGCGCAACACGCGCAACACGCGAGCATAAGAGACACCAGCGAAAGGGGGGAGACAGTACGGTAAGTTTTACCGTTGGCATTAAAATAAAAATAAAAATATGCGGCATCGAGTATGCATCGATATTTTTCCATGAGATCTGTCCCAATAATCAGGGGGATCTTTACATCGGGGAGTACCTTTAGCTGGTCTTCAATGTAGGTGTCGCTGCCCATTTGGATCCGAACCGTTTTGAGTGGAGTGTTTTCTAAACCTATACGTTACAGAAACAAGCTTGAAATCCTGGTCTTATCTGAACCAGTATGAACCAATATCTTATCCGTCAGTATATTTTATGCCTTGTTAGGTAACTTTATTCTTATGTAAGACTGTTTTGAGGAGGGCAATCCAAACCCTTTAAAGGGTCTTAGTTTCTTGAAGTAGAGGGATGACTTATTACGGTGAAACTATTGCACTACGTGGTACTTGGTCATTAACGTAAAACTAAATATAAAAGTTGGGATTGGGTCGTAGTGGTAGTAATTGTCCATTTCCGGAGAGTAAATGTCTACTCCTGCAATCAATTTCTTACCGTTTTGTAACTGTAGCTTAACATTGTTTGCTGTACTCAAAATGATTCTGTCTTTTGATTCCCTGAATAGATTTAATTTAATGGGGCGGCTCTCGGATACCACCTTATCTAATCCTAAACTTTTCGCTTCTCGGTGTTCTATAACGTTGTCTGCCGTCCCGCTATCAACAAATATAGTGGATTATTTTCCGTTAATTCACACTTGGAGGTGGTTATGATCCTCCAGAGCAACCTCCTTCATACCCTCTAGTGATGGGGGATAACAGATTTTAGGGGGATGAAGGAAGTATATTGTCAATACCCCACCGTTGTCGCTGATCTCATAGCATGTGGGTCTGTTTTCATATTTTGGTCTTTTCTTGTGGCTATTGTTAACTTAAGAGCCTATTGTCATCCAGGAGCCTCTTGGATCCGCCTATGACTCTTACCATCCCAGAAGCCATGACTGAGGAGAGAGGAGGAGGACGGGAGCTGAAGCACGACCCCTCGTAATTCTCAAGGGGGAAGACAGCGAACGAACATGGCGCCTCACCTCAAGAAAAGACAAACGTTCCCGGAGCTTCAAGGTGAGGACGGCTGCCTCAAGTTTGTAATGTACACATGCCGGGAGAAGGTAGGGTGGGCCTCACCACAATTGAGGCAGTGAGCTCGGCCAGAAGTGCACTCTGACTTAGAGTGACCTTCGTCCCCACACAAGGAACAGAGAGAGAGTACTGGAGCACCGGAGGGCATCATGCCCAAACCTCCAGCACTTATTACAGAGCCGAGGAGAGGGAATGTACTCCTGGGGAGCACCTGGCACCAGCCAGAATGACAAAGGGCAGAAGGGTCCTACCATCAAAGGTAATCTTCACAACCCAAAGGGGCTGACGGCGACGACAACAAGGGGGACGAGTAACGTGTCTACCTGGAGGACTGAATTTTCCTGGGCTTTGAGGATATGCCGAATATCTTTGTGGCAATCCTGTAGATTCCTAACACTGGTTGCAACATGGGGTGGGAGAATAGTGCCAACACTGGCATTCAACCGAGCATTCTTGGAGGCCCAAACAGGGGTCTCGCCAAGGCAGGATAAGGTGGCCAAGCGGGTGGCTGCATCCCGAGAAGGAGCAGCAATGACACGTGTACCGAGACGGGTGGGGTTGAAAGTAACAGACATCTACTGAGTCAACAAGGTGCCTTGGAGGGAGAAATCGCCAGGAGGTGTAGAATCGAGAGGGAGATTAAAGTATTTGGCCCACGAAGCAGGACCAAACAAAGCCTGGTACGCATCAGTATGGGAAGGCATCAAGCGAGGGCAGCTGTGGCGTGGACGGCATTGAGAACACCCAGAGAGAGGGGGGTTAAAAGGTGCATAGTCACAATGAAAGACTGAGCCGTGCCAGGGGACAAGGTGGTCATCACTGGGGGCTGGTGGCTCGACCTAGCCACAGAGGGAGGGGAGTAGTCAGGATTTAAGGAGGAGCAAAGTCGGGGCCCAATGCAGCGGGGGCTACAGAGCCCGGTCTACCAACACGGTCCGACTCGGGGGCTTGGTTGCCCACCCCACGAGCCTGAGAAGGTATAAGAGCAACAGAATTAGGCATACAACGAGAGGTCAGACTTTCATTCACGAATGTACCCCACACCCACCACGGAGCCACAATTAGAGGCAGGACACCCAACAAGAGACATGTAGCCGATCTTGCCAGGGGCCCCCTACGGAGCCCCCAAAACGCCACCTTAAGAACCGTCAGTCCGTCGAGATCGGGTACAGTGACGAAAGGAGGATTGACAATAAAAGGGTCCCCTCGCTCGAGACTTCGGGTACTACAGTTCTACGGGTGCAAGAGTATGCTTCCTCATTCACCTGGGCATCAAAACAAAAGAAGGCCGAAAGAATAATCAAGACAGGCAAAATGTCAGTGGGAAATGACAATTAGAAAGAAGAGAGGGGGGGGGGGAGAAAACCGAAATATAAGGGAAAAGAAAAGTCGTCCAGCAGAATTCGTGAGGACAGCAGCAGGAGCATAAGGCCACAAAAGAGAAGGACTGTCCCATGGAGCATCACACTCCAGCAGCCGCCCACCAAGCCCTCCTCACTGCAACAACGGGCTGGAATGGGAGGGGGATTATTCTGAAAGATATTCGAATTTCCTTTCAGTCAAGGACGGAACCGTATTTGATCACCAACGATAACAAACAAACGACAGGAGGAATATTGTTTAGATATTACCTTAACAGAACATATGAGAGCATTTTCAAGAGTTATTTTGACTTATCAACGCCTGGAGGGTTATTATGACCTATCAACCTCTAGAGAGTTATTAAGGCCCATCAACCTCTTGAGGGTTATTAAGACCTATCAACCTCTCGAGGGTTATTAAAGCTTATCAACCTCTGGTGGATTACATTGTACCTTGATTACCTGGATGAGGTTTAAGCAGTTCTTCTACTCTCCAAGCCCGCCCGAGGCCAGGCTTGACTTGTGAGAGCTTGGTCCAACAGGCTGTTGCTTAGAGCGGCCCGCAGGCCCACATACCCACCACAGCCCGGTTGGTCCTTGAAGAAAACTATTCAGTTTTCTCTTGAAGATGTCCACGGTTGTTCCAGCAATATTTCTTATGCTCGCTGGGAAGATGTTGAACAACCGCGGACCTCTGATGTTTATACAGTGTTCTCTGATTGTGCCTATGGCACCTCTGCTCTTCACTGGTTCTATTATGCATTTTCTTCCATATCGTTCACTTCAGTATGTTGATATTTTACTGTGTAGATTTGGGACCTGGCCCTCCAGAATTTTCCACGTATATATTATTTTATATCTCTCTCGTCTTCTGTCTAGGGAGTAAGTACATTTGGAGAGCTTTGAGACGATCCCAATAATTTAGGTGCTTTATCGCAGTCTATGTATGCCGTATATGTTCTCTGTATTCCCTTTATTTCAGCAATCTCTCCCGCTCAGAAGGGAAAAGTGAATACTGAGCAGTATTCAAAAAGGAACAGTACAAGTAATTTGAAGAGTACAACCATTGTGATGGGATCCATGGATTTGAAAGTTCTCCTAATCCATCCCTCCTAATGAGGGAGCCGGTCGGCCGAGCGGACAGCACGCTGGACTTGTGATCCTGTGGTCCCGGGTTCAATCCCGGGCGCCGGCGAGAAACAATGGGCACAGTTTCTTTCACCCTATGCCCCTGTTACCTAGCAGTAAAATAGGTACCTGGGTGTTAGTCAGCTGTCACGGGCTGCTTCCTGGGGGTGGAGGCCTGGTCGAGGACCGGGCCGCGGGACACTAAAGCCCCGAAATCATCTCAAGATAAGATCCTATCATTAGGGAGGAGGGAAGTCAGTCAGCCAGAATTTTTCTGACTGATAAGATATTTGCTTGGTTATGCTCCCTAAACTGGTGACTCCTGACACTGTCAGACGCACCTATGGGACCACTGGTGACCTTTGACACTGTCAGACGCGCCTATGGGACCACTGGTGACCCCTGACACTGTCAGACGCACCTATGGGACCACTGGTGACCCCTGACACTGTCAGACGCACGTATGGGACCACTGGTGACTCCTGACACTGTCAGACGCGCCTATGGGACCACTGGTGACCCCTGACACTGTCAGACGCACCTATGGGACCACTGCTGACCTTTGACACTGTCAGACGCACCTATGGGACCACTGTGACCCCTGACACTGTCAGACGCGCCTATGGGACCACTGGTGACCCCTGACACTGCCAGACGCACCTATGGGACCACTGGTGACCCCTGACACTGTCAGACGCGCCTATGGGACCACTGGTGACCCCTGACACTGTCAGACGCGCCTATGGGACCACTGGTGACCCCTGACACTGTCAGACGCGCCTATGGGACCACTGGTGACCCCTGACACTGTCAGACGCACCTATGGGACCACTGGTGACCCCTGACACTGTCAGACGCACCAATGGGACCACTGGTGACCCCTGACACTGTCAGACGCGCCTATGGGACCACTGGTGACCCCTGACAATGACAAAGGAGCCTGTGGGACCCCTGGTGACCCCTGACAATGACAAAGGAGCCTGTGGGACCCCTGGTGACCCCTGACAATGACAGAGGAGCCTGGGGGACCACTGGTGACCCCTGACAATGACAGAGGAGCCTGTGGGACCCCTGGTGACCCCTGACAATGACAAAGGAGCCTGTGGGACCCCTGGTGACCCCTGACAATGACAGAGGAGCCTGGGGGACCACTGGTGACCCCTGACAATGACAGAGGAGCCTGGGGGACCACTGGTGACCCCTGACAATGACAGAGGAGCCTGGGGGGACCCCTGGTGACCCCTGACAAAGACAGAACAATAATGGGCCATCAGCAGGGGCGGGTCACCACAGGAACTCTTAAGCTGGGGGTAATTGGAGCTTGGCGACAAAGCCGATGTGCAACATTGCCAAGTTCCAGCAACGTCTCCAGACAAGACAACTGCTGCCGATTGTGATGCTTGTGAAGGATGATGGTGATGGTGGTCATCACAATCAACAACGCACACCGGGAAAAGTCTAACCTTGTGAGGCCGGCTCCCACTCCCACAGTGTAGCCCCGGGATGGTGTCCCCTCTCCCCCTGGGGCCACACAAGTCTGGAGTCCCCCCTCCCCCCTGGGCCACACAAGTCTGGAGTCCCCCCTCCCCCCTGGGCCACACAAGTCTGGAGTCCCCCCTCCCCCCTGGGCCACACAAGTCTGGAGTCCCCCCTCCCCCCTGGGCCACACAAGTCTGGAGTCCCCGTCCCTCCCCCTGTGGCCACACAAGTCTGGTGTTCCCCCTCCCCCCCTGGGCCACACAAGTCTGGAGTCCCCTCTCCCCCCTGGGGCCACACAGTCTGGAGTCCCCCCTCCCCCCCTGGGCCACACAAGTCTGGAGTCCCCCCTCCCCCCCTGGGCCACACAAGTCTGGAGTCCCCGTCCCTCCCCCTGTGGCCACACAAGTCTGGTGTTCCCCCTCCCCCTGGGCCACATAAATCTAGAGTCCCCCCCCTCCCCCCTGGGGCCACACAAGTCTGGAGTCCCCCTCCCCCCTGGGGCCACACAAGTCTGGAGTCCCCCCTCCGCCCTGGGGCCACACAAGTCTGGAGTCCCCCCTCCCCCCTGGGCCACACAAGTCTGGAGTCCCCCTCCCCCCCTGGGCCACAGAAGTCTGGAGTCCCCCCTCCGCCCTGGGGCCACACAAGTCTGGAGTCCCCCTCCCCCCTGGGCCACACAAGTCTGGAGTCCCCCCTCCCCCCCTGGGCCACACAAGTCTGGAGTCCCCCCTCCCCCCCTGGGCCACACAAGTCTGGAGTCCCCCCTCCCCCCCTGGGCCACACAAGTCTGGAGTCCCCCCTCCCCCCTGGGCCACACAGTCTGGAGTCCCCTCTCCCCCCTGGGGCCACACAAGTCTGGAGTCCCCCTCCCCCCCTGGGCCACACAAGTCTGGAGTCCCCCCTCCCCCCCTGGGCCACACAAGTCTGGAGTCCCCGTCCCTCCCCCTGTGGCCACACAAGTCTGGAGTCCCCCTCCCCCCCTGGGCCACAGAAGTCTGGAGTCCCCCCTCCCCCTGGGGCCACACAAGTCTGGAGTCCCCCCTCCCCCCCTGGGCCACACAAGTCTGGAGTCCCCCCCCCCCCCTGGGCCACACAAGTCTGGAGTCCCCCCTCCCCCCTGGGCCACAGAAGTCTGGAGTCCCCCCTCCCCCTGGGGCCACACAAGTCTGGAGCCCCCCTCCCCCCCTGGGCCACACAAGTCTGGAGTCCCCCTCCCCCCCTGGGGCCACACAAGTCTGGAGTCCCCGTCCCTCCCCCTGTGACCACACAAGTCTGGAGTCCCCCATCCCCCTGGGCCACACAAGAGGAGTCCCTCCAACCCCCCTGGGGCCACACAAGAGGAGTCCCCCAACCCCCCTGGGGCCACACAAGAGGAGTCCCCTCAACCCCCCTGGGGCCACACAAGAGGAGTCCCCCAACCCCCCTGGGGCCACACAAGGTGTCCCCCCAACCCCCTGGGGCCACACAAGAGGAGTCCCCCAAACCCCCTGGGGCCACACAAGTCTGGAGTCCCCGTCCCTCCCCCTGGGGCCACACAAGAGGAGTTCCCCCAACCCCC